>CM034309.1:32074838-32674838 GCA_019925795.1 Dendrobium chrysotoxum | reverse complement strand
AATCCGCTTGAGTATGTTATTTGGACTAGTCACGGTGGATTGAATAATATATAGCTCTCCAGTTATTCTGACACCTCAAATAGGAAATGAAAACTGTAATCAAGATTTGGATAGTATTCTTAAGTTCTTCAAATAACAGCAGTGATTGCTGTTTAGTTAAAAACACCAAACTTGCAGAATATACAATTTTAAAAAAGGACGTTAACAGTGTATGAAAAGAATCATCCGAATTAAAGCAGATTGTTACTGGATAATCAAACGACACGGTTTCAATGGAAGGTGAGATTGTTTCTTTTTATAATAAATAATACAGAAACACGTCAACTATGATCCGGTGATCTAGCTTAGATCATACCCTACACTAAACTTGAATCTATTCAACAGTTATATTCCAATCTCCATAAAGCGGATCTCAATGCTCATGAGTTCTAACCGTCCATCCATCATCCCCACGGGCAGAATAGTCCACACAATCTCAAAAACAAGGCATCTCTTTTCTTAATCCTCCAACTTAAGAACCAAAATATCTTTCAACTGGGGCATTTCCATCCCATAAGGATCTTGGATATGAAGTCTCTCCTCCATCCATTGTTTATATTACCAAGCGTACAAAAATACTTTCCACTCTCATCACTATGAATACCTCCAGGGAAGGTTGATATATCTCCGAAACACTTAAAAACCCTTTCATTTTTTCTAAATTCCCCGGGAAAGATTCAGTCATGTCATTCTTTCCTAAGTTGCCAATTTCACTTTAACTTGTTGGCTCAAGAAAAACGGCACGTCGGCATGAATCCCGCTTTACAGACATAGGATTCCATTACCCTTAAGTCAGATTATAGCTAACCAGATTTTTCATGAGGGTAGTATCAGGGTTTAGTTAGATTTGAGTTCTTACTTTATATAAGCGCAAGCACTTATAGTTAATTACCTCTCTTAATGCATAAGAGAGAACTCTCGAATAAGGATGAATATTTTTAGATGTTTTTAGTCTCAATTGTAGGGGAAAATGAAGATAAACCTGATCAGGATCCCACTGTTCTATCATCCCGGGTATACCAAAGGTTTCAGTCTACCAACACTAGCAATCATTAACTGTAGTGTCCAAGGAATTTGATTAGCAGTCATGGGTTGCCTCCTCTCAAGGATCCTGAGTAAACTAAAGTGTTTAGATGTAAGTTGATTTGTTTTAGATTTAAAAAAAAGGTGGTTTGGGGTTTACATCTATTTAAAAACCCAGAAGTTAATTTGGTTTGAGATTTATAACTCCGTTTAGAAGTTACCCAGATGTTTAAATTGAAGCGGATCTTACGCCTTCACCTAGAATTAGCCCGGGTGTTTAAATTTGGGTCGGGACTTACATCTTTCATTGAAAGTAGCTCGTAAAGTGGGTCTTACGGTTTCTATTAGAAGTAGCCCAATGGTGAGTCTTACAACCTAGCCCTTATAAGCTAAGAAGCCCATAGTTTTGTTTGTTTGGGTTTTAGGGTCTTGCAATTTATTTAGCAATTTTCCTAACATGTGGGTCTTACAACTTCACTTAGAAGTTGCTCGTTAGCGGTCTTACAATCTAGCCCTATAGGTTAAGCTGCCAATTTTGTTTAAATTTGATTTAGGGTTTAATATTTCATTTAAAAATTTCCCTAATAATAAGTCTTACAACTCCCATTAGAAGTTGTCTGGTTATTTGGGTAGGACAGGTCTTACTGCTTCCCTTTAGAAATAGCCCACTGGTGGGTCTTACAACCAAGCTCTATAAACAAGACTACCAAGTAGTTTTGTTTGTTTAGATAGATCTTACGACTCCCATTATAACTTGTATATATATAGATATATGGGTCTTACAACCTAGCTCTATAGCAAGGCTGCCCATTTTGTTTTGTTTGTTTAGGTTTTAGGGTCTTACAATTTATTTAGTAATTTCCCTCACGTGTGGGTCTTACGAATTCACTCAAAAGTTGCCCGTTGGCGGGTCTTACAACTAGCCCTATAGGTTAAGCTGCCCATTTTGTTTTGTTTGATAAGTCTTACCATACAGGTCAATGGCTCAAAATATAGCGCGCCATGGCACACGGCTCAGCATGGTGCACATATGACACTATTTACTTGGCGCAGCGCGACGTATCAAAATAGTGCGCGCTATTTGCGCCATACATGGGCAATGGTGCAAGGCGCTCATGGCGCGCGCTATTTTGTTAACATGTTATAAATTTTAAATTATAAATTATAATTAATTTTTTTAGGTTTATATATTAACATCATAATAAAATATTAATTAATTAATCTTCAAATTAATAAAATATCAAAAAACTTTAAAGAATTTAATTTTTTTTTAAGGATTTAAAGCTATCATTTTTGTTATTAGGTAGGATTTAGGATAAATTATGCTTAAACTCTACTCAAATCTATTCATGTAAGTTTATGTAAGATTTAAATTCATCATTTTTGCTATTTGATAGGATATCTATGCCAAAATTTAATTATAATCAACCCATTATTTGTTATTTAATGGTATTTAATATTAATGAATATATATATTTTAATTATTTTCTATTGTGCGCCATGTTTAAAAAGACGTGCGCCACGTCGTGTGCTATGTGCCATGGCTCCATGGGGATCTTTGCGCCATGGTGTGCTATTTGCCACTGACAAGTATGGGTCTTACGACTCCCTTAGAAGTTGCATGATGTTTTAATTTGGAGTAGATTGGATTGTACCAGTAGGTGCTTTAGCTTGTAATTATTTGCAAGATTGACACTAGACTTTTAGTTTTCAGTTGTTTACTAGCTCAACACTTATTAGCCAACAGTTGTTGTTGTGTGAAACTAGTGTTTTTGCTATAATACCTTGCTCTTTTTCTTTCAATCCCAAAGACTGTACCGGTAGTTACTTCACTGTACTAGTAGTTACTTTACTGTATCAGTAGTCAATTTAATATACCAGTAGTCTGTTCTACTTTTAGTAGCCTGTTCTGTTTTTTTTTTTTTTTACTATAGCTTAGTATAATACTTGTTCTTTTTCTTGCTTAAGCATTTATTTAGGTATAAATCATTTTTCTTCTCTACTGCAGGTACTTGGAGTTTGTGCTGCTTCAGAGCTAGCCCAGAAGCATTAGAGAGTTTGTTGAGTGTTTGTGAGTCAGAGAGTTTTGTACAGGTGTCAGTGTTTTAGAGAGTTGTACATTCTTAATGCAAAATTATTTTTCTACATTTTCTTTATAATTGCTTAATTAATTAATTAATTAATTAACCAAAAAATAAATTTTCTAGTTAATTGCATTCATTAATTAACTAATAATAAATTTGATTGCTCTCATTTAATTAATTAATAGGCTCCCAAATTTTAAACTGCTTTCATATTTTTAAAATTGCTCTCGAATTTTTAATTAATCAATTAATTAAATTTGCTAGTTAATTTTAATCAATCTTAATTGACCAACTAATTTTAATTAATTAATTATAATTAATCAATCAAAATGAATTAACTAATTTCAAACAATTAATTAATTTCTATTAACCGATTAATTAATTTCCATTAACCAATTAATTTTAATTAATTGATTAATTTTAATTAATTTGGATTAATTAATTTTAATTAATTTGGATTAATTAATTTTAATTAATTAGGTAATTAATTGATTATTTCAATTAGTCGATTACTTTAATTAATTAATTTTAATTAATTATTTATTTCAATTAATTAATTTCAATTAAATATTAATTAATTTAATCAATTAATTAACATTTAATTCTAAATCAACAACTTTCATATTTTAATTAATTGGTTAATTGAATTAATCAATTAAAACTCGAATTTGAATCGCTCTCCAATTTTTACACAACTCATTAGTTTTTTTAGGCGATTTTGGCAGCCTCCCGGCGTCCCCTCCCCGCGGGGATACATGTCCCCTATATTGTGGAAACCCCTGAGGTGGCTGAAAAACCTCACTGAACTGCTGCATAACCGGCAGTACTGAAAGAGGGATGTCCCCCCTCCTCCCCTTTAATCCTCTCCAAACTCTATAGCTCCACCAGAAATTCTCTTCCCACCTCCTGTATGGCCCTTACCATGGTCTTTAGAGACACCATGGCTTTGGAGAGCCTTGCATCTCCTCTAATCACCATCCTTCTCCCTTCCACCATCAGCTCCATTGTTAGCATCCCCCAACTCACCTTGGTATCCCCAAGGTCTACAGCCATCTCATTCCCAGGATGATATTAGTGCTCCCTAGCTCCAATGGGAGAAAATCCCCCCAAACTTGATCGCCTGTATCGTCAGGATCACTCCCCTACACACCCCTTTACCTGTCTCCATCTTCCTAGTTCCCATCATTACCCCATAGCACCCTGTGTCCACCAATTTAATCCCTAATTGGTCTACGACCTGGTTGGAGATGAAATTGTCGGTAGCCCCACTGACTATCAATACCACTACCTCCTTATATGTTATTTATCCTCTCACATTCATAGTATGATTCGGAGTGAATCCCACTACTGAGTTCAAGGAGACCTCTGTCAAGTCTAAATGCAGTTTTTCCTCCTCCGTCGATGCCTCACTCCCACCTCCCTCAGCTTCCTTGTTATCACAGACGGCGAGAACCAGAAAAGTTCGATCCTTACATCTATGCCCCAACATGTACTTCTCGTCACATCTGAAATATAACCCCTTTGCTCGTTTCTCCAGCACCTCCGCTTCGGTGAGTCGCTTAAAGTTTCCCCTAGGGCGAACTCCACTACTTCTCTCCCTAAGGGTTTCTCTCTGAAAGGATATTGTCTGGGTTATGTGTGCTAGAGTTGTAGGGGTATTCCTGTAGGCCCCTCCCATGATGTTACTTATGCTGGCCTTCTACCTCCTATATTTTTCCTCCACCCTCTGAGCAAGCTCCATCGTCTCCCTCAGCCCCCTAGGCCTCAGTACACTGTGCTCTGCCCGTATGTCCTCCCTAATCCCCTTCATGAAACTCCCCTCCAATCCTTCCTCAGAGATTTCCCTCAATCTCCCCCGATAGTAGCTCAAACTTCTCCCGGTACTCCATAACTACCCCCTCCTGAGTTAGGGCATAGAACTGCTCATGGAGGTCTCCTTCCCGAATGGCTCGGAAACGTTCCAACAAGCACTCCTTAAATTCCCCCCATGAAGTAGATCAGATACCTAGTCTCCCTCCACTGGAACCAGGCTAGGGCCTTCCCTTCCAAACATAGACCTGCCGACATGAGTTCTTCCCCTTCAGTCAACCCATTGATAGCAAAGTAAAGTTCCACCCGGTTCACCCAACCCAGAGCATCCTCGATCTCGCATCCATACCCTAATGGTTTCTTCCTCCGTTAGTTCCTCCCATATAGTGGTGGTGTGATTCCCTTCCTTCCTCCCTTGGTTGAGTTGGACCCCATGGCTCCCCCCAACCATGCCCTTCTCCATTCCACCTCTCCCCATGCCCAGGTAGTCTCTCAAAGGGTTCAACCTCCCTCCTCCTTGCTGTCCTCCCTTCGGAATACCCCGATCCGCCCACCAACAGAGCCCCACGTGGCGGTCTTTGATGGAAAAAACTCTCCAATTCATCATCGTCCTCCTGAATCTCCTTTCCTCTTGCTTCCACCCAAGGAATCTCCGATGATGCTTTCGACTGCATCTCACACATCTTTTTCATCATATCTTCAAAGTTTTCAAAGCGGTTCTCGATGGCTGAGAGTCTTTCCTCCACTCCGGAATATTTTTCCTCTACTCTGGCCTTGAGTTGTTCCATCTCGCCTTCCAACGCATCCATCTTCTTTGCTGTCATTAATTAGATCTAGGCTCTAATCGTAAAAAACAGCGAAGACAATTTATTTTTCATCCCAAAAAAGTGCTCGGATACCAATTTGTTAGGAAACAAGTGCAGGAATCAAAGAGAGATTGGTTGAAATTTGGAATTTTAGCAAAGTTCAAGCGTAATTTGAGATAAATCCCGTGGAAAAACACTAGGGAAACTTGATAATTGATGAAAAGTGGAAGAAAACAAACAAGACACAATGGATCTTCAATTCGAGAGGAAGATGCGGCTCTCCCAATCCCTAGCCGACGGCTAGCCCAAGCAATCTTAAGAGAAATCCCAAATTTAGCAAAACAAAACACAACCCTAACCCTAACCCCTCCCATCTATTTATTGAATACAAATATAATGATACTTACTGAACAACCCCTCCCAAGTTTAATTCCCTCCTAAACCGCCCCCTCCTTTTTAATTTTGTATTCAAATAATGGACCCCACGAGGGGGGGGAGGGGGGGGGGGGGGGGGGCGCGGCGACTGTTTGGCCTGCCTGGAGTAAACCTAGGGCCGGCTGGACCGGTCTAACAAAAACATATACAAGATAACTGGATACTCTAGTTTTATCAATTAATGAAGTCAATTAGTCCCAACTTAAATACTTAAGGGCCATAGGAGGTCTCTCTCTCTCTCTCTCTCTCTCTTTCTCTCTCTCTCTCTCTCTCCATATATATATATATATATATATATAAACACACACACACACAAATAATTTTGATTTTTGGGATACTTGGCTTTATTTGAAGTTTGCATTGAGAATAAGCAAAATTGTGAAGAGCAGCACAGAGGAATAAGAGAGAAGGGACATGAGAGAGAGAAGAAAATATCCGGTGAGATAAAAGAAGAGAGTATATATTTTAGTGAGCAAATTTTGTACCATCTTTTTATCTATAATCTAGTGGAATAAGTATCTCAATTTCAACGGCCATAGATTTAGGGGAGGCTGCAAGCTTTGTTGAACTACTTAAAATAAATTATCCTTGTTTTCTAGTGTGTTTCTTTATAGATTGTAATTCCCTCGATTTTGTTCTTTATTGCTCTCAGGCCCGCATGTTTTCCACCGACATATGCAAGAGCAAGTGATTGTTGTGCACTGCTCTAAAGATCTCTATCAGCTTGCAACTATTTCCGTCTTGCAACTCTAATCAAGCAACTTCATTGAAAAGAGCATAAAGAAAATAGAATACTGATATATTAAATGGTACAATAGAGCTTGAAGTATAGAAACTAGTCATTCCATTCCAAGCAATTAAAGAGATCATACTGTTTTGTCAGTAGCGACCCGAAATCTACCATGTATGGAAACACCAGCCCCGCCTCCCATCACAATCCCATCGAGAAGAGAAACCTTGATCCATTATTTATGTAAAAGTATAATAAATCAAATGCTGTAGGGAGGACACCAAGAAATAACAAGAAAAGATAATGACTGCTGCATGCGCTGTAATTCACCTGAGGTTTGCTGTATGTTGCAATTAGGTAATTCAATCTAAACTCATTCCAGAAAAAATTTGCACCATTAGTCCAGTGACCTTTTTCACAAAGATGGCAATATGTAAGGAATAACTGGGGAGAAGAAAAGAAAAAAACAATAATAAGAAATTAAAGAGTTTCAAACTAATATTTCAATCTTTGTATTTTATTGTGGTTCTATGGTATATCATAAGCCACATATTTGTCTAGCAACCAAGCTGGCTTCAAAATCCATTTTAAGGCATATGAACTAACAAGACTAGGTTGAAAAAGGGTCTTCTTCATAGTTTAGATAATCGACAAAAATAATTTGGGGAAAACAACATGGGCTATTAAAAAACCATAGTTATACTGGTAATAACAAGATAGTACCTTCATTAATAGAATGCGCAACTTCTGCAACATCTCCACCCGCACAAAATGCTCTGCCTTTTCCCTGAAATCATCACAAAAAATTATAGTATATCAAAACACGAACAAAAAAGATCTTCCCCTTTACTGAGCGAATGGTGACAATTGGTCAGTACAACTATGTGAATATAGTTCAATAGCAGCTAGTCAAAAAGTAAGGTCAGATAGGCAAAAAGCAATGGAATGTTCCCCTAACTTATTTGAAAGACGTCTATTTTCAAAGAATTAAAATAAATTCACACTTAATTTCTAGATTCATTACCTATAGTTTATTCACAACCTTCAAAAATTTAAACCAATCAATTGTACAGAATTTTCCATGTAACATTCTACTCTACCGAACTGAAATTAAAGACAAAAAAAGGACATTATGACAAGCGCAAAAATCTATAATTTATAACTTCTTATGACAACGATCAGGTGAAAATATCGATTTATCATTCCTACAATTCATAAACTTAGCTTTGTGTCCTCTTTCTGATTTGCAAATTATTAGCAAAGTAAGAATATTAAGTTTTTCAGTAGAGCAGGGGCAAGTAGTCACCCCAGTAGCTCCATGTTAGGTAATAAATGTATTAAGCTAGTTATAGGTTAATATTTAGGTATTAGATAGCTAATTGGTATTTTATAGGTCCTTATAAGTCTTGTAATGCTATAAATACCCCTCTTATAAAGCACAACCACGAACACGATAATACAACACGACAATACATAGCCACGTTGACATGAAATAACCACACAAAGTAGGACACGACTTGCGGTGGACACAATATTAGATTTTATAATTTATTAATGATAGTATTTTTTAGTGAAGGCGTCGCACAATGAACTGCAATATCATATGCATAAACTCAAAAAAGAAACTTAACAATAACAAGAGAAAAACAAACAATATTAATAATAAAAGAAATATTTTATCCCATGTTATTTATTAACAACGCTTCAATCACTGGCGGATTCCCGTACAATTTGCCCCCCCCGGTGCTCCTGCTTCTAGACTCGACGACAGGTGTGGCCGGCGAGGTGCTTGGAGGCCAAGAGGCAGCAACTTCGGTCTGGGCGAACGAGAGGCTGCCGGAGGCGGAGCGGTGCTGACTGGGGTTGACAGGTTGAGAGCAAGGGACAAACCGCCCGGGGAGGAAGTAAGGGCATGAGTCCCTTCTAGAACGTGAGTGGGCTGGGAGAAGTGTCGTTAGCTTGGGAAGAGGGACAAAGTATGAGCCTTTGAGTGGGGAAAATAGAGCATGGGAAAGTGACCTGAGAGATAAAAAATGTCAAAGAAAGGTGATGGGCCCAAGGAAAAAAATGATTGAGCAAATATCATAAAATAAGGAAAAAAATAATTTTAAAAGATATCATATCATATTAAAAGGAGTGAGATGTGAGTTTGAAAGAGAAAAAAAGAGAGATAAATTTTCATAATATATAACATAAATATTTTAAATGGGGATTAACTAAAGCTAATTAAAAAATTAAAAATAATATAGTAATAATTAATGTTGTTAGATTCATATCTTGATAGTTACATTAATTTGAAATATACTTTGCGGATTTGCTAAAAAAGTGCTAAATTACTCCGATGATGGATGTGTTAATAGAAAATCTCAACCGGAGGGAATCCTGCCTTTCCAAAATACCTATGAACCCTAATGGAAATACAAATCTTTTAAAGTGATTGCAAAATTACCCTGATGATGGCCGTGTTGAAAGCTAATCTCAACCGGAGGAGTCAATTCTCAAAGCCTATTAAAATTTTAAAATTCAAAATTTAATCAAATTCTACACATTTAAATGGAAATCTTATCACCAAAACTTAAAACTAAAATCCATCCACACTTCGCAACGGTTTGACATAGATGATGAATTGAAGAATAACTTCAGCTCACAAGGAACAAATGTCTTGTGGAATGTATTACTACATTTCATTCTCAGTTGATTCATTGCCAAGAAGGATGTGGCACGTGCCCTTTGACCGGGTGATTTTGCCACAAAATGACACCACTATATTATGGTCATGACCAAAGCATGTATGTTCTCTAATGGCTAAAAGCCCATTGAGTAATGAATTATATGGTGTATGCTATAAGATATAAAGCTCTCTATTAGCTAAGGTTGACTTAAATTTACCACCTTAGACAAACATCCACCCCAAGTCTACAAGGTACTCTTGGACGAAGCAACTCATGGCTGTCGACAAAATTTCTTCTGTCAGGTTAGGTCGACTACCTCCTCCGACTAAGTAGACCAGGCACCACGCCATCATTCCCCCATCACTTACTTTAAATATATGGTGATAAAGTTCAAATCTTAAATTCCAAAATTCAAAATCAAATTCAAACCCTAAAATTGCTGCTATTATACGTTAGATAATTATTGTGACCTATTTAATGACTAACCTTAATCGAAAGTTCTCTCATTATCGGGAGGGGTAATTAACCATAGGGGCTTATGCCTAGAGAACCAGAACTCATACCATAAAATGATGGTGAAATCACCGGGTAGTGTCTTATCTAAAATTCAATTTGTCTTCTGAAAATTTACCCCATAACCTAAATCCGTTAAAACTCTTCCTGTCAACAAAAAGAAAGCGCGGAGAGGCCTGGGCACAAATTTTCAATGCCCACATATATTAATACAATTAAACATGTAATGGGCTTAAGTTATTAAAACAAAACAAACGAAGCCGTCTTCCAAGAAAAAAAAAACATTACCACCAAAACTCCCACACAAATCTTAGAAAAGGAAACATTGTACAGCCAAAAATCCCCGAGTCTGTTGAATTATGAAATTTCAGTTTATCAAGAATCCTTTTGTGCAAGAACAAATGAACAACCACTAATTTCATATCCCAATAAGTTAGCATACCAAATCGCAGACCTAATGTCATGATCCCGTGTTTGTGTTTCCTATTTATTAAAATATTACTCTAGCATCAAGTAACAGGATCAAATATTTTATCCATGGCCATAGTTAGGATGGGCTATCAAAATAGTCTTGCAAGATATTCCTACTTGGAAACAAAAGATACCAAAATGTCAAACCCTTTAACAAAGTTTCAAAATTTTTTGGAGGCATCAAACTCAAACATATAATACTGAAATCATAACTGAATGGAAATATAATTATAGTATCATCAGTTCATTTAGTTGATTAAACAGGCTGTTACTATTGAAGTAAAATTTTGAATGAGAAACACTCTTTAAGTTTGAAAGTATCACATTAACAGTAGAAGTTAAATAGATTAATAATCACTGTAAAATGCATTTAGTTGAGAAACAACCATGCTTTTGGAGAAAAAAATCTTCCAACAATTTCTAAGCCTACGAAAGCATCTCACTTTTGCAGTAAGGTGGGAGAGAAGGAATCAACAGAAAATTGACTTTAAGAACTGTAGTTACAACATCTCAGACAAGTCGCTGACCAATAAACAAGGATAATTTATAAGCCAAATAAAATGAATTATTTGGCGAGTTTATAGCACATATAGAGGGTGCAGTTTCTGTATAAATTCACACGATCAACATAAGAAGTTTGTATAATAATGCGTGCATAAAACAATGCAAATTGAGAATATTTACTTCTATATTCAACTATGATTAATCGCATCCAAATCTGTCAGTCTTGTAATTAACAAAATTACTCAATTCAGTAAGATGCTACCTTCAAAATCAACAACTTTACTTTTGGATCCTCCTCATTAGCTGTGAAATGCTTCAGCAGTTCTGTAATCTGGAAAGACATGGCAACGAAATGAATAAAGACATGTAATCTTATTCATTACTTGAACATTATTGGAGATGCGCTGAATCTAAAAAAAAATGTAAATAATTTATCCCTAATTAATCAAAATTAAACACTAAATATGGTAGGCAACCTCAGATGTTTTTGTCCATTTGTTATCTATTTGATTTAAAGGGATGCCTCCAAAAATAGCATGTATAGCAAGACTTTCATAACTCTTTAATCACATCACGAGGTGAAATGGACTGTCAAGTCAACAAATTTTGGAAGAAGTCAGGTGAGTAGTTCAAATCCCACCCATAATAACAACAACAACAACAACATCAAGCCTTTATCCCACTACGTGGGGTCGGCTACATGAATCCTTTTTCTCCATTGTGTCCTATTAAAAGTCAAATTCTCGTTTAAATCTAATAAAGAAAGATCATTTCTAATATTTTCTAACCAAGTCTTTTTAGGTCTACCTCTACCTTTCTTAACATAAGTCAAATCTAAGACCTCTACTTTCCTAACCGGGTCATCAGGAGGCCGCCGTTTTACGTGACCAAACCATCTAAGGCGACTCTCTCTAATCTTATCTTCCACTGGAGCTACTCCAACCTTTTCACGAATATGCTCATTTCGTATCCTATCTCTAAGGGTAAAGCCACTCATCCACCTGAGCATCCTCATCTCTGCAACACTTAACTTAGAATTATGCTTCTCTTTTAATGGCCAACATTCAGCACCATAAAGCATTGCAGGTCTCACCACCATCTTATAGAATTTTCCCTTAAGTTTGAGGGGTACTTTTCTATCACACAATAAGCCCGATGCATTCCTCCACTTCAACCATCCAACTTGGATTCTGCTGATAATATCCCCATCTATATCACCATCACTCTGAACAATAGATCAAAGATATCTAAAACGTGTACTCTTATTAATGACTTGATCGGCCAAAGTCACAATGCCCTCACTAGGTCTATTATTACTAAAATTACACTCCATATATTCCGTTTTAGATCTACTCAAGCGAAAACCTTTAGACTCTAAGGTTGACCTCCACAATTCTAGTTTACCTTCAACTCCCTCTCTAGTCTTATCAACAAGAAGAATATCATCAGCAAAAAGCATACACCAAGGTACATCCTCTTGCAAATGTCTAGTGAGAACATCGATGACTAAAGCAAAAAGATATGGGCTTAAGGCTGATCCTTGGTGTAATCCAACCGAAATAGGAAAATACTTAGTCAAACCACCTTGTGTTTGAACACAAGTAATAGCTCCTGCATACATATCTTTAATGATTTGAATATAAGCGTTATTAACTTCTTTCTTTTCAAGAACTCTCCATAGCACTTCTCTTGGAACTTTATCATATGCTTTTTCTAAATCAATAAATATCATATGTAAATCCTCCTTATTCTCTCTATATTTCTCCATCAAACCTCTTAATAAATGTATGGCTTCCATAGTAGACCTACCCGGCATAAATCCAAATTGATTTTGAGAAACATTAGTATCACGCCGCAACCTATGCTCCATAACTCGTTCCCATAGTTTTAAAGTATGACACATTAACTTAATTCCTCTATAATTCGCACAATCTTGTGCATCACCTTTATTCTTAAAAATAGGGATTAACACACTCATTCTCCACTCATCTGGCATCTTTTTAGTCTTTAAAACAGTATTAAAAAATTTAGTAAGCCAAGAAATTCCTTCATCTCCTAAGCATTTCCACACCTCTATTGGAATATCATCAGGTCCAACAGCTTTTCCACCCTTCATTTTCTTTAAAGCCTCTCTAACTTCGGTTTTACTAATACGCCGATAAAAACAGAAATCTTTATTTTCATTTAAGGTGCTAAGGTCACTACAGTCAATTTTATTTTCACATTCTTCATTAAAAAGTTTAGCAAAATATCTCATCCACCTTTGTTGAATATCATCTTCTAAAAAAAGTACTTTTTGATCTTCATCCTTAATACACTTCACTTGAACTAAATCCTTACTACTCCTATCTCTTTGTTTGGCTAGCTTATACATATATCTTTCTCCCTCCTTAGTATCTAATCTATTATATAAATCACTAAAAGCTAAACTCTTTGCATCACATATTGCTTTCTTAGATTCCTTACGTGTCTCTTTATATAATTTCCAATTATCAGAATTTTTACAATTAAACTAATTTTTATAACAAATCTTCTTATTTTTAATCTTTTCTTGCACATTTGGATTCCACCACCAACTATTTTTACTATTAGGAGCTTTTCCCTTTGAAACTCCAAGCACATCTTTTGCAATATTCTTAATATTACTAGCCACTTTTTCCCACATAACATTAGCATCCTCATACACAGACAAAATCTTAAGATCTAAAATCTTACTCTCAAAAATATTTTTGTTAATATTTTTTTAAATGCCCCCATCTAATCCTAGGAAAACATTTTACTTTATTTTTTAATTTCTTCCCCATTATCTTCAAGTCCAAAACTAATAAACGATGTTGGGTACATAAGTTTTCACTCGAAATAACTTTACAATCTTTGCAATCTAAACGATCTAATTTCCTTATAAGAAAATAATCAATCTGAGTTGTACTATATCCATTTTTATAAGTAATGAGATGCTCATTCCTTTTCTTAAATAATGTATTAGCAATTAAAAAATCATAAGCTAAACAAAAATCTAATATGGACTTACCACCTTCATTTGTCGTTCCAAACCCATGGCCACCATGAATGCTTTTAAAATCATCTACCTCTCTACCAACATGTCCATTTAAATCTCCTCCAATAAAAACTCTTTCTTCAAGAGGTATCTTTTGTATTAATTCTTCTAAGTCATTCCAAAATTTTAATTTTGAATCCATATCCAAACCCACTTGAGGAGCATAAGCACTTATAATGTTAACAATCTTAGCATCAACAACAATCTTTAAAGCTATAATTCTATCTCCAATTCTATTAATATTTATAACATTATCCTTCAAACTCTTATCTAAAATCACACCTACACCATTTCTAGTACGACTCCTACCCGAATACCAAAGTTTAAATCCTAAACTATCAATCTCCTTAGCCTTCTCTCCAACCTATTTAGTTTCCTGAATGCACAGAATATTTATCTTCCTATGAATCATAATATCTATTAATTCCATTAATTTTCCTGTAAGGGAACCTATATTCCAAGTTCATATCCTAATTTTAGTTTCATGGACTAGCTTCTTTGCCCACGTCCGTCCTTGATGTGGTAACCCTTGCCTATTTAACACTGCACCCGGGCGGCGGTGCAGCGGCCCTTGCACACTTGTCGCTGTATTCAGGCCATACAACGCGTCGCTTCCAGGGGACGCCCTAGCATTAACACAATTTCTTAAAGGATTCATGTCATTATTATTCGACAAGTTTTACGCTGGCTGTCGACTACCTAACGCAACCCTCCACTTTTCTCATCCAGGACTTGGGACCTGGCAACGGCAGTGTTAAATCCCACCCATAATAACGTTTAAAAAAAAAAAATCAATGCTAGAAAACTACAAATGGAAGAGACGCACTTTCCATTTTTAATAATATGTTGAAAAAGCTCATTCCATATACAGAAATTGAAAAATGATACCATTCCTACGAAGGAGTCTGACGAATGTTCTGTTATGATATAAATACATGAAAGTTCTAATTAATACAAAAAATTTTCAATAATGATTCTTAAAATGCCTGCAAAGTGCCCAAAATTTTTGAACAAAGCATGTCAGAAATGTCATCACATAGAAAAAAACATATATGAAAAACTAAAAACACTATAGAAAGAACCACTTTATAATCCAACTAAACGAGAAATTATCGCAAGTATAGTTGTGTAATGAAAATAGACTTCTAATATTAATAGAAGTTAGGCAAGTGGATCATCTTGAATTTGATATTGTCCTGCACGTAATCAACTAAACAAGAGTTTAGCAAGCCAATTCAGGGGTTGTCACCTAGAAGACCCTCAGAGATTGGCATTAGATATGAGTTGGGTAAGTGAGTCAAGGCGACTCGTGAGCTGGCTTGGGTTCGGCTCGATATATGACTCATGAGTTGAGCTCGATGAGCTAACGAGAAAAGCTTGAGCCAGTCCTGACTCGACTCATTAGCTCGCGAGTCGGCTCGTTTAAAAATATTAATACAAAATATTCTTAAAATATATTAGGATTCAAGATATTAAGGACAAGTTTTTAAAAATATTTAAAAATTATATCTCACTTTCTTATATTAAGTAACTTATTATCATTTTTCTTATAATTTCTCATACTTTTTATCGTTTTATTATAATAATTGCTTAAATTATAATTATTTTCTCTCTTTTATAATAAATAAGTCGGCTCGTGAGCCGGCTCAAACTTGTAGAATAAAGCTCCAGCTCAAGCTCGAACACGATTAATTAATCAAGCTGAAACTCAAGCCAGGGCTGACTCGAGCTCGGCTAGACTCATTCACACCCCAAAGTTGGGCTGTTGGATCTAGGATGACGTCTCAAGATCTTTCCTTGATTTTATGGATTTGATGGAGGCTATATTTAAAATTGGGCAATAAGCTATGCATCTTGAGGTGCACGTCAAAGATGTGCTTGCAAAGCACCTTGAGACTATAGTCTCACATGGAAAAAAGAGACATACACTGAGAACTAGTGAGGCATGCCTCAAGGCACACCTTGAGGTATTTTTAAAGATGCATTTTTATTTATTAGGGAAGAATAAGGTGATTGACATTTAATGATGAAAACACCTATTAGGATGTCAACAAAATTGAGAATGAAAAGGCAAGAAAGCAATCAATTGAAACTATGATTTTAATAAAGATCCTCCAAAATATGAGAGTTGGAGAGACATTTGAATTCGGGGTCCTAAATAGTTCATTTTAGGATATATTATCATTTATTTCTCGATTCTTGTTTATGTTTACTATTTTATCTTAGACTTCCTGCTTATTATTGAATGCTTACAAGCTTTTTATAATGTTAAATTATGATTTAAAACTATTACTCTTAAATGTTTTATTTTTCATATTTTTTTAGAGAAAATGATCAAAATTGTTCTTTAACAATTTATGAAGGACAAAAATAGTCTCCAACAATATTAAAAGATCATTTTGATCCTTCAAGTCAGATAGACCGGCTGAGCCGATCCATTTAATATAGCCGGTTTAAAATAGGGCTAGCCCGGCTCAGATAGCAAGAGTGAAAATGGGAGCTGCACGCATACCTGGAGCTAGAGAAGGAAATTCGGCCCCCTTTGTGGGGCCCAACAAACCAGTAATTTCTTATGTTAGGAGAAGGATTAAGAAAGGAATTAATATAGGGTTTGAATTCAAATAATAGAGGGAGATTAGTAAGGAAAGAAGGTTGTTTAGGAGGGAATTGGGAGAGCTTATTTAGGGCTATTTTAGGGTTTGTTGGGTTTTTTTTTTCATGCAGAATTTTGTGAGTTTGTGCTTTATACTGTTTTTGTGAGTGATAGCAGCGTCTAGGTTTGGGAGATAAGGTCCTCCTCTCGAAAGAAGACCATTGTATCTTGCTCGTTGGATTTGCATTTCTTATCAATAACAATCTACGATTTGCTGAATTATCTCTTAGTTTTTTGGTTGTTTTGATACATAGGCGTATCAAATTGGTATCAAAGCAATTTCTTGGGATCGATGACCGGAAGAAGAGTTTAGGCATTGGAAGAAAAGTTGGAGGGGGAAGTCGGGCAACTAAGAGCGAAAGTGAGATCGATGAATGAATGTATTTCAGAGATAGAAGGAAGGTTTGGGAATATGGAGGAGAAGATGAAGCGCATGTTTGAGCTCCATACTAAAACGGCTCCGTCGGAAGCAAGGAGAAATTAGGAAGAAGACATGTTGAGAGAAGAAGGAGAGGTGAAAATTTTAGGAGGGGAGGAGGAAATACCCTACCCGGAGCCTCTACCGAGAAGGGTGATGGGTAGGGAATATACAAGTAGGTGGGAATGGGAAGAAGAGAACTGACGAGCTGAATTTGGAGGAAAAAGGGAATATGAACAGAGAAGGGAGGAGAGGGAACCGTGGAGAGACCCCAATGCTCGCATCATGGGAGACAAGGGGGAGGAAGGGGACATTGGGGCTTGCGAGCGCGCGCACGTGAGGGGTGGGGTGGGGTGGGGTGGATCAGAAGATTAGGAAGCTAAAAATGCCTGTATTTGAAGGGGAAGATGCACATGGATGAATATATAGGGTTGAGAGATACTTTGCAGTGAGTGGGTTGGCAGAAAATGAGAGACTAATGGCCGCTGCTCTATTTCTTGAAAGGAAGGCACTGACATGGTACCAATGGAGAGAGGCAAGGTACCCAATCCGTTTATGGGAGGAGTTCAAAGAACGTTTGTTGGAGCGCTTTTGAGCCCAGCAGGATGGGGATTAGTATAAGCAATTCTTTGCATTTACATAGGTCGGCACTGTGATGGAGTAATGGGAAAGATTTGAGCTTCGGTCAGGACGAGTAGGGAGGTTATCAGAGATAATTTTGGAAAGCAATTTCATGAAAGGCCTCAAACCAGAGTTGAGGGTAGCAGTGCGGGTGGCAAGACCCCATGACTTGGGAAAAGCAATGGAGTTGGCTCAGATGATTGAAAATAAGAAATCACTACAGAAGAGTAGCAAATGTGTTAGTGGAGGAGTTTCTTACATCACGTCGACCACTTTCCTGACACCTAGGGTGCAAGCTATACCAGTTAAAAAGGGAGACTCCAAAGGAGGGTAGTTAAGGAGTCTGAAAGGGAGGAGATTTCAAGAGGCTGACTGATATTGAACTGCAAGACGAGAGCTAAGGGGAGATGTTTTAGATTCGATGAGAAATTTACACCGGGACATAAGTGTAAAAATCGTACCTTGTAGGTTCTCATTGTGTGTGATGAGGAAGAGGTGGACGAGGAAGAGGCTACGATGGAGGAGGAAGAGGAAGAGGAGCTCGTCCATTTGGAGGTGGCTAAAGTTTCATTGAACTGTAGTGGGATTCACCCCGAATCACACTATAAAAGTGAGGGGACAGATAGTAGGAGAGACAGTGGCGATCCTGGTGGATAGTGGGAGCTACCCATAATTTCATATTGAACTAGGTAGTAGACAAACTGAGGCTGAAATTGATAGACAAGGGAGGATTTAGAGTGATGATGGGCAAAGGAAAGGTAGCGAAGAGTGGAGGGATATGCTAGGGTTTGGTGGTAGAGCTGTAAGGGATTCACATCATGGAGCATTTCCTTCCATTAGAGTTAGGAAGTACTAATTTGATTTTGGGAAAGAAATGGCTACAAATTTTGGGGGAGACCGAGGTGAACGGGAAGGCATTGGCCATGGAGATCCAGGTGGAGGGGAGAAATGTGGTAATTAAGGGAGACCCTAGCTTATCCAAGGCAATGATTTCTTTGAAAACCATGGTTCATTCCCTACAAGGAGAGTAGGGGGATTCTTGGTGGAGCTCTAGAATTTGGAGGGAGGAGAGACAGAGGACATTCCAAATATTGTTCAACCCTTCTTCAATAATTAAGGGAGGTATTCCAGCTTCCCCAGGAATTACCACCCCCACGGGAGCACGGGCACTCTATTGTTCTGAAGAAGTATCCCCCATTAGTGTCCGGCCATATCACTACCCTCAGATCCAAAAGGATAAGATTGAGAAGCTGATTTGGGAGACGCTTGAAGTTGAAATTATCAAACCCAATGTGAGCCCTTTCTTTGGTCCTATATTATTGGTGAAGAAGAAGGTGAGAGCTGGAGGTTCTGCGTAGACTACCATGCCCTAAATAAGGAAACGGTCCCAAATAAGATTTTGATACCAGTCATCGATGAGCTGCATGGATCTGTGATATTCTCCAAGATCGATTTGAAATCCGGATACCATTAGATCAGAATGCGACAAGGAGACACTCACAAGACAATTTTTCAGACACACGAGGGATATTATGAGTTCTTGGTGATGCCATTTGGCCTCACTAACACACCGACCACTTTCCAGTCCCTGATGAATAGGGTATTCCATCCCTACTTGCGAAGGTTTGTGCTGAAATTTTTTTACGATATATTGGTATACGACAGGTCTGAAAGGGAGCACTTGGAGCATCTAGGAGTTGTGCTATCCACCTTAAGGGAGCACTCCTTGTCTGCCAATCAGAAAAAGTGTTCTTTGGCCCAACTCAGAGGGAGTGGCAGCTGACTAGAGTAAGATTGAGGTCATGCTTAGATGACCCATTCCCAAGAATTTAAAGGAGCTAAGAGGATTCTTAGGATGCACAGGCTACTATCAAAAATTTGTGAAAGGATACAATTCTATAGCAGAGCCATTGACAGAACAGCTCAAGAAGGATAACTTCAAGTGGGGAGAGTCAACCACCCAAGCATTTGAGGAGTTGAAGAAGGCTATGACCAGTGTGCCAGCCTTGGCTCTTTTAGATTTTAGCCAGCCTTTTCTAGTTGAGACAGATGCCTCAAGTTTTGGGTTGGGAGCAATACTCATACAGAACTAGAGGCCAGTGGCCTATTTCAGCTAGGTGTTGATGGCCCAGGCCAGGCTCAAGTAGGTCTACGAGTGGGAGCTAATGACAATTGTGTGGACCATTCAGAAATGGCGACCATATCTATTAGGAAGACATTTCATCGTCATAACTGACCAGAGGAGTTTAAAGTATTTGTTGAAGCAGAGAATGGTAACTAAAGAGCATCAAAGGTGGCTTTCCAAGTTGTTGGGCTGTCTTCGAGATTCAGTACTGATCCAGAGTGAAAAATAAAGCAGCAGATGGGTTATCCAGGTGTATGGGGCAACCACAGATGATGGCATTGTTTGTGCCCTTGGTGGTTAACTGGGAAGCACTGAGGAGAGAGAGCGAACATGATGCAGGGTTGAAGAAAATTAGGGAGAAGTTGGAAGGAAACAATGACAGCCAGCCGGGATATTCAGTGGTGGGACAGAAGTTGCTTCATTATGGCAATTTCTGCTTCCAAAGACCTCTTCTTCATTCCCTGCTTACTTCAGGAGTTTCATGGGACAGCCATTGGGGAGCATTCAGAGGCCAAAAAGGCATCATTGGCTCTCTGCAGAGCTTTATTGGGAGGGTATGTAGAAGGATGTCAAGAAGATTATGGCTAGCTGTGATATATGTCAAAAGCACAAGTATTTAGTGTCTCCAGGAGGGCTCCTCCAACCATTAACTCTACCAAAAAAGGTGTGGGAGGAGGAGACCATGAACTTCATTGAAGGGCTGCTAAAGTCAGAAAGATACACGACGATACTGGTGGTAGTGGATTGGTTGAGTAAGTATGACCATTTTATTCCTTTTCGCCGCCCCTACATAGTAGTATCAATAGAAACGATTTTTATGAGGGAAGTGGTAATACTACATGGGATCCTGGAATCAATTATATCAGATAGGGACAAGATCTTCCTGAGCTAGTTTTAGAAGAAATTGTTCAAAATGCATGGGATCATTCTGAAAATGAGCACTGTTTATCATCCTCAGAGGGACAAACAGACAGAGGTAGTCAATCAAAGTGTGGAGACCTGTCTGCGGTGCTTTATATCAGATACACCCAAGTTGTTGGGAAAATGGTTTGCTTGGGCAGATTATTGGTATAACACTTCCTATCATTCGGCAGTATAGACTACACCGTTCAAGGTATTATACGGACGAGATCCACCTCACTTGATACATTATGGGCAACGCAGCACACCAGTAGCTTCAGTAGAACAGTACTTGGAGAATAGAGATAAGATCTTAGGGGAGCTGAAAGGGCATTTGTTGAGAGCTCAACAAATTATGAAGAAGAAGGCTGATGCACATAGGATAGACATTCGGCTTGAAGTAGGGAACAGAGTTTACTTGAAGCTTCATCCCTACAGACAAAAAACTTTGGCACGGAGATGTAATGATAAGTTATCACCCCAATACTTTGGCCCTTATGAGATAGTGGAGTGCATCGGAGCCGTGGCATATCGCCTAAAATTACCACCGTCGCCAGCCATCCACCCAGCAGTAGTTCCCTTTATTTTACCTTGAGAACGAGGTGGCACTTTGAGGGGGGAGTAATGATGGACCAGCTGAGCCGGTCCATTCAATATAGGTGGCCCAAAAATGGCCGGCCCAACTCAGATAGCGAGAGCAGGAGCCACATGCACGGGAGGCATGGGAGCTGCATGCAGACCTGGAGCAGGAGAGGGAAATTCGGCCCCCCTTGTGGTGCCCAACAAACCAGTAATTCCTTATGTTAGGAGAAGGATTAATGAAGGAATTAAATTAGGGTTTGAATTCAAATAATAGAGGGAGATTACTAAGGAAATAAGGTTGTTTGGGGGGGAGTTGGGAGAGCTTATTTAGGATTGTTTTAGGGTTTGTTGGGGGTTTTTTTATGCAGAATTTTGTGAGTTTGTGCTGTCTGCTATTTTTTTGTGAGGGATCCTAGCGGCATCTAGGGTTTGGGAGAGAAGGTCCTCCTCTCGAAAGAGGACCATTATATCTTGCTTGTTTGATTTGCATTTCTTATCAACAAAAATTTGCGGTTTGTTGAATTATTTGTTGGTTTGTTGGCTGTTTTGATACCTAAGCATATCAAAGTCTTTAAAAACGAATCAAAATAGTATCAGGGTGGGACTATTTTGGTTCCTCTTTAAGGAGTTGAGAGATCATAATAATCATTTAATATAATTGAAGGCTATTTTGATCTTTCATAAAAAATCAAGAAACTATTTTGGTCATTTTCTTTATTTTTTTTATTTCTTTAATAAAATTATTTTGGGCTTATGCATCAAAATGTCTTGAAACTTATGCCTCACTTCACACATAAATAGTTTAATTTTCGATTGTGCAATTATAAATCTTGAGAAGAACAACAAGCTAGTGTCATTGTGTCAAAATTAAATTTGAGTGACTTGTAGTGAGTTTATCATGTGTCCTTTTTTATATTTACAAATTTGAATGGTATTAGAAGTTTATGAGTCTCTACATAAATGTGCCTGTGTTGCTGTTTTGTTCAGAAATTGGTGAATGGTTGGTTTTAGTATGATATCCCATGTGCGCTACTAAATGTATGGTATATCCCAATATAAAATATGTTGAAAAAAATTCTCATCTTCAATGTAGAATCACGAACTTTCAGTGATAATATTAAGGTTTGTTGGGTCCGACACATGTCATGATGTGACTACGATATTCATTGAGTTACAACAAAGCTATGGTACATTTCAAGTTGGTTCGAGTAGGAGCCGCACAACTATATGGGCCCTTTACCTGAATTTAAGAAATACCTCAAGGAGTTAGGGCATATTTAGTAGAGTAAGATTGGCACCTACAGAATACCAACTACTATCTTAGCAGGTTTATCCTAGAATAGAAGGGTCATCTTCTTTTATTTTACCTATGTTCCTTGACAAACAGGTCTACCCATTGAGCCTCACAGCCATAGGGAATTGAAGTTCTCTTTCAATGTGAAGTCATTGATTTTAAAGTGTGAAGCTTGAAGGAATTAATGATATCAAAACTAGTCAATTTAATCATTTCATTTTCTTCTTCATTCTTACATTTTACTTCATTCTTTCTCAACTTCTTTGAGTTATTTCATTGAATCAGCTCAAATCGACCATGTGGATCAGTGATTATTTTTTTTAAGGATAGAAA
The DNA here is from genome assembly GCA_019925795.1 of Dendrobium chrysotoxum. NCBI lineage: Eukaryota > Viridiplantae > Streptophyta > Magnoliopsida > Asparagales > Orchidaceae > Dendrobium > Dendrobium chrysotoxum. Next base: position 32,651,768 of record CM034309.1, on the reverse strand, counting down.
TTTGTCATGTGTTTTATAAAAAGAGCAAAAAGCTAGATATACATTTTAGGAAGAGACATTGAAGGGCCGAACCCCTTGATTCAAAAATCAAAGGAAAAATGCATCTGACTCGTGATGAGTAGAGATAGAATCCATGATATCATGATTAGAGGTTGACACAGACTCCTAGGCCAAATTGAGTAAGTGGTTTTGAAACCAACGACAACCCGAAAACCAAATATGCCTTTTCGGCAAACAAAAAAAAAATGGAACAATCTCATCACTTGTGGCTTCTATGTTGCTTGCATTATATTTTTTGCACTTCTTAAACCCATGATATTAATGGTGTCTGTTAGACCGGTCCAGTCGGTTCATAGTGGACCGGCTCACGGAGACAGAGGCGGGCTCTTCCGCCTCTCCTGTACGCGCCGACCGATCCGCCACATCCAACGAAGCTGTTTAGGAAGGATTTTTGAGGGAGTTAGGAGGGAAATTTGAATGTCTGGAGTGTTTAGAGATTTCTTTTTGGATTGTATGCATTAAATAGTTTGTTTTCCTAGAGTTAGGGCATCTTGAATTTGGTTAAAATTTGAGATCTCTTAGGTTTTTGGGCTCTAGTGGCGTCTAGAGATTTGGGAGAGATAGATCATCCATGATAAGATCGATTCAAATTTTTCCATCCTGGGGGAGATGTTGAAGAAAGTACTCGAGGGCCAAAACAAAAAAAATGTAGTCGGAGGTGAGGGAAGTCACTGACAGCCAGGGAAGTGGAGAAAACCCTAAGCTAATCAGACGAAGAGAGGATCAAGAGTTGGAGATTTCAGATGGAACTAAAAAAAAGCCTCCCCTAGGGCCTATTCCTAGGGAGGAGTGCAGTAGATAGTATGTGGAGAGGCGTGAGGGGGTTGGGCATGAGTGGAGGGCTGCTGAATTTGAAAGAAGAGAGGCTGAATTTGAAAGGCAAGGACTTGATTATGATCGAAGAGGTGTCGAGTTTGAAAGAAGAGGGGTTGAATATGATCGAAGGGGTGTTGAATTTGAAGAGAGAAGATGGGCTTGTGATGAAAGGTTTGGGTGCGAGCGGAGGAAGGATGATTGGCACAATTGGGGGGAACCACCCCCTTGGGGAATGGAAAATTTTGGAGGAAGCAAGGTTGACGAAGAAGATCTGAGAGTGAGGAAACTGAAGATGCATATTTTTGAGGGAGAGAATGCACATGGGTGGATCTACAAGGTGGAAAGGTACTTTACTGTCAATAGGTTGATGGATGAGGAGAGACTGATGACAGCGGGCCTATGTTTAGAAGGGAATGCTTTGGCTTGGTACCAGTGGAGAGACATGCGGCGACCCATACAGAGTTGGAGGGAGTTCAAGGATTGCCTGTTAGAACGATTTGAAACAGACAGGGGAGAAGACTTCTACGAGCAGTTCTTCACCTTGACACAAGATGATTCAATGATAGAGGATCAGGAGAGGTTTGAGTACCTTGCTAGCCAATTGGACCGCATTTCTGAGATCATGCTAGAGGAGAACTTCATGAAAGGATTGAAACCAGAGATCCATGCAGCAGTCAGAGTGATGAGGCCTCGTAACTTGGGAGAGGCTATGGAGCTAGCTCAGTTAGTGGAGGATTAGAGGCACCTGGACAGAGAAACGGGAGGTAGTAGCTCAGTAGGCTCGTGCAGGATGACCACCACCTTATTGGCATCCAAGGAGCCAACACTGGATACTCTTCGGGGGACTTCAAAGGAAAATACTGCAGGTGGAAGACCTGGGGACAACTTCAAGAAGCTCACAGAAACGGAATTACAGGAGAAAAGGGTGAAGGGGCTCTGTTTCAAATGCGACGAGAGGTCTACACCCGGGCACAGGTGTAAGGACCGAACTCATCAGATTCTTACCGTTTGTGATGAAGAGGGAATGGATGAGGGTGTCGTCTTTCCACCTTGCGGACAATGTGGGTCTTTGGGAGGGGGTATTGTTAGACCGGTCCATAGAGGACCGGCTCACGGAGACAGGGGCGGGCTCTTCCGCCTCTCCTGTACGCGCCAACCTATCCGCCACATCCAACGAAGCTGTTTGGGAAGGCTTTTTGAGGGAGTTAGGAGGTAAATTTGAATGTAGGGACTGTTTAGAGATTTCCTTTTGGATTGTATGCATTAAATAGTTTGTTTTCCTAGGATTAGGGCATCTTGAATTTGGCTGAAATTTGAGATCTCTTATGTTTTTGGGCTCTAGCGGCGTCTAGAGATTTGGGAGAGATAGATCCTCCTCTCGAATGAAGGATCAATTGTATCGTGTTATTTTCTTCCGTTAGTTTGTGTTCTTGCAATAAAATTCCTATTTTTCTCTGATTTTTCATTGGATTTGTGGTGATTTCTCGCTGTTTTTGCTTCTCTTGTTAGGGTTTACTTGAGATCTTCAAGTACTTCCTAACAGTGTCATAGTTAATTGCTTGTATTATATTTTCTGCACATTCAATAACGATGGCATAGTTGTTCATCTGAAGAAGATATAGGATTTATTGTTTCTAGTTTGCTTCCAGGTTTGCTCGCAAGTTATAGCTGGGCTTTGCATGCATCATAAAGAATCATTAAAAATTATTTAGTTCATGTATTAGTTATTTTCTTGTATTATATTTTCTGCACTTCTTTACTCATGATATTAATGGTGTCATAGTTATTTGCATGTATTATATTTTCTGCACTTTCAATAATGGTGCCATAGTTGTTCCTCAGAAGAAGATAAAAGATTTATTGCTTCTAGTTTGCTTCCAGGTTTGTTCGCTAAAATTATTTAGTTCACATATTAGTTTGATGGACTGGCGGCTGAGCCGATGGGCCCCACTAGGGTGGGCAACGGGAAAAAAGAGAGGGCGGCTCAAATGGGAATAATTCCACTTTTAATTACTTACCATAGAAATTACCATAGAAAACTAAAATTGACAGGGAATTAGAAAAGATTTATTTAGAGAAAGATGGCTGATTTGAATTCATATTTGAAAGGGAATTGTAAAAAATTTATTTAGGGAAAGATGTTGATTTGAATTCATATTTGGGAGAGAAATATGAAGGTATATATCAGGACTAATTGGGTTATTTTATTTTCATTATGTGAATTGTGTTTTGCTGTAGTTTTTATTGGAGTTGTTCCTAGCGACGCCTAGGGTTTGTGGAGAGCCGATCTATCTCTTGAATAGTAAATCAATTTGTATATTGGTTTGTTTTGCCAAAATAAAAATATTTCTCGCTGATTTGTGTTGTATTTTCTCTCCTTTATTATTGTATCAGATTCCTATCATACTTATTTGCTTCAGTTTCTTTCATAGTGCATATTAATGAACTTCTCTCATTAGATTTTGATACCATCCTGCAACATAAAGCACACTATCCCTCCATTAAAAGAATATTAAATTGTTCCCTTTATATTTAACACAAAAAGGTTGAGATATATAAATGAATAACAAAAAAAAAAGCAAGCAAAGACAACATATTCCATTTCCCAAAATTTGTATTCAGTATTGCAAAGGCAAAATTGAGCTTATTAATCATTAGCATGCTAAACAACGTCCATCATAGCAAACTTAAAGGAGGATGAATACCATTTGAAATGAGAGTGCATTCAATTGCCGGGGCCTGTTCAATGTTAGTATCCTTGCAAATCTTTTCTCTTCAACCAAAACCTGAGAAACATCAAGAATACATAATGATAAATTAAATGAACTTTACATAATAGAAACAAGAATAGCTTTGATGGAAAGGATATTCTAATAGAATGTACAAGCCTGGTTGAGAAAGGTTTATGATTGATGTTAAGTTAGCAATCATTCATAGAACTCATAAGAAACTTTTATAAAATGCCATATTTGAGTTTTGTTAGTGTTATGACACTACCCAAAAGCAAGGCACCACGAGCAAACGCGATTGTGGTAAAAAGTAGGCAAGAGCTTGCTAAGACATTATCCATAAAAGATACACATAACTTTGGTTGGGATGAAAACTTAACAACAGTTAGCTAAGATGTCACCCATAAGTGACACTCCACACCTTAACCCAATTGTAATGAAGAGTTACTGAATGTTGACTAGGACTCGAGCTAAGATTAGATTTGCTATTTGAAATTTGAGGACTTTGAATGAGAAAATGGGGATCAATGGGCACAATAATTAGATAAAGAATAAATATTGCATGCTTGCAAGAAAATAAAAGAGAAAAATTCAAAGACATTGAATAAGGTTGCAAGTTATTATATTTTGGAAAAGTTAACAATAGAAATAGGGTAGGGATGGAAGTTCACAGAGTTGAACCATAAAGTTAATGAGATAAGTGGTGTTAGTAATAGAATGATTTCTATTAAGTTAATTATTGATGAGTATATTATAAATATGATTGGTGCTTATACTCCTCAAACGATATTAGAAAATGATTTGAAAATTTTATTTAGGAAGACATGGGATAAATAGTACATTGTATGTATGAGGAACATAGGATAATCATAGGCATCACTCATAAACATATATGCTCTAGTAGGTTGGGCTATGAGAGGATTCATGGTAGGATAGAATAACGCATAGAAATACAATGGAGAAGTAATACTTAATCTCATTCTCATAGCACCTTATGTCATTATAATGACGATTACATACTTTAAGAAGTGAGAAAACTATTTAATTAATTTTAAAAGTAGAGCCACCAAATCATAAACAGGCTTCTTTTTATGTAAAAAAAATCATTTACATTATTATAAAATAATTCCAGTAATTCCAATAGAAGATTTGACCACAAATATAAAGGTCATATATATATATAATCCTAGAATAAAATGGTGGAATTTAAAAGGTGAGAAATTGTTAATATTTCAAGATAGATTACAAAAGGATACAAATTGACTTTTTAATTAAGTCAAGCATAACACGAGATAAGATAGCAACTTTCATTAGAAAGAATATTATAAAATTTTTAGGATAGTCTAGAAATAAATCATACAGAATAAGGTTTGTCGTGGAATCAAGATGTGGCTCTCACATATATATATATATATATATATATATATATATATATATATATATATATATATATATATATTAATTATCCTAGAATAAAATGGTGGAATTTAAAAGGTGAGAAATTGTTAATATTTCAAGATAGATTACAAAAGGATGCAAATTGACTTTTTAATTAAATCAAAAATAATACAAGATAAGATAGCAACTTTCATTAAAAAGAATATTATAAAATTTTTAGGATAGTCTAAAAATAAATCAAACAGAATAAGGATTGTGGTGGAATCAATGTGTGGCTCTCACACATGAGGTTTGAATAAATTCTCTTTAGCTATATATAATAAAAAAAAATTTATTATAACCATTATGCAGTAATGTGAAATATGGAAGTTTTGCCACCCAACAGTTAGCTAAGATGACACCCATAAGTGACACTCCATAGCTCAACCCAATTGTAATGAAGAGTTACTGAATGTTCACTCGGACTAAAACTAAGATTAGATTTGCTATTTGAAATTTGAGGATTTTGAATGAGAAGATGGGAATCAATGGGCACAATGATTAGACAAAGAATAAATATTGCATGCTTGCGAAAAAATAAAAGAGAAAAATTCAAAGCCATTGAATAACGTTGCAAGTTATTATATTTTGGAAAAGTTTACAATAGAAAAAGGGCTGGAATGGAAGTTCACAAAGAGTTGCACCATAAAGTTCATGAGATGAGTAGTGTTAGTAATAGAATGATTTCTATTAAGTTAATTATTGATGAGTTTATTATAAATAAGATTGGTCCTTATACTTCTCAAGTGATATTAGAAAATGATTTGAAAAAATTTATTTGGGAAGAGATGGAATAAATTCTACATTGTATGTATGTGGAACATAGGATCATCATATGCATCACTTATAGACATATATGTTCTAGTAGGGTGGGTTATGAGAGGATTAGTGCATGGTAGGATAGAATAACGCATATAAATGCAATGGAGAAGTAATACTTAATCTCACGGCACCTTATGTTATTATAATGAAGATTACATACTTTAAGAAGTGAGAAAAATATTTAATTAATTTAAAAGTTGAGCTACCAAATCACAAATAGGCTTCTTTTTATGTCAAAAAAAAATCATTTAAAGTAAAATGATTAAAAAATTTAATTGTCCTCGAAAAAAATGATGGAATTTAAAATGTGAGAAATTGTTAATATTTCAATATAGATTACAAAAGAATGCAAATTGATTTTTTAATTAAGTCAAACATAATATGAGATAATGTAGCAACTTTCAATAAAAACAATATTATAAAATTTTTAAGATAGTCTAGAAATCAATCAAGCAGAATAAGGATCGCAGTGGAATCAAGGTGTGGCTCTTACCCACTAGGTTAGAATAAATTCTCTTTAGCTATATATAATAAAAAAAATTATTATTAACCATCATGCAGTAATGTGAAATATGGCAACAATGTGAAATTAAAAAAATTATAATGAAGGAAGGGTACTGAGCAATGTAAAAGATAAATAATATAAATATTATAATGATTAAAAAAATTAAAATTAAAGAAAAAGGGTTACTAAGCAAAACAAAAACTAAAGCTTTTGATTATTTTAATAATAGATCTAGTCCTTTAGGAGGAAAAAAAAAGATAAATCAACTAAGGTATGAGATAGACTATCTAAAGACTGATAAATTTAATGCATCGGAATTGAAAAGAAGAAGATCACTATAAAAAAAACTGAAGAAATCAAGTACAGATGAAATATTATTTTAAGAAATCATTAAATGAAAGTTTTAAATGATAAATCATTTTAGAAAAGCATAATTAATAAAATAAAGTGGTATGTTACATATTTTCCAAAAAGGTGACATGGAGTTAGCTCTGAAATTTGAACTGTTATGGGTGATATTATAATGGTCTAATCAGCAAATCATTTTGATAGAGCTTTGAAGAATAAAAGGATGTTAAATAATTGAAGAAGAAATATTTTGATACTAATAGTTAAGAATAAAAAAGAAGATCAAAATCGTGGTAGTAATAGAACAATCAAATTTATGGTTTATATAATGAAGGTTTGGGTCGATAAATAAAATAAAAACTTAAAAAATTCTATCAATTTCAAAAAAACAATTTGATTTCACTATAAAAATATTAAGAAACACCGCCGTTGCCAGGTCCCAAGTCCTGGATGAGAAAAGTGGAGGGTTGCGTTAGGTAGTCGACAGCCAGCGTAAAACTTGTCGAATAATAATGACATGAATCCTTTAAAAAATTGTGTTAATGCTAGGGCGTCCACTGGAAACGATGCGCTGTATGGCCTGAATACATCGACAAGTGTGCAAGAGCCGCTGCACCGCCGCCCAGGTGCAGTGTTAAATAGGCAAGGGTTCCCACATCAAGGACGGATGTGGGCAAAAAAGCTAGTCCATGAAACTAAAATTAGGATAGGAACTTGGAATATAGGTTCTCTTATAGGAAAATTAATGGAATTAATAGATATTATGATTCATAGGAAGATAAATATTCTGTGCATTCAGGAAACTAAATGGGTTGGAGAGAAGGCTAAGGAGATTGATAGTTTAGGATTTAAACTTTAGTATTCGGGTAGGAGTCGTACTAGAAATGGTGTAGGCATGATTTTAGATAAGAGTTTGAAGGATAATGTTATAAATATTAATAGAATTGGAGATAGAATTATAGCTTTAAAGATTGTTGTTGATGCTAAGATTGTTAACATTATAAGTGCTTATGCTCCTCAATTGGGTTTGTATATGGATTTTAAAATTAAAATTTTGGAATGACTTAGAAGAATTAATACAAAAGATACCTCTTGAAGAAAGAGTTTTTATTGGAGGAGATTTAAATGGACATGTTGGTAGAGAGGTAGATGATTTTAAAAGCATTCATGGTGGCCATAGGTTTGGAACGACAAATGAAGGTGGTACGTCCATATTAGATTTTTGTTGAGTTTATGATTTTTTAATTGCTAATACCTTATTTAAGAAAAAGAATGAGCATCTCATTAATTATAAAAATGGATATAGCACAACTCAGATTGATTATTTTCTTATAAGAAAAGTAGATCGTTTAGATTGCAAAGATTGTAAAGTTATTCCGAGTGAAAATTTATGTACCCAACATCGTTTATTAGTTTTGGACTTGATGATAATGGGGCAGAAAATAAAAAATAAAGTAAAATGATATTCTAGGATTAGATGGGGGTATTTAAAGAATATTAATAAAAATATTTTTGAGAGTAAGATTTTAGATCTTAAGATTTTGTCTGTGCATGAGGATGCTAATGTTATGTGGGAAAAAGTGACTAGTGATATTAAGAATATTATAAAAGATACGCTTGGAGTTTCAAAGGGAAAAACTCCTAATAGTAAAAATAATTGGTGGTGGAATCCAAATGTGCAAGAAAAGATTAAAAATAAGAAGATTTGTTATAAAAATTAGTTTAATTATAAAAATTCTAATAATTGAAAAATATATAAAGAGGCACGTAAGGAATCTAAGAAAGTAATATGCGATGCAAAGAGTTTAGCTTTTAGTGATTTATATAATAGATTAGATACTAAGGAGGAAGAAAGATATATGTATAAGTTAGCCAAACAAAGAGATAGGAGTAGTAAGGATTTAGTTCAAGTGAAGTGTATTAAGGATGAAGATCAAAAAGTACTTTTTTTAGAAGATGATATTCAAGAAAAGTGGATGAGATATTTTGCTAAACTTTTTAATGAAGAATGTGAAAATAAAATTGACTGTAGTGACCTTAGCACCCTGAATAAAAATAAAGATTTTTGTTTTTATCGGCGTATTAGTAAAACTGAAGTTAGAGAGGCTTTAAAGAAAATGAAGGGTGGAAAAGCTGTTGGACCTGATGATATTACAATAGAGGTGTGGAAATGCTTAGGAGAAGAAGGAATTTCTTGGCTTACTAAACTTTTTTATATTGTTTTGAAGACTAAAAAGATGTCAGATGAGTGGAGAATGAGCATGTTAATCCCTATTTTTAAGAATTAAGGTGATGCACAAGATTGTGCGAAATATAGAGGAATTAAGTTAATGTGTCATACTTTAAAACTATGGGAACGAGTTATGGAGCATAGGTTGCGCCATGATACTAATGTTTCTCAAAATCAATTTGGATTCATGCCGGGTAGGTCTACTATGGAAGCCATACATTTATTAAGAGGTTTGATGGAGAAATATAGAGAGAATAAGGAGGATTTACATATGATATTTATTGATTTAGAAAAAGCATATAATAAAGTTCCAAGAGAAGTGCTATGGAGAGTTCTTGAAAAGAAAGGAGTTAATAACGCTTATATTCAAATCATTAAAGATATGTATGCAGGAGCTATTACTTGTGTTCAAACACAAGGTGGTTTGACCAAGTATTTCCCTATTTCGGTTGGATTACATCAAGGATCAGCCTTAAGCCCGTATCTTTTTGCTTTAGTCATGGATGTTCTCACTAGACATTTGCAAGAGGATGTACCTTGGTGTATGCTTTTTTGCTGATGATATTCTTCTTGTTGATAAGACTAGAGAGGGAGTTGAAGGTAAACTAGAATTGTGGAGGTTAACCTTAGAGTCTAAAGGTTTCCGCTTGAGTAGATCTAAAACAGAATATATGGAGTGTAATTTTAGTAATAATAGACCTAGTGAGGGGATTGTGACTTTGGGCGATCAAGTCATTAATAAGAGTACACGTTTTAGATATCTTGGATCTATTGTTCAGAGTGATGGTGAAATAGATGGGGATATTATCAGCAGAATCCAAGTTGGATGGTTGAAATGGAGGAATGCATTGGGCTTATTGTGTGATAGAAAAGTACCCCTCAAACTTAAGGGAAAATTCTATAAGATGGTGGTGATACCTGCAATGCTTTATGGTGCCGAATGTTGGCCATTAAAAGAGAAGCATAATTCTAAGTTAAGTGTTGCAGAGATGAGGATGCTCAGGAGGATGAGTGGCTTTACCCTTAGAGATAGGATACGAAATGAGCATATTCGTGAAAAGGTAGGAGTAGCTCTAGTGGAAGATAAGATTAGAGAGAGTCGCCTTAGATGGTTTGGTCACATAAAACGGCGGCCTCTCGATGACCCGATTAGGAAAGTAGAGGTCTTAGATTTGACTTATATTAAGAAAGGTAGAGGTAGACCTAAAAAGACTTGGTTAGAAAATATTAGAAATGATCTTTCTTTATTAGATTTAAACGAGAATTTGATTTTTAACAGGACACAATGGAGAAAAAGGATTCATGTAGCTGACCCCACGTAGTGGGATAAAGGCTTGATGTTGTTGTTATTGTTGTATAAAAATATTAAGATATAGTGAAAATTATTAAAGTTATATATGCTAGAGCATTGACTAGTATTAGAAGTAGTTTGTAGCGAGCAAAGAATTTTGGATCATAGTAGTGATGCTATAGGTTATGACTTTCTCTGGTCTCCATCACTAATGACTTTTTCGATGACCACTTCCTACTCTTATGATCGAGTCATGCAGCTTCTATGCCAATGCTTTCTTTGTTCCAATGACTTTCTTCAGGAGTTGAGCAGGTCTTGTTGTAGTGGCTTCTCTGTGACTTTATTCTTTCTATGACTAGATCCTATGGCTTTTCTATTTTGCACCTCCTATAATCAAGTCATTATGTCTTTTGCTCTAGCAATTTTTTAGTTTCCATTTGCAGCTTATCGAGAGTGACTCCTATATTATTTTATTCATGGGTGATTAAGGGGAAATTTTCACTCTTTTTATGATTATAAATAAGGATTTGCAATATGTATTACAACACAATTATTTGTTGAATAAAATTTCTACTTGAATGTGTAATTCCTTTTACTTTAATGATAAAGTTCCTTTAAGTGAGAACTTAGGGAATTTCAAGAGAGGTTATCTACATGTATGAGTGTAATGCTTGTTTTTTGGTGAATTATTTCCCATTTAAGCTTTCTTCTTCTATTTTTGTCTTTTGTTTGAAAGAGTGATTGTCTTTGGTCAAATTCAAAACAACCTCGTCTCTATTAAGCATGTGATTTTCAAAACTTTTGCATGGCTTTCTTAAAGTAAATTTGGTCATCGGTTTTTTTTAATTGATTTCTATAGTGTTTACAATTTTCATCAAAAATATTCTTGTTTAAGATTTAATAGTTTATTTCTTGCAAATTTTATGTGCTTTTTGCATGATTTTATGCATAGCATATTATATTTGTATTAGAAAAATATTTGACCCTAAGATATTCTTCATCTAACAGAATACATTAAAGATTAGTAACAAGTCTATATCTTTTTGTATTAGTTATGGTGATGCTTATAAACGATATTCAAATGTGATGCCTTCATTTGTGCTTTTCATAGTTAGCAACTCTAATCAATGAGATATTTGTCCAACAAAGTAAAAAGCTAAACAAAATGAAGAAAATGATTAGAACTTTAAAATTAGTAGAGCAAAGATTGAGCAAATGATATGCAATTTTGATGTGTGTGTATAAATTATCAATTAATAGTATAGAAAAATAAAGTGATGCCTAAGTGTGATAAGTCTTAAGTATCTTGGATTTATTGTACATAAGCATTGAGATATAGATAAAGATGAAGCTTCCCAAGTTAGGTTTAGGTGGTTAAAATGGAGAAACGCTTCAAGAGTACTACGTGAAAAAAGAACAACATGTAGATTTAAAGATCAACTTTATAAAAAACACAATTAGTTTGCTACATTGTATGCAATCAAGTGATTGGGAAATAAAAAATTCATGGACATTTAAGTATGGCAAAAATGAGAATATTAATATGGATGTGCGAGAATAAAAAGAAATATAAATTAAGGAATTATTATATTCGAAGAATGATTGGAATAGCATATATTGAAGATAAGATAGTTGAAAATATACTTGATTGTTTGGACATAATGCACATAAAATGGTAGAAAATGCAACCATTAGAATGATAAATAAACTTAATGTTTGAAGTAGTATGGAGGAGGAAAAAATGTAGACCTAAGGTACCATGAATGGAATTTGTTCAAAAATATTTATAAATAATAGGTTTAACGCCTCTTGCAACATTGAGAAGTAACAAATGAATAATGAGAAAAATGACTATTCAAAAATTCAAGTCCAAATAGTTGGGATACAACTAATGATGATGATGATCTCACTTCAACAATTGTATATGCTACAAATATTGGGCCAATGATATTGCACATTGTTGCAATCTGGGAACCCGACCTAATGTCTTGATGATCATAAATATAATTGGATGATCATTTAGTTATTCCTACTTTATACATGTGTCACTAACCATTTCAAATATAACATACACCAAACATAATTGAAGAATCAAGACTCAAGATAGTGCAACGTATGGTCTAAGTCAGTTTGTGTTTTGATAGAGTTTGTACTTTTCTATTTTCTTGAGTCATTTTATGTATTAGGTGTATATTGATTAAACAATCGAGTACACACTCACAAGAGAGATAAAAATTAAATATTTGAATTTTTTTATTATTACTGTACGATCTTTATCATACTGTACAATCTGTTAAATTAGAAATTAATTAAAATATTAAATTAAATTAAATTAATTAAAATTTAATTATAACAAATCTTACTATGCAACCTATAATCGTGCATGACAATAAGCTGTTTTGCTAAAACCCCGCCGTAGAATCCATGTTACTAAAATTAGATAAATTTGAAATTTGAACTTTTCGTACTGTATGAAAGAGTTCATATTGTACGAACATTAATTAATACTGCCTAATTTAATCCTAAGAATTAAGGAATCAAATTATGATCAAATTTTAATTAATGATCATACTGTACGATCCATATCGTACAGGACAATCAAACAGAGATATCACTAGCCAAACCTTGGTTCGTCCCAGACAATTTATGATTCAATATAACTAATCACACTATACTACTATACATCATATAAGACAATTAGAGATGAAAATTGAACTAATCGCACAGTACGATCACAACAACAAGCTTTTCTCCCACTATATGGGGTCGACTACATGAAATCTTTTTCTCTATTGTGTCCTATTAAGAGTCAAATTTTCATCTAAATCTAATAAAGAAAGGTTATTTCTAATATTTTTAATCAATTCTTTTTAGGTATATCTCTACCTTTCTTAACATAAGTCAAATCTAATACAACTACTTTCCTAACCGGGTCATTGAAAGGCCACTGTTTTATGTGACCAAACCATTTAAGGCAACTCTTTATAATATTATCTTCCACTGGAGCTACTCTAACCTTTTCACGTATATGCTCATTTCGTATCATGTCTCTAAGAGTAAAGCCACTCATCAACCTGAGCATCCTCATATCTACAACACTTAACTTAATATTATGCTTCTCTTTTAATGACCAACATTCTGCACCATAAAGAATTGCAGTTCTAACCATCTTATAGATTTTTCCCTTAAGTTTGAGGGGGACTTTTCTATCACACAATAAGCCTGATGCATTCCTCCACTTCAATCATCCAACTTAAATTCTACCAATAATATCCCCATCTATTTCATCATCACTCTGAACAATAGACCTAAGATATCTAAAATGTATACTCTTATTAATGACTTGATCGCCCAAAGTCACAATCCCCCCACTAGATCTATTATTACTAAAATTATACTCTATATATTTAATTTTAAAACTACTCAAATGAAAGCCTTTAGCCTCTAACGTTGACCTCCATAATTCAAGTTTACCTTCAACTCCCTCTCTAGTATTATCAATAAGAAGAATATCATCAGCAAAAAGCATACACCAGGGTATAACCTCTTGCAAATGTCTAGTGAGAACATCCATGACTAAGGAAAAAAGATATGGGCTTAAGGCTGATTCTTGATGTTATCCAACTAAAATAGGAAAATACTTGGTCAAACCTTGTGTTTGAACACAAGTAACAGCTTCTGCATACATATCCTTAATGACTTGAATATGAGCATTATTAACCATTTTCTTATGTAGGACTCTCCATAGAACTTCTCTTGAAACTTTATCATATGCTTTCTCTAAATCAATAAAAATTATATGTAGATCATCCTTATTCTCTCTATACTTCTCCATCAAATTTCTCAATAAATGTATAGCTTCCATAGTAGACCTACCTGGCATGAATCCAAATTGATTTTGAGAAACATTAGTGTCACGCCGCAACCTATGCTCCATAACTCTCTCCCATAGTTTTAAAGTATGACACATTAACTTAATTCCTCTATAATTCACACAATCTTGTACATCACCTTTATTCTTAAAAATAGAAATCAACACACTTATTCTCCAGTCATCTGACATCTTTTTAATCTTCAAAATAATATTAAAAAGTTTAATAAGCCAAGAAATTCCTTCATCTCCTAAGCATTTTCACACCTCTATTAGAATATCATTATGTCCAATAGCTTTTCCACACTTCATTTTCTTTAAAGCCTCTTTAACTTTGGTTTTACTAATACGCCAATAAAAAGAAAAATCTATATTTTCGTTTAGGGTGCTAAGGTCACTAAAGTCAATCGCATTCTTACAATCTTCATTGAAAAGTTTAGCAAAATATCTCATCCACCTTTGTTGCATATCTTCTTCTAATAAAAACTCTTTTTGATCTTCATCCTTAATACACTTCATTTGAACTAAATCCTTACTACTCTTATCTCTTTGTTTAGCTAACTTATACATATATCTTTCGCCCATCTTAGTATCTAATCTATTATACAAATCATTAAAAGTTAAAATTTTTGCATCACATATTGCTTTTTTAGACTCCTTACGGGCCTCTTTATATCTTTTCCAATTATCAAAATTTTTACAGCTAAACCAATTTTTATAACAAATCTTTTTATTTTTTTATCTTTTCTTGCACATTTTGATTTCACCACCAACTATTTTTACTATTAGTGGATTTTCCCTTTGATACTCCAAACACATATTTTGCAATATTTTTAATATCACTAGCTACTTTTTTTCACATAACATTAGCTTTCTTATGCACAGGCAAAATCCTAAAATATAGAATCTCACTCTTAAAAATATTTTTGTTAATATCAAGGTTGTGAAAACCGGACCGGATAAAGAACCAGAAGAAGGAGAAGTTCATGATTCGACCGGTCGAACTGGGGTCAAACCGAATGATGTAATAAATAATAATATTATTGAAAAATAATAAAATTAACATAATAATTACGGCAGTTTAACCTTAAACCTCATAATTCTAAGAATTTAAACTCCATAATTTTAATAGATTATCTCTCAATATAATTAAATTATTAAATAATTAAATTAAATTGAAATGATCAATATAATTATATATTATAATTAAATTATAGGACATATAGTTTAATTATATTATATTTATGAATATCTAATAATTTAATTATAATTACCTTTTATATTTAATTATAGTGATAATAAATGAGATTCTTATAATATACATTATAACAAATTAAAAATTTTAAAATAATATATAAATTTATAATATTAAATTTACAAATGTGTAATAAGAATAGTATTTAATATAATATATAAATTTATAATATTAAAAAATTATATTATTAATTCTTATAATATACATTATAACAAATTTATAATATATAAATTTATAATACAAATTAAAAAATTTTGCACCCAAACAGCCCAAATTTGTGACCCAATTAACCTAAATTTGTGGACCAACCAACCCTCACCCAATAAAGCCCAAACTCACATTCAAGCTCATATAGCATTCATGCAACTTTTTTAGTCCCACATCATGGGGGAGTTTAAGATGGTTGCCTTTTAACTCTTTATATAGTGTAAAGTTCACACTTTTTGAACAAAGTATATTTTATGAGAATAACCTTCATATATTATGGTGTAATTAATCTCATATTTAATAAAAAATTTAATTTAAAAAATATAATAAAGTAAAATATATTTTTTAAGCTTTATTTAAAATAAAAAAAACATTTTGTAGAACCAACCGGTTCTTTTGAACCTGGACCGATTCACCGGTTGAACCGCCGGTTCAGTCCGGCGATTCAGTTCGGTTCAGGCCGATTCACTGCAGAGCCAGTTTTTAAACTAGACCGAATCGGACAATTGACCGATTCACGGTTGAATCGGTTGAACCGACCGGTCCGGTTCGATTTTTAAACCCTTGGTTAATATTCTTTAAATGCCCCATCTAATCCTAGAACAACAATTTACTTTATTTTTTATTTTCTACCCCTTCATCTTAAATTCTAAAACTAATAAGCGATGTTGGGTATATAAACTTTCACTCGGAATAACTTTACAATCTTGGCAATCTAAATGATCTATTTTTCTTATAAGAAAATAATCAATCTGAGTTTTACTATACCCATTCTTATAAGTGATGAGATGCTCGTCTCTTTTTTTAAATAAGGTATTAACAATTACAAAATCATAAGCTAAAGAAAAATCTAATATGGTCATACCACCTATATTAGTCGCTCCAAAGCTATAGACATCATAAATGCTTTTAAAATCATCTACCTCTCTACCAACATGTCCATTTAAATCTCCTCCAATAAAAACTCTTTCTTCAAGAGGTATCTTTTGTATTAATGCTTTTAGGTCATTCAAAAATTTTAATTTTGAACACATATACAAACCTACTTGAGAAGCATAAGCGCTTATAATATTAATAATTTTAGCATCAACAACAATCTTTAAAGCTATAATTCTATCTCAAATTCTATTATTTTTTATAATATTATCCTTTAAACTCTTACATATAATTGCATCTACGTCATTTTTAGTACGACTCCTACTATAATACCATAGTTTAAATCGTAAACTATCAATCTCCTTAACTTTCTCTCCAACCCATTTAGTTTCCTGAATGCATAGAATATTTATCTTCCTAGAAATCATAATATCTATTAATTCCATTAATTTGTCTGTAAGGGAACCTATATTCCAAGTTCATATCCTAATTTTAGTTTCATGGACTAGTTTCTTTGCCCACATTAGTCCATAATGCGAGGACTCTTGCCTATTTAACACTGCACCTAGGAGCCGGTGCAGCGGCCCTTGCACACTTATCGCTATATTCAGGCCATACAACGCATCATTTTTAGGGAATGCCCAACGCGGCCCTCGAGTATAGTGTTGTACGATCAAAGTAATTAAAATTGAAATTAGGGTTTTAATTTAAAAAATCCATTTTAATTCTTTCAACAAAGACTTGAGAGTTTGAAGTTGAGTAGTAGAGGACATTTTCCAAAAAGAGAACTTGAGAGAAGGAGAGGGGAGTCTCCTTGCTCGTGTGAGAGGCCAAACCACTTGGGGGTGAGAGAGAATGCGAAGTTGAGGAAGTTCTTCCTTAGAGTTGTTAAGGGGTATGAGGGGATTCACACGGTTATTCTAGTTAGCCTGCACCTTGGGCCCTCCGTGTTGTGATTATGGAGCTCTTAGAGAAGAGCTCTAGGCAAAAATTTTGGGCTAAAGACTTATTAGCCGAGGAGGCTAGGGGATGGCATCTCCACCAAGCCAAGAGGTGGAAGGAGGGACTGCATCTCGTTGTAGTGAGGAGTTGAAAGAGGGATGTCATCTCCGTCATAACGAGGAGCTAAAGGAGGGAGCGACATCTTCCCCGGGCAGGGAGGAGGAAGGATGCAGATTCTTCTGGGTCAGAAGAGTCCGTAAATGTCATTCTCCACTTGGTAAGAGAGGATGGTTTCTCCACTTGGCTATATGCTAAAAGAGCGTAAGTTAGTGCAATGTCCAAATAGAAGGACCTTTGAGGAGTTGATGTAGGTCTATTCAACTGAACCACTATAAATCTGATTTACGTATTCTTACTGTCCTGCACTTAATTTCTTGCATTTACTTTCCTGTACTTTAGTTTATTTGGTTGATCTTTTAAAAAGTTGTGATTGAGAATTTTCTAATTGAAATCTTGCTTGAGATAAAACAAAAAAATTGAATATTTTCTAAAACTTTGAAAAATAAAAATATTTGTTTCTTGTTTTTGTTTGAAAATTTTTCTTAAAGCTTCCACACGTTTCTCAGATTTATTTTGAAGTTAAGAATTTTTGTTTTAAATACAAATTCACCACTCTCTTAGTGCGTCATAGCACTTTCACACCTAACTTCCAAAAGGGGAGATCTAGGAATAAAAAAACACAAATGCTGAATTACTTGTTTATGCTTCAATAAAACAGCAAATTTAGATATCTTTATTAAAATGACTAAAACTTGTTTGTTTATCCATATTCCTATCCCAAAAACATGGAGCTTACCTAGAATGAGAACGGATCAGTCATTATATCTTGGATGGAAATGTGTTTTACCAATTTCCCTAAGAAATCTCAAGTAGTTTCACTATAAACTATTAAATAAGTTGGGCGTTATCGATTCTATTTCATAAATGTGGAGATAAGATCAAATCTATCAAAAAATAGCAGGACATTGAAAATGGCAATAAGGAGAATGGGTAAGTGGTTTGCTTGAGCAATAAGAGAGGAAACATACAAATTGATTATAAACCCTAAACTTATGCAGCGTGAATGAAGGTGAAAACAGAATAAGAGGAGAATAGTTCCATGCACTTTCATGTAAGCCTACAGTCTAAGCAGGACACTTGCGAGCCTGCTTCGGAAAGAAACGCATAATCGAATAGAAAAAAAAAAAGGGATTATATCATCCACAAGCTAAACCCTAGGAACCCAAGCGATTCTAAGAGATACAATCATACAAATTGGAGATTTCCAAGATTACCTGCCCGGCTCCACCGTCACCACTTTCTTTGGCGGATTTCATGATTAATTCTGAAGAAAAGCAACTGATCAATTTGCACAATAGTTTACAACCAGCAAAGCGCAGACAACAATCCGAAATAGTTGTAGAAACGAGCAGAATTGATGAAAAGAACGATAGCGGCAGAAAAAATCAACAATATACAAGCGAATATATAGTCGTAATATGAAGAAATGAGCAGAAGGTTTTAAGCACACGGCGTCGTCGCTTGGTCAGCCAGATAATAAAATACGCGAAAAGGTTAATTTTCATTCCACAGATTAGTTTATAAAAAATAACGGCTTAAGAGTGTCCATCAATAAAAAAGGCTCATAATCGCATTATTAATCCGCTCTTAAATTAAAACAAATAACCGAGATTAATAATTTCTCATGACTTGACTACACTCGAATATAAAATTATGTTCCACACTAAAATTTATTTTTTTTTCTATTTAAGTAAGAAAGTACCGGTAATTTCTTTTTTTATTACGGGTTAGCACTTAGCAGCATAATATTTTTTTTTCTCTAAAATTATTGATCTTTCAACTTCATATATTTATCATAAGAATTTGTATATAATTAATCATTGTTATTCTAAAAAATTACATCACTTTTAAAATAATATCAATAAATTCACATTAATTAATAGAATAATTTTCTTATAATAATTTTTGAAGTTATAATATTAAAAAAAAAATTCTCCGTTCTTAAGAATATCATTAGAGACAGTAACAACGAAGCGTTGATTCTATTTTTTTATCAATTAGGACATAGTAGGTGATAGTGATAGAAAAAACAATAGTTATTTCTAAGGACTCTTAAAGTGCTTGGCTACTTCCTCACAAGCCCGATATAACTAGTCTTTAGGATCAATTAATTTATTTAACATAACTCTATGGCAAATTAGAATATATAGATTATGATTCATTGGTTATATAAAGCTCGTGCATTCAAATCACAAATCCTAATGTGGATTGTTAAATCTTAAAGAGCTTTGAATATTATATTGACATATATTTAAACTTTATAAGTAGATTTTCGTGACTAGATGGGCCGACATTTTTAAGTTTATAGTTAAAACAATTATTTGGCTAACTATTTCAACATCCATGATTTGAACTAATTGAACTAGCATGGGGTTGATCAAATCAATCTTATCCAGCGAGCCTATATCATACTGCCTTCTATTCACGAAATTGACCATATGATCGAGCATACACACCATATGGTGGCAACTAATGCTACCTCCACTTTTCTTATCCCTTACCTTTATTATAGCATTGAGGGATTGGAATGAATCCTTCTCTTTGATAATAGTGTGGTGGGGGAGTTTGGTCATTCTTCTTGTGAGTAGCATGTGGTGGCATCCAATTGTCCCAATTTTCATCTGATTTGACATTATTTATTTGTCTTGATATGAGGTTCTCAGAGCTCTTAAGACCTATACGCCCCTAATTAACGAACCACAATGAAGATATATTGCACTTAAGAAGGCGAACATTTTAGGAAAAATACAATGGACTATCATCATTATTTTTTATCAACCCTAAATTTGATCCCAAAAATTTTCTCAAAGGTATTCTTATCAAGATTATAATATGTCAACTCTGTTGGACTCATAGAGTTGAGAGTTTCAAAATGATATATCATGCTGACTAATTAGATGAGGTAGCCTCCATTGTGCCATCTCCAAACAACCATAAATAAACCCTAACTGAACCCCGGCTTGGCTATGTCAATTGGGACATCACAAGAATGAGAGCATCTTTTTTTTGGGTCAAAGGGGGACATAATCTATTGTCTTATATTATAAGAATATTGGATATTTTAGTGAATTATCAACTGAGAAATCAAATACTATCTTTAAAAATTTTAAAATAATACCAAATTTCCTTGCATCATTCATTCATATATATATATATATATATATATATATTTGTGCCTATCTCTATTGAATCAACCACTCACTCTAGTCATTATGGTCCTTCAAAATAGAGAATATTTTAAGTGGTCAATTTTAATGAAAAGTTTTGTGAAGGGTATAAACCAATAAAAACTTTACTTATATCATAATGATTCCACCACTACATAGAGAACTACAAAATGTTGAAATCTTTGATTAAGAAATTAATAAAATTAGGACATCTTATTGAGCATCAAGTTAATCTATATGCCAATAAATAGCCGCAAGGGGAGCTTAGTATTGGAAGAGGAGGGATTAAAATAACTAACACTATATATACCATCACTAGAGGAGCGAGGGTTGAAGCGACATGTCTCAAGAGTTTAAGAAAACTCACAAGTTAAAGTTCATTCATTAAATTCCTCATTTTCTCTGCTTTTTATTTGTTTGAATAGTATTTTTTTTCATCATATAGGGACATTTAAAATTATGATTTTTTTTTAAATATCTAGTGACTCTAAAGTTCTTTGAATCCTTCATAATATTAAGTTTATTGAAAGACATTTCCTTCTCTCTATTCAATAAGATGGAACCACTACAGGAAAAACGTCTATTTCTAGCGGATAATAAGCCGTCGGAAATAGCAACGGGAATATCGATAGATTTGGCAATGGAAATTTGTGTGACTTTCTCCGACGGAAATTCTGCCGAAAATTTATCAGTGGAATTTTCGTTGGCACTCCACAGGAGAAAGCTACTTCAGTATTTTTCCCCGTGTTTCATCTAATTACCCAAAATTTTCTCCTGCGTCCGTTCTCACGTGAAAGCCCTCTCCCGTTTGTTGCTCGATTTGACTACTTCCAAAAGCCATTCCAGATGATTTTACTTCGTCCAATTTCATCTCCAAATCCGTTCATCCTCTTTACTCGCCCTTTACTATTGTTTGATAAGTTTTCTTCGTCGATCTACTCTCTGGTTACTTTTTTTGCCGTTGTTCTTTTTTTTTAGGAATACATGATAGCTCCAAATATGCTTTGACAAATGTGAATGCTAATTTAGTTAGAGACATTAATTTGAATTCGAGTGAAATTTCATATGCTTTACCAATGTATCAAAGTCCTTCATCCAAATGCAAAGTTCACAAAGTAATTTGTACTATATTTGAAGTCTTCGGATTCTTAATGTACCATATGTCAAAATGCAATCATTTATGAGATGGGAAACACATGGATAACTCCTATCCTATAATAATTAATACATAAAATTACTTTCAATTCAATGGTTATTGATATAATTGCATCATGTTCGAATATTTCCTAAATGTATATGGAAGTTAGCAAATATTTGAGAGTTGATATGAAGAAGATTGAAGTTGCATCTATATGAATTAAACAAAAAAATTTAATTGGCGGTGAAGAAAATTAGCATAGATATTTATTGAATTTATTGTACCTTTACAAAATATTTATAAAACACTAGAAAGTTTGCACAATCAAATATATTTGATGTTTAGAGCGATGGATCAGAACACTTTTATTATCTGAATATTAAAGATAAAGATTATTGAAAAGCTCAAACATGACTTATTATACATGTAAGAAAAAGCGTGTTGGATCTCATCCACATTGGAAGCCAATGGTGATAATATTTGATAATATGAGAAATTACAAAATTGATTTATCTTATAAGAGGTTCCCCCTATGTTATTAAGTAACATTTTTACGATTAGATGGAGAAAAGTGTTTGACCCATTTATGTGTAGGTCTTCATTGCTCAAGCATGATATGAATATTAGGAATCAAAGATGTTGGATGTATAATCGATTGGTTCTTGGAAGGAAGAAATTAACATTAATGAACGAGGTGAATTTTTTCATCCAGGTAGCTTGTCAACTACCTTCATTTATCTCGGGTGAGAGGTTACTTTTTCCCTATTCCAAATATAAAAATCAAGTGCACCTCACACCAGATGAGATAACTGTTGATCTATATTGCAGAGGATTCATACCAGAATATTATTATTAGGGGTGTAAGTGAGCAGAGCCAGCTCGCAAGCCGAGCTTATCGAGCTTCGAGCTCGTTGGATTATCGAGCTTGAGTTCGAGCTCATGTCCTGTTTTGCTCGATTACTTAATTTTGAGCCAGCTCGCTTAGCCCGGGTGAACAACAAAGTGAAATGCGACGTTTTCTCATGCAAACGTGATAGACAGATCAACGACGAGCGACATCTGCGCGTGCAAATGTGGAAGGCAGATCGGCCTAGTCAGACTGCGGAAGGCTCGCGAGCCGCTCGTTGAGCTCATTTTATGGCACGAGTCGAGTTCGAGCTCGACTAGAGGTCGAGCTTTAATTAGTTCGAGCTCGGGATTTGACTTGTGCATCGAGCTCAAGTTAGGCCTGACTCGAGCTTGACTCATCTTGTTTGCACCCCTAATTAGTATTAGACTTCTCATGGTGAGTACGAGCCACATTTCAACTTTTGATGCGGCTCATCTATAAGTTCCAATATAACTGAGGGAGAAAATATTAGAACGTTCGAGGGCTTAGTTTATGATACAACTGGGTCACATTTTCAATAATATATAGAAGAGTCACCAAATATGGGGGTGCATAACTTCTATAATTTATTGTATGCTGCTCAACAACCAATTTGGAAGGGCTGTGCTACTCACTCAGAGTGATTTGTCGTTGTGAAGATGTTAAGCATCAATCAGAAAAAATGCATATTACCGACAAAATTTCTGATGAAAAATTTTCACCAGATTTTTCGGTGGAATTTAAGGCGGATTTTCATTAGAAATCTTCAACCAAAATTTTTGGCGGAATTTCTTACGGATTTCCCGCATAAATTTTCAAATGAATTTCCAGCGAATTTTTGAAGGTTTTTCACGAATTTTTGAAAAATGATTATAAAATAAAATAAAATAATTAGCTTTAATAATTATTAAGTTAAATTAACTAATTAATTAATGTAATAAAAATATCATTAAAATGTACTAAATATAATATTTTATGAAATTACTTATTAATTAAATTTAATATTTTTAATTATTTATTTAATTTAATATTTTATTTAAATTAGTTATTAATTTTAATATTCCAGAAAATCTATTTTAAATTGACTAGAGTAAATTTTATGACCGTTTTTGTTTTCAGGTGGGCGGGCAGGGCTGCATTTCACAGTTACGCCGGAAATCCGTCGGAAATAGTTCTGGCGGAAATTTTCCATCATAGGCTTATTTCTAATGCGCATTTTACCATTGAAATATTTCAGTCAGGAATCCACCAAAAAGTTATTTTTCCGACAGATTTTACATGTTTTCCGATGAATATGGCCACAGGAAATCAGCATTTTTCTTGTAGTGAACTTGATTTAAAAAACTTATGGCTATCAAAAGAGTTGTTAGTTGGAGGATGTGTGGGGACTTAAAGAGATTTAATGATGCATTAACAAGAATATTCTAATATATTCTCACCTAACAGATATGTTCCCATTAGATATCACATGTAGGAAAAATCAAAAGCTTACATATGTTGTGTGATTGCTCTTTGGATTCCCAGAGGCAAATGTGTGGGAGGCTAGTGATTATAAATAGAGGTGTTCGTCTTAGGCTTGAGGTATCTTGATTTAAGAGATTTTAATTATTCATCGCATACCTTCTTTGTGGCAAGGGCTTGGACGATGTAGGAGACTTGTATTGGTGGTGCATATAAGAATAATATTACTTGTGTGAGAAAATCTTTGCGTTGTCAGGTTTTCAAGTTTTTTTTCTTCTTATTTGTGAGTGTGATTACTAGGGATTTGGAAAGTGGCTTATGAGTTATTTCAATTGGTACACCACAATTGTGACTTTTATTAATGGGTTTGTGGTTATCTCTCCTCTCTCATAGGTATAGGCTTAATTAATATTGAATCACATAAAGTTTTATGCCTTCATGGTTGTACGATATTTTCTCTTTTGTGTTACTTCATGTTACATCAATTTCAATCCCAATGATTCTTATATATCCTATATTTTTATGCTCTTGTTACAACAAATTACCATAAGAACATGGTGATGAGAATATCATTATAATAATTGCCTTTGTAGTGATTGAATCACCTAATGACCTAGTAAGATTTACATGTTCCTTATGTAGCTATTAGGTCTCTGAGAATATTTCTAAGTTATTTCATGTTTAATTTCATCTTAAAAAGTTGTCGATTGAATTTAAAAAAAAAATAAAAATGTGTTGAGTACGAAATTATTCGAGAGCACTGTGATGCTACTCTATTTGTTAGAGAGTTTGTGGGTGCTCTGGAGCACTGTAGCACTGGGGGAATATGGCATGGCGGTTCTAAGGTGTTTATCTTGAGTGTCAAAAAATATTCCTTGGGAGTTCTACATCGTTGAAATGGAAGCGATGTATTGCTAAGCTCTTTATCTGTTAGAAAAAAAAATGGATGCCTTGGAAGCGCTATGACGTTGAGGGTTGGAGCGTTGCGACACTAAGAACTTTATTTATGAGGAGTTCTTATAACAAATTTTCCCTTGGGAGCGTATCAACAGTGGGAAAGTTAGAGTTGCGACTCTAGGTCAATTTAAGCATTTTTATACAAATATTTAAAATTATTTCCTCAACTCATCATTTCATTTTCTAAGACATAAAGAGAGGAGCTAGGAAAAGAGTAGAAAAGAGGTGAGAGGAAAAAGAAGAAAAGCTAGGGCTTATAATCTATATATTGGTTATTGTTGGTTGTTGTTGGTTTCACTTTAAAATGTGTTCGAAAATAGGGAAAAAAAAGGAAAATGTAGGTTGTTGTTGGTTGTACTTTATGTGCTTTTAAGTGGAGGTATAAGGGTCTTTATACCTATTTGACTATCCATCAATGTATACGATACACTTCGAATAAGTAGAGGTATAAGTTATAGTGGAAGTATACGGGATAAAGATGAAATAAAATTTTAAATATGAAAAAAAAAGAAAAAAAAAGGTATGAATTCTTCCAAAATAAATTTTTAAATATTATTTATATATTATTTCATTTATGATATTAATTTAGAAGGAATATACGTATATTATTATTTCTAACATATGCATGTTATTGATACTAATTTTCATAGTGACATTATATTTGATAGGCTTGACACATAATATAGGTATCTATTATAGTTGATAGGGCTCAAATTGATTAGAAGCTACTGTTATCTATTAAGATCACGATCTTAAATATTTTTCATTATTATAAATTTATTCTTTTGACAATCAAAATTTCATTATTATAAATTTAGTTTAACTGCAAAGTTTTTTTTTTTTTTTTGAGAGAGAAAGAGAGAGATTGTACAAAGATGGTTGAGTATGACTCATAGTTTTATATAGTTGAGTATGACTTTTATTCAAAATGGTGCTTGGAATATTAGTAAATTGTTGGAGATTGATGATATGAGTGATAAAATTTTGCATATTCCGTTACAATTACAGTGCAAGGATAAAATTCTTTTTAATTTATCTTCTTCTAGTAATTTTAATTTGAAAAAAGCTTGGGATGCTATTAGAATTAAAGGGGATGTCTCTCAAATATTTGCTTCTATTTGGCATAACAAAATTCCTTTATCTTATTCTATTTTGATTTGGAGATGTCTTAAAGGTTACCTTCCGGTCGATAATTTACTTTGGAGAAAAGGGTTTACTTTTCCTTCTAAGTGTCAATGTTGCTTTAAAATTGAGAGTATTAACCATGTTCTCATTAATGAGGTTATTGCTCAAAAGGTTTGGTGCCATTTTTTTAATTTGGCTGACAAAGGTATTATGAATGCTAATTGCGACGTTACATCCATTCTTAAATATTGGTTCACTAGCACTAAAGGTCACATCTACAATTTGCTGCCGATTCTGATTATGTGGTACCTTTGGAAGGCTATGAATGACTCTAAGCATAATGAGGTTAAGATGGATGCTAACCAAATTATTACCAATGTTAGAAATAAAATTTTGCACTTTCAGTCTGTCAATCTTATTTCTGTTAAAAACTTTAAAAATTGTCGTCATTTAGCTGTTCAACTTGGCATTCCAATTGATGGTGGGTCGGTGGAAAAAATTGATCGTATTGTGAGGTGGTTCAAACCATCCTCCCCTTATGTTAAATTGAATTCGGATGGATCGGTTGGTACTATTTTTGCGGGCATGGGTGGTATCATTCGTAATCATAATGGTGGGGTTATTGCTGCCTTTTCTGGTCCGCTTAATTTATGTACTGTCATTACTGCTGAGCTTATGGGTTTATCTCATAGGTTGAATATCTTTCATAGATTGGGCATAGAGCATGTTGCTATTGAGGTTGATGCTAAGCTTTTAATTCATATCATTCAAAATGAGGTGACTGGGAATCCTAATGATTTCTATATCATAAGAAAAATCAAGCACTCTCTCTGCTCTTAACTACTTTATTTCTCATATTTTTTTGAGAGGGTAATGCTTGTGCGGATTGGTTGGCCAAATTTGGTTGTCATACTGATGTTTTATAGGAATTTGATGTTTCTAATCTTCCTACTTTGTTAAGAGGTTTGGTTAACCTGGACAAATGCGGGCTTCCTTATATTTGTAATGCATGATGGCTCTTTCTTCTGTGTTCTTCCGTCTCTGTTTTTGTTTTTCATTTGGCTCTGTTTCTATTCTCTGCTTCTGTTTTTGCTCCATCGGACACCTCTAGGTGTCAGCTCTCTAGTTAATGTGTGTATGTGCTACTGGTATGGTGGTGCTGGTAGCTGTTATCTAGAGTTGTTAAATATTATCAGTTTGCTTCATTGGGTTTTTGGGTCGGTTGCTATGCGGCTCGATAATTTTTCTGTTATTTTGACATTCGTAATGCTGCACAGTGCTTTTGTAAGATTTCTGGTTAAAGTGTGTTTGTGCTGTACTGGGTGTTGTTATATGGAGTGGTTATCTAATAACAGAAATGCTTATCTAAGAGGTTTGGTTATCTGGATGCTAGGTGCTGCTCTCGATTTACTTCATGAGGATTTGGTTTTTGGGTTGGCTGCTATGTAGCTAGATATGATTTCTGTTTATTCTGACATTCTTTTGGTGGTTGGTTGTTGCTGCTTCGTTTTGGGGTCCCAGGTCCTTCTTTCGTTGTTATCAAGTATTGCCTCTTTTTATGGTATGATTGGTGGTTGTACTGCTGTGAGGTATGCTGATAATTGTGACTGGATCAATTCTGGGAAGTCTGATGTTCTTTACCCAGTTCTTATAGTGTATTTTATTGGTGATATTTTTGGAACCTTGCATCTCCTTACTCTGACCAAGGCTACTGTATTTGCTCTCATTGAAACTGGTAGTTTGGCTGGCATTGGGTTTGACACCTTATCTCCTTTTATTAATAACAACTGTTTGATCTTTTACCTTTGTCTTTACTAGTTCCATCCTCTTTGTCACATTACCCTTTTGTGTTGGAGTGTCTTAATTGTGCAGATTTGGAGGCTCGACATTTAGCGTGGCATTTTTTGTAGGGAGATCGCGAGCTCCAGATTTTTTTGGTAATTGGAGGTTAGCCTACTATTTTTGCAGGAAGAATGTGCTAATTGCTCTTTTCTTGTTCTTCCTTTTTTCGGTGCTGTCTACTTGCAACCCTAGAATGTTATTAGGTATTTTTGTAAATCTTAGTATAAGGAACCACCGGCTCTTAGGTTTTATTTTGTTCTATTTTGTTGCTCCTGTGAGCATTAGCGAGCTGGAGGTTCCTTTTAAGGACCTTGTAATCCTTTTTTTGAATTAACGTGTAGGCCCCTCCGAGGATTTTTCCCCCAAAAAAAAAAGTTTAGTGTAAATGAAAATATATTGATATTTTTATTTATTATTTATCTGATGATATATAAAAGGTTTTGTGCTTATTAACATTGAAAAATAATCTTCTAAATAGATCTTATAAAATCAATTAACTACTGCCACCTTGACATGATGTGACCTACCTTGGTATAGCAGTTTGCGTTGGGTCAGGTTGTGACAATAACTAGGATAAAAAAATTACTAAAACTCACATTTACAAAGGCAAATTATTGGCCCTTGGTGCCAATGATAGCTCTCAAGAGGATTTGATCTCGTCTCAATCTTAATTATTTCATATTTGCAAAGGCAGATTATTTGAATTGGATATTTCACCTGCAAATCACTAATTGGACCAACAAAAAGTCATTTACCTTGAATACACTTGATGGAAAAGTAACTCCACACATTATGAATCCTTAGCTATATTACAAACCAACCAATCCAACTTCTCATTAACAGTGGCTTTATGTATAACTTAATCCAATAGTGCTTAGTTCAGTACTACAGGAAGATGTATTTTTTTGGCGATTTTTTTTGACGGAATTAAAACAGACAGAAGTTCTCTCAAATATTCCGATGTAACTTTTCTAGAAAAAATTAAAACTCTGGTGGAAATTCCCGTTGGAATTTTTGTTGAAAATTTTGATGGTAAGGCCATCATCGGCAAAAACTTTTGCCGAAAATTTCAACTTAAAACTGGAAAAAAATCCAGTTATACTCTTATTCTAGGTTAGATTTACAATATTTTTCATTTTTATAGAAAATTTGTATCTTCGTTTTTTATATTTACTATAGAAAATTTTACATTTCCATATTGTTATATTTACTGTAGGAAGTTTATATTAGTGAAAAGAACATTATATGTAGCTTTAGAAAAAAATTATATATTAATTTTTCAGGATTATTTGTGTAGATTTATTATACATTTTTTGAAAAAAATTGTTTATCATGTACCAACGTATATATGGATATCCGTACTCAAAGGTCGTACGTGCATGCATAGTAGGAGGTTACCTGGATGAGAAGATTTAACAAATTAATTCAGTCAATGTAGTAGAATATTTCATTCGTGGATCACGTCAATTACCTTCATTTTTATCAGGTAGTAGAATATTTCATTTGTGGATTACATCAATTACCTTCATTTTTATCAGATAGAAAGTATAAGTGCTCTTGCTTAAAGCATAAAACTCGAGCATATCTTACATCTGATAATGTTAAACTTGATTTATACCGTAGAGGCTTCCAACCCTACTGTTAATTCTAGACTTTACATGAAGAGTATGAGCCACACTTAGACTCTCAATGTTGTCCTTCAATAAGATACATAATAATATATAAAGAAATATCAAAGCGCACAACGGCTAGCTTTGGTTCTGGCTCTGGCGATTTGTAGGCGACTCCGATCCCTCGTTCCGTTCTTCGTGGTTTCCACTGTAGAGTGCTGATTTTTACCCTAATTTCTCCTGGGGCTTTCACTTTTCTCGTACTTGGTGGCCTTTCGGCCCTAGGGTTTTTCCCCATGGAGGCGGGGCCTTCCAAGGCGATAACTGATGCCTGGGGAGTTCCTCCTAAGAAATCTACGGTGGATTCGAAAGGTTTGCTTTCTGCTAGATCTACATCTCGGTCTTTTAGGGATGTGCTTGCAGGTGAGTCCTCCTCCCAAGATCAGCCTTACACCTTCACTAAATCGTCAGTTAAGGGGGTTCCTGCGATTCTCATGTCTGATGAAGATATCTTAAAGCTTGCAAGTCCTTACCAGTTCACACTTGTGGGTAAGTTCACGGTTCGTCGTCCAAACCTGGATGCGATTCGCAATTTTTTTGGTAAGCTGAAACTTTCTGGAAACTTTTCGATAGGCTTACTTGATCCTAGACATATTGCTATTCAGTTATCAAATGATCTTGATTATAGTAGAGTTTTTGCTAGAAGAGCTTACTACATTTCTAACTGTCAGATGCGGCTCCTGAAATGGACGACTTTTTTTGATGTTAAAGAAGAATCACCGATAGTGCCTATTTGGATTTCATTTCCCAAATTGAGACTGCATTTTTTCAATTCTCATGTTTTACACGCGTTGGGTTCTCTCTTTGGTCGGCCTCTGCAATCTGACCAAGCTACGGCTTCTCAGACTAGACCTTCTGTGGCTCGGATTCTGGTGGAATTGGACATTACCATGAAACATCCTAGAGAGGTTTGGTTAGGATCCGAAGCGGCAGGATACCTACAAAAGGTGGA
This sequence comes from Dendrobium chrysotoxum, assembly GCA_019925795.1. Lineage (NCBI taxonomy): Eukaryota > Viridiplantae > Streptophyta > Magnoliopsida > Asparagales > Orchidaceae > Dendrobium > Dendrobium chrysotoxum. The sequence continues at coordinate 32,621,079 of CM034309.1, read as the reverse complement.
TTTTGAGAACATCCCTGATTTTTGTCCTCATTGTAGGGTTCACGGACATGCTTTTAACGACTGTTTCATGGCTCATCCTAACCTCAAGAAAAACAATAAAGGAGAAAAAAATCATCCCCCCTTAATACCCGATGATAAAACTGAAAGAAAGGAAATTAGGGAAAAATGTGAATCTCCTAGGTTAGAGACACCTGCTACTGATCAAGCTATTGAACTTGATAAACAACTGGAGGAAGCATGTCCCACCCATAATATGGCTTTGCAAAACTTTAGGGAGGTTTCCGTTCAGGAAACTGACATCCCTTTGGAGGTTGTGATTCCCATTGAAGCTTCAGACCAGGTTTTGACGGTTGAAGAAGAATATAGGGAAAATGGTTTGTCCCAAATACAACACAAGATAAATTCCAACCTAAGTAAGAATATAGGAGAAGAAGAACAATTAGAGGAAGGTGAAATCACTAATACTATGGTTCATGCTTTGGAAATGCATACCCATAAAGTTAATGAAGTTTCTTTGCAATCTCCTCCAACTACTCAGAACAACAATATCAATGAGGGGTTTACTAAAGTGGGCAAAAAGAAAAATAAAAGCAACAAAGTCCTGGATGGTAACTCATCTAGGTCTACTCGAAATTCTATTCCTTCAACCTCTAATGGTTAAAGCCATTATTTGGAACATTCGTGGTGTAGGAAACATGCCTTCTTTGAATAGGGCTAAAAACCTTTGTATGATTCATAAAATTAATTTGTTGGTTTTACTTGAACCTTTAATTTCCTCTGATAAGTTGGATACTACTCGTACTACTTTGGGTTTTGATTGTGCTTTTAGTAATTGTTCTAATAAGATTTGGATTTTTTGGAAACATTGGATAAATCTTGACATTTTGCATGACTACCCCCAAGTGGTGCATACCTCGGTTAAGTTTTTACAATTCTCCTGTTATGCTTCTTTTATTTATGCTTCTTACTCTATGATAATTAGGAGAACTCTTTGGTCCCAAATTAATGATTTTGCTCTTACTATGTCGGATGCTTGGATGATTGGTGGTGATTTTAATACTGTCACTAATACTTCTGAAAGGGTGGGTGGTAACCCCCCTAATTTTCGTGCTATGGAAGATTTCAATGATATGATTTTAAATGCCAACCTTCATGATATTGGTTTCAGTGGGCACCCTTTTACTTGGAATCAGGCTACTATGTGGCAACGGTTGGACCGCATTTTGTTTAATAACAAATGGATTTCTGGTTTTCCTGCTACTCACATTGAGCATTTATCTAGAACTCTTTCTGATCACTCTCCTTTGCTTTTAAACATTTCTATGCAGCATAATAATTGTCAAGCTCCTTTTAGATTTCAAAACATGTGGCTTCTTCATGACTCTTTTCTTAGTAATGTTGAGTCTAATTGGCAGGCGCCTCTATTTCCTTCTGACGACATTTTTGGCATGAAAAGGTTCTGGTTTAAGCTCAAAAGGCTTAAACAGATGCTAAAATGGTGGAATAAATGTATTTTCAAAAACTTATTTTCAAATATTATTGAGGCTGAAAAACATGTTGATATAGCTGATAACAATTATATGCTTGATCCTTCTTTGGATAATCTTTCCTTATTAAATAAGGGTAAAGAGATTTTATTCAAACTGCAAATGCAAGAAGAAGTTTTTTGGAGACAAAAAGCAGCTTCTAAATTTCTTGTGGAGGGTGATAGGAATACAAAATTTTTCCACAATATTGCTAATCACAAGAAGGTTAAAAGTTTTATTCACAAGATTATTAACCCTGATGGTTCTCACATTGATTCTTTGGATTTGATTCATGATTTTGGTATTCAATATTTTACTAATGTGTTTAATAAAAACTTTAATCCTGATTTGAATATTGATTTCTCTTGCATCCCTTCTCTTGTTTCTGAGGAGGAGAACAATTTTCTTACTAAAACTCATTCTATTGATGAAATTTGGACGACTATAAAAGATATGAACTCTGACTCTGTTGCGGGTCCTGATGATTTTTCTACTAAATTCTTTCAAAAGACTTGGCATATCATTAAAGAGGATTTAGTTAACGCTGTTTTAGATTTCTTTAGGGGTACTCTTTACCCCAAAATTTTCACTTCTACCTCTATTATTCTTATACCTAAAAGCAATAACAATAATTATTGGAGTGATTTTAGGCCCATTAGTCTTTGCTCTTTTTTTAACAAACTCATCTCTAAGTTGATCATGAATAGAATGGCCACTAGTCTTCCTAATTTAATTTCTCTTGAGCAAACTGGTTTTGTGAAAGGCCGTTCTATTTTTGATAATGTTCTTTTGGCTCAAGAATTAGTGCATGACTTGGATGCTAAGATTTATGGTGGTAATGCCATATTTAAAATTGATATTACCAAGGCTTATGATAATCTAAATTGGGAGTTTCTTTATACTATGCTGAAGGCTTTTAGTTTTAGTAGTGGTTTCATCAATATTATTAAAAATTGCATTGAGAATTATTTTTTCTCCATTATTATTAATGGTAAAATTCATGGGTTTTTAAAGTCCTCTCATGGTCTCAGGCAAGGAGACCCCCTTTCTCCGGGTTTATTCATTTTAGCGGTGGAATTGCTTTCTAGAGGCCTTAAAAACCTCTTCAGGAATTACCCTAAGCTCCAATACAGGACTTTAGGGGGTTTTCCTATTTCTCACCTTAATTTTGCGGATGATTTTGTTATTTTCACTAACGGTTCCAAAAAAATGCTTACTATCCTCTTTAAGTTTCTTAACATTTTTCAAAATGCTAGTGGTCTGTTGTTTAATCCTCTTAAAAGTTGTTTTATTACTGCTAAGTCTATATCTCACAAAAGGATTATTTCTATTCAGAACAATTTTGGGTTTTATCATAAGCATTTGCCTATCAAGTATCTTGGAACTCCTATCTTCAAAGGTAGGAAAAGATCTCATTTATTTGGGGATATTTTTGCTAACATTCATTCTAAACTTTCTTCTTGGGCTTTTAACTGTTTATCTTTTGGTGGTAGATTGGTGCTGATTAAAAGTGTTTTGTGCTCTATACCTCTCTATTTAATTCATACTTTATATCCTACCAATACTATTAGCATTAAGCTGGAAAGGATTTTTAATAAATTTTATTGGGGTTGTAAAGATGGTAAGTCTGCTATTTGTTGGGCTTCTTGGGACAAGTGCTCTGGTTCCCAAGATGAAGGTAAGCTTGGCTTTAAGAATTTAAGTGACATGGCTATTGGTTTTGCATATAAATTATGGTTTAATTTTAGATCCTCTATCAGTCTTTGGGCTAAATTCATGAACATGAAGTATTGTGTTGATCGTCACCCTCTGGCTACTTTTTTCAAGAAAGGGGACTCTTTTGTTTGGAAGAGGATCTCTTCCATTAAGTGGGATGCTGAGAATTTTATTCAATGGGGTTTAGGTAGAGGGGATATTTGTTTTTGGCAAGATAACTGGTTTGGTTCTTTTTCCATTGATAATTTGCTTAATACTCACACTGTTAGCACTTGTAAAGTTTCTCAATTTTTTCATGATGGTAAGTGGAATGTGGATTATCTCTCTATAATGGTGTCTGATTCCGTTATCAATTGCATCATTAAGACTCCTCTACAAATTAACCAGAAGGATTGTATTTTATTCAATAAATCTAAGGATGGTGCTTTTAACTTCAAAGCGGTTTGGCATGACATTAGAAAACAGTTACCTAAATCCATGGCCTTCACTGCTATTTGGGACAAATGTATCCCTACTACTTATTCTATCCTTACTTGGATAATTCTTCATAACTATATTCCTGTTGATATTAATTTAATCAAGAGAGGTTTAATTATTGTGTCTAAATGCCAATGTTATTTTCATATAGAGGATCTTAATCAAGTCTTTGCTAATGGGCCCATTGCCATGAAAGTTTGGTTGTTTTTTGATAACCTTTTTCAAACTCAATTCTGTAGGAAGTATTTTTACATCAATGACATTTTGCAGGATTGGCTTATTCCTTCTAATGGTAACATTCGCAATATTATTCCTATTCTCATTTGTTTGTATCTTTGGAAGAGCCGGAATGAATCGAAGCATGAGAATATTGGTATGAATGCAGTGCATATTATTATGAAAATTAAGGAGAAAATTAAGCAAATCTTTTTGGCTAATCTCATTACTAGAAAAAATTTCAAAGGGTGCCTTTATATTGCTGATTCTTTTGACATCAAGTTTGTTGATAAAAGCTCTTTTTGCAAAGATATTATTATCAAGTGGTTGAAACCTCAGTTTGGGATTCACAAACTAAACACGGATGGTTCTTTCAAAACGAATATGGCCGGCTGTGGGGGGCTTATCCGTGATCATTTGGGTAATGTGGTTATTGCTTTTGCTGGCCCTTTGCCTATAAAGAATGCTTTTTTAGCTGAACTTCATGCCTTGCGGTATGGTCTTCGGTTGTGTATGTCTTTAGGGATTAATCAGATTTGGATTGAGGTTGATGCGCAACTTGTGATCTAGTATATCAATAGTAATGCTAATATTAATCCTTGTTATTTTTACATCATGAGGGAATTAAAGCAGTATCTCTCTAGCCTCAATTTTACCATTACTCACATCCATAGGGAGGGTAATTCTGCGGCTGACTGGTTGGCTAATATGGGTTGCTCTTTACTTGAGTTTGTAGAGTTTCGTGGTAACTTTATCAATGGGAACATTTCTGGCTTGCTGAGGCTGGATCGTATGGGTTTGCCTTATATTAGGAAACATTAGTGTTGGGTTTTCTGTTCCTTCCGTTGGCTTTCTGGTGTTTTTGTGGTGGTGTGGTCTTTTAGCCTATTTGGTCTCTGTTCTGTTTTTTGGTTCGATCACCAGGTAACTGTTGTTATGTCCGTCTATTTTGTTTGGACTCTTTATGCTTGTTGGATCATTTTACAGTTGACTGCTATCCACTGGAGTGACTCTTTCTGCTCCAGTTGGATTTTTCTTTATAAGGGTGTTCAACACGGGTTGATTATTAAGCGGGTGTTTAGTGTGTGCACTTTTTCCCTTTTTCCTTTTGGAGTTTTGGATTGAAACCTGCGAGCAAAAGCAGTTTTTTGTTCATCAAATTTGTTTATATAATTCTGGTTGGTATTGGTATGTGGGCAATAACGGCATATGCTATTGGGATTCTATTGTTACCTCACTGATATGTAGGATTCCTCTGCATTGTATTTTGGTGTACAATTTTCTTAACAAGGAGGTTATCATCTTTTCTTGGATTTCGGTCTTTGGGAACAATTTTCACCAATTGTATCTTTGGGATTTGAGATATTATGACAGCAATATTTTCAACTGTTATGGGAGCTTTATCTTGAACTTTTGGGAGGATCCCGTTAGCTTCTACTTTTTGGTCAAAAGGTTTTTTGATCACTTAGATATTATTCCTTCTTCTGATATTTTCCCTATATTATTTGCTCTGTTCACTACCATTGTCCCTGCAGGCCTCTTTTTGTGTAGGTTTTTGGAGATCCTTTCTCGTTTTATGCAGGGGCAATTTTTGGTCGAGAAGACTATGCTGAAAGTGATACTCATTATCTTCTCCAAGTGGACTATTTTTTTAGTTTTTCGTAGAATGTTTCTAGGTTTGCATGTACTCTTTTCTAGTAAGGACTTCTGGCTCGTAGGTTCTTTTTGCATTTTTGTTGTAGCTCTTTTGAGCAGTAGTGAGCTGGAGGTCCTTTTAAGGACCTTGTAATCCGGTTTTTTAATTAACACGTAGGCCCGACAGAGGGTTTCCCCTTTAAAAATAATAATAATAATAATAATATATAAAGAAAATACCGACAAGTATAAAAAATATGATATTTGATATAATTGGTCCACAATTTAGAACAAATAAGGGTGTCAAAATGGATTTTTGGGTCAGGTCCAACTCGAAACTGACCTGCCCATGACTGCACCAACCCAAACCTAACCCGATTACACAAACGAGTCAGAAATTTGCAGCGGACCTAACCTGCCCCAAATCTTGGTCAACCTGACCCGACAAGCTGACTTGGGTAAGTGCAAAGCAGGCAGCGTCGAAAGCATAGTGCAGGTCGAGCGAGGCTGGGTGGGACGAGGTGCAGGTTGGAGTCTAGATGCGACCATGCTGGCGGGGGGTAGGATGCGGTGTGGGAAGCGGGTGAGAGCAGAATGCGGGACGTCGAACACGACACGTGGTGCGAGAAGGAGCAGAACGCAATGCGGGCGGGACGTGCGAGTTACACTACAAGTTGCAGGCCTGTGGGCGTCAGGGTTTGCCTGTGCGGAAGTGGTGCGTGCAGGTGGTCTGGGAGGGGATGCGAGTTATTTCTGAGTCATTTCCGTGTTAGCGGGTTGACCCATCTTATTTTTCAAACAGGTCGAGAATTAAAACTTCAACCCGACCTATTTGTTAAATGGGTTGACCCAAAACTAGATTTTTCGGGTCAGGTTCCGATCGGGTTTTCATATCGGGTCATATGTTGACACCCCTAAACAAACATAGAAGTCACCTATATCAATGTATAGAACTTCTACAAATTATTCTGTGTGGCTTAGCAACCAATTTGAGATAGGTGCACCACTCATTTTGAGTTATTTGTTGCCAGGGGCGGACCAGCCTTAATTTTCAGGGGGGGCAAACTTATAAGGCATATAGGTCGGGGGTCCAAGGGGGCAGCTCCCCTGCGGGGGTTTCCAGGGGCAGCGCCCCCGGAACAAATTTTCGTTTGAAGGATATTTTTTGAATTCAATGATGAATTTTCTTTACTATTTGTTGGGGGCAATTACCTAAATACCATAGTATTTTAAAACTTTTAGGGGGGGCAATTGCCTAAAAACTCTTGGAATAAAGACTAAAAAATGAATAAATAAGGACAAATTTATCTAAAAAATCATATAATCATTTTTTTTTAATTTTTTGAGGGGGGGCAATTGCCCCCCCTGACCTCTAAGGGGTTCCGCCCCTGTTTGTTGCAATTAGGATGCTCAGTATAAAAATAGAATATAATATTCTTATGACTATTCAATTAATTATTAGGCTGCTGAAAGAAACTAACCCAATGGACAATATAATTCCGATAGATTTTTACAAGACAGAAGTTCTTATCAAAATTGAGATTGATTACTAAAAAAATTAATTGTTGCATTAATGGCTGCATGTTATATTATAAAATAACTTAATAGAAGTTGCATGTCACCATTGCAACTTACCATGATTCAAACCAAAAATGGGAAGCAATGAAAAAAGAAATAAGTCCTATTTAACCGATTATTTTACTTACCAACGATTCCAAGGCTTTAAAGACTTTACGCATCAACTCCAATGGCCTGAATACATCACAGTTTCTGAAAATAATTTTCTCTAGAAATTACAATGGTAAATCCCGTTGCTGCATTTTTTTTATTTGGTAGTATTTGCTCAAATTTTTTTTTCCAAAGATCTACTAAAAATTATTTTCAATGAATCTAATTCTACCGAAAACTATTTCCTATGTGCCTTTTATAGTCATACATAAATCCATTGAAAAAAATGATTTCTAGCGCAATTTGGCTAATTTTTTACAGAACTTTCCATAGAAAAATGCAACTTTCTTATAATGGTTGATTACCTTCAACTATTAATTATATTAATATATCCCTTTCAAGTTTTGGCAGCAATGGTCATAAGTTGGAATGTTTTTCCAAGTGTGCTAATCTATTCCACAGTTTATAATAACACATTTTCATATTTGATCCTTTCTTCCTTTTATTACAAGGAGCTTATCTCATTTTGGGGTTCAAAAGGCTATGAGTGCTAGGTAATATCATTACCAATTACACCTCACTTACAATAACTTTTAACTATTACAGCCAACCAATTACATTACGGGTTGGCCAATGCATTTTCCCCTATCGTTATCCATAATACCAAAAGTCTAAAATTAAATGATTGGTTTTTAAGATACTTCAAGTAAGAATTATTCAACAAAGCGCAAGTGCTTTCTCCTCTCCCATCTTGCTTGACAAAAAAATTGGTGCTTTACGCTTGTATGTTAACTATTATGCACTCAATCAATCCAACATCCCAAACTTGACTAGCTGATTTCAACAAATGGCATATGCATGCATTGGCCAACCCGTAGGACAATTTGAGCATTATAAGCTGGATTCTTTGGCATTGCAGGATACAACTGCCAGTTGGTACAAAACTTTGCTATCATAGCTTGCCCACTTGCCAATCTCTTATAAAAGAATGCATTCTTTTGGAAACATGCCACCCAACAAGCTTTGAGTAAGATGAGCCCCGAAAATTCCATCTCACCTTATAATATCATGATGACTTAGTTAACATACAAAAGAGGTAAGGTGCTGCTTGATTATTCCAAATATCCCTTAAAGAAAACTCTACTACAACAATACCATTGTAGTGTGGTAATCAACATGGAGTCATTTATCAAACATTGCATCGACTCCAATATTAATTATTTTGGTCATACATGAAATGATATATAGGAATAAATCAACACTTGTTCGACATGTGAAGTCATGAAATACCAACCATTAGCAATAGTTGACTTACTTCAACCATATGAAGATATATCAATGGACTTCATCATTTACCCACCCAACAATCATAGCAAGCAGGTCTACAACCCTGCAGTAAGCCTGCATAGTAATTTCAGTGGCCTCTACTTTAATTGCAGAGATCGAGATATCATCATCATGAGATACAAAAAATGATTGCCTCTGATCGTGATTGTATATTCATAAGCAACTTTTGTCAAACTTTGTTTAAATTCTTTGGCATCTAATTATATTTTAGCACTGCACACCACCAGAGATAGACAACCAAAAAAAAAGTGGCCAAAATAGGTATATCTCCCTTAAGATTTGGCTCAAATTTCTTCTATGGGCTAAGTTTTCCCACAACACATCTCTATGTTTTTCAATAAGTATATCCCCCTTTCAAGCTCTTTATGAATGGCTCCCTCCATCAAATGAAACAATGACTGAGCAACTCCTATCTTGATGTACATGAATGACTACTACAGTACAATGAAATCTTGTGAAACCCACATTGCAATCTAAAATGCTCCCAAAATTGCATGGAACTCCAAATAGATAAGTATCACTGCTACATGCACTTTAATGTTGGTCACATGATCCTCCTAAAATATAATTATACCATTAAACCTCAATGTGAAAAGAATACCATAGCAAGCTTGGCAATTGTTACTTTGGACCATTTTGTGTTTTGGAATGGTTCATCAAGGTGAATATAAGCTTTAATTACTATTGCAATCATGCATAACCAACCCCCCCCCCCCCCCCCCCCCCCCCCTCTCATGAAATAATACAAATACAATAGTGCCCTAAATCACACTCAATTTCCTCAGAATGACTGGCTTAATAATCCAGTCTTGCAACCTAAATGTAGGCTTGACTCTCAAGAACTCTTATGTTAATACTAATTTTTGCTAACACCCAATTTAATGGCAAGCTCTACAAACTTTTGTTGATACTTGGATAATTGAAACTAAGCTACGCCAAGTCTACTCGAACCTCGACCTTGGCGACAAGGTTAATCTTCTTATAAAGGATATGAGAATGGATATGAACTAGCCCGAAACAATAAAGACAACTTTCGTTATGATTGCACTTAAAGCAAAGGAGACTACCCATGTCACGTAGTCATGACAAGAGAGGATCCTAAGCTCCAACATGGGTGAAAGAATATTAATTATATGGAGAGAGTGTTGTTATTAATGCAAAAGTAAGTTTATCATTTAAGTGTTATTAAAAATTGAAACGGTGTTATTAGTGAAGAGGTATTTTTTCACTGTGGCAGTTTGTTCACTTTTATTTTTGTTTAAAACTACCTATTGTCCTGTACATGAATGTATTAAGAAAAAAAAACATTTGAAAGAAAATCTGCACTTTTCTTCCTTCCACTAGAGGAGTTCTTCATTTTTGTTTTATCTTATTTTTCTCTAAATTCTCTAACATTGTGGTATCAGAGCACAGTTTTGATTGAAGTGGGCGTCAAATTTCTAGATTGAAGCAAAGTTTTAGAAGATTTTGTTTATTCTTCTAAAAATAAGGTGTGTGATTCTCATCTAATTATTTGAGAAATTTCTCATGGTAATGCACCACAGGAAAATCGTGTTTTATCGGTGGCAAATGGCAGATTTCTGGCGATTTTGTAAATTTCCGGCGACTTTCTGACGGCAAATTTTTCACTGGTAAAACACGCGTAGGAAAAATATCTTTGATGGTATTTTCTGGCGGCAAATATTTCCGGTAATTTTCCTGCAGAAAAAGGCCACAAAAAAATATCAAAAAATTAATTAAAAAAATAAGCTTCCCGGCTACCCACCCACCGCGCTGCCCGATTGGAGGCCTGCCTGCATTGCCAGCCCAGCCTGAGTTGCGCTGCCTGCTCAAGCTCCCGCCATACCGGCCCGAGCTCCCGTGCTGCCCGCCTGAGCTCCCGCCCTGCCCGCCAGAGCTCACGCACTGCCTTGCCTGCCCGGCTGCCCGCCTGTTGCGCAGCTTGCCTGGGATTCGAACCGAGTCTAGTCTTTTTTGCTAAGTCCCAACCATTCTGCTATGAGGTAAAATGTGTTAAGATACTTAATATTATTTATTTAAACTATATTATACAAAAATTATATTGTAAAATAAAATATTAAAGTTAATAATTAATTAAATATGCTATTAAATTAATAATTAATTAGACTAATTTATTAAATTAATAATTAATTAAAATAAATTAATAATTAATTAAAATAAACTAAAAAGTATTAATGAATTAATTTATGAAAATATGAATTTTCAAAAATTACTACAAACCGCCGGAAAAGCCGCTGGAAACTCCACCAGAAAAAAAATCGTCGGAAAGCCTCCGGAAAATCGCTGAAAATTCTTCTGGAAAATTGGGCTGCCAGAAAGCCGCCGTAAAGCCATCGAAATATAGTCCGCTGGCAAGCCACCGGTAATTGACGATTTTCCTGTAGTGATGAGTACTACTTCTCAACCTTTGATTCTCATCTTCGATGGTGAGAAGTATGAGTTTTGGAGTATCAAAATGAGGACTTTGTTTAGATTTATGGGATCTTGTGGTGAATGGTGTGCAAATTGGAGAAGATGAATGGAGAAATAATGATAACAAGAAAAAGGATTCAACGACTTTATTTTTCATTCAATAAGCTATGAATGATAATATTTTTTCAAGAATTTCTATGGCAGAGACATCAAAAGAAGCTTGGGATATTTTGAAGAAAGAATTTCATAGTTCAATAAGAGTAAAGATAGTAAAGTTACATTCTATGCGACGTGACTATGAAATCATGAATATGAGTGAAGGAGAAGGTGTTCAAAATTATCTCTCTTATGTATCAATAATTGTGAACAAAATATGATCATTTGGAGAGCAAATGTCTGATGAAAAAGTTATCTTTAAAATCCTAAGGAGCCTTTCATTTGGAGAGCAAAGAAGGAGGTCGTGGTATAGGAGCAGAAAGTGCTTATAGAGGAAGAGGTGGTCGTGGTGCATTTCGTAGAAGATGAATCTATAGAGATAAAAGATCAAGTGAAGGTCAAATCCATTGTGTTATTGCAAGAAGTTTGATCATATTAAGAAAAAATGTTGGAACAAGCGAATGAATCAAGAGGGCAAAGATAAAATGCAGTGTGATTTTTGTGAGAAGTTTGGACATTCAGAAGATAGATGTTGGTTCAAACAAAAATAATCAAATGTTGTAGAGAAGATAACATATCAAAATAATTTATTTATGACACATTTCCAAGGTAATTGTAATAGTTCAAAATTTTGGTTCCTTGATAGTGACTGTTCTAATCACATAACTGAAATAAAGTCTCTTTTCAAAGAGATTGATATGTCAAAGAAATTAGAAGTCAGATTTAGTGATAATAATGTTGTTCAAGTTGACAGCAAGGGGAGTATTACTGTTGGGACAAATGATGACAAGGTAAAGCTATTACATGATATTTTTTATATTCTAAAACTTGCATATAATTTGCTAAGTATTGGGCAATTAATAGATAGTAAATATAAAGTTGAATTTAATGAAAACGCTTGTAAAATTGAAGACAAAAAAGGAAGTAACAAATTGGAAGAATTGATATGGCACCAAATAAGATTTTTCCACTTAATATTTCTATAGTTCAAAAAAAAATATTGATGGTTAAGAAGATATATGATGCAGATTTATGACATTTTTGATATGGTCATTTGTATATGAGAGGTTTAAAATTATTGTATCAAAAGAAGATGGTTTATGGTTTGCCTAAAGTTGACTTGGTGGAATATGTGAAGCTTGTGTTATGGGAAAGCAATCTAGAAGGCCTTTTCCATAGATTTGTGTGGCCCGATGAATACACTGTCTCATGGAGGGTGTAAATATTTTCTTCTATGATTATAATATAATGAATTGAGTGTATTTTTTGAAGCATAAATCAAAATCCTTTTAAAAAGTTTTTGCATTTTAAAGCATTGGTGAAGAATCAAAGTGGCAAGAATATTAAAATTCTATGCATACATAGAGGTGGAGAATTTACATTAAATGAGTTTGAAAAATTTTGTGATAAGTATGAAATCTTCAGATAGTTAACTGCTCCTAATACACCACAACAAAATGGGGTTATGAAAAGAAAGAATAGAATTGTTAACGAGATGTAAAGAAGTATGTTGAAGATAAAAAATTTACTAAATATATTTTTAGCTGAAGCTATTTCAACTGCTATTTATATTTTGAATATTTCTCCAATAAAGGCTATTCAAAATATTACACCTTATGAAGCATAAAATGGTAGAAAACCTATAGTTAGTCATTTGAAAGTATTCGGAAGCATTACATATGCATTGAAGGATGGCCACAATAGTAGCAAGTTAGATAACAAATCTAAAATGTTGATATTTATTGGTTACAACATTCAGTTAAAAACATACAGATTATTTGATCCGTAGTCTGAGAAGATCATTATCAGTAGAGATGTTATTTTCAATGAAGATGATATGTGAGAATGGAGTGAATCTGCAATTCATGATAAAGGAAAAGCAGTAGTTGAATTTGAGGAGAATCATCAAATTGATATCACTAACAATCAAGAAGTTAGTGATTGTTTGTCATCTAATTCATCTCCTTCAAGTCTAAGATCAGTAGATTCAAGCACATTTGAAGAGAGACATCATTAAAAAATGATATCTTTGCATGAGTTGTATGATTGTACATTTGCCCTTATGGTTATAAAACCATTATGTTATGAAGATGCTTATGGAAAAGAAGAATGAGGAAAATGTTATGAAAGAGAATATTTAAGGTATTGAGAAGAATGATACTTGGGTGTTTGTTGATATGCTATAAGAAAAGCATCTAATTGGTGTGAAGTGGATTTACAAGGTGAAATATAATTCAGATGGAAGCATAAAAAAATACAAAGCAAGGCTTATTGTCAAAGGTTATGCACAAAAATATAGTATTGATTTCTATGAAACCATTTCTTATGTTGCTAGATTTGAAACTGTTAGACTATTTTTTGCATCAGCTGCACAATTGAAGTGAAAAATTTTTCAATTTGATGTTAAATCTACATTTTTAAATAGTAATTTGGAAGAAGATATATATATATATATTGATCAATCATAAGGTTTTATTATTAAAGGCAAAAAGGATAAAGTTTATAAACTAAAGAAGACTCTCTATGGACTTAAACAAACACCAAGAGCATGGTATTGGAAGCTTGATTCATACTTTTAATAGAATGGATTTCATATTAGTGAAAGTGAGTCTACCTTGTATATATGTGTTAGCTAAAAATGGTGATTTACTTATTGTTTGTGTTTATGTTGATGATATTATGTACTTTGAGTCATCCAAAGTGTTGATTGAAATGTTCAAGGCTGATATGATGAAAGAATTTGATATGACTGATTTATTATTGTTGCACTATTTTCTAGGCTTACAAATTATTCAAGTAGTTGATGAAAATTTTAAATCTCAATAAAGGTATGCATTGGAGTTATTAAAGAAGTATAATATGCTAACTTACAAGACTTTTTCAACACCCATGAAGACAAATAAAAAGTTAGTTCAGAATGATGGTACAACTAATGCCAATGAGAAAGTGTTTAGAGGAATTGTGGGTGGTCTTATGTATTTGACACATACCATACCTGATATTATGTACGCAGTCAATCTTATTTCAAGGTTCATGCATAATCCTTCTATACATCATCTTGGAACAGCCAAATGCATTCTTCGCTACATTCGAGAGACAACTAACTATAGGATTTGGTACAAATCAATTTCTAATTTTAATTTAGTTGGTTTTACTGATAGTGATTAGACGAGTTCTATTGAAGATATAAAAAGCACAGGTGAATTTTTATTCAACCTTGGGTCTGGAGCAATATCCTGGAGCACAAAGAAGCAAGCTAGTATTGTATTGTCATTTTTAGAAGCTGAATATATTGCCGATTCATCAACAGCATGTCAAGCAATCTGGATGAGGAGAATATTAAAAAATTTTCATCAACCTCAATTAAAGGTGATATATATATATATATATATATATATATATATATATATATATATATATATATATATATATATATATATATATATATATATATATATATATATATATATATATATATTGGGGGAAACCCCTCGGTGGGGGCCTACGTGTTAATTAGGAGAAACAGTTACAAGGTCCTTAAAGGGACATCAAGCTCCCTACTACTCGAACGAGCTACAAAAATAATTAAAAAAGAAAAACCTACGAGCTCGAGGTCCCTGCTAAAGCACAATACAAAAAAACCTAGGAACATTCTACGGTGCGCAAGAGCGAGCACCCAAAAATAGGAAGCAAACAAAAAAGTTGTAATCCAAACCTGCTTCTCAATCAAAATCATGACTTTATTACTCCACCGAGACTTAGCAGCCTTCAAAAAGATCTTCCATTCCAAAAATACAGTGGAGCAATAGCCATCCTGCAAAAAAAAGGAGCCAAACCTGCAAAGGGAAAATCACAACATACCAGAAAATGCAAACAGTCAACTGGATAACATGATCGGGATTATCCGGAATTAAGAATAAAAGATACCAAGCAAGCCAATGGTGGCCAAAGAGAACAATGATCTTCCACCACCATAGAGAGTTAAGAAAACTAGAAGAATCCTGAAGGGTGAAGAAAAACTTACCAGCATAGGCAAAAAAGTTAACCCAACAAACAGAGCAAATAGAATAATAGACCTTCCCTCTCACAGGACAGCAATAATCACACAAGACAAACCACACCAAACAGAAAAGCCAGCAAAAAAACATCCCAAAATATCTAGAGACAGAGATAAGACAGAACTCCTCAGAAGTATCTAACCAACTAGCGAAAACAAAGAGAATGGCATCCACCTCCCTCCCCAAATTAAGGATGCAGAAAAGAAGATACCAGCCCCAGCAATTGAGCAAAACAGGATTCCCATAGGCAATCCCAAAGAGGTTAGTCAAAAATAGTAAATCAAGCACAAGATAATTAGACCCAAAAGAAAACCCAAGAAGACAGAAGCAGGAATAAGCCCCCCACAGCTCCAAAATAGCAGAGAGACACTTAGTAAGCAACATAGGAACCACACCAAGCAACAAAGAACTAAAGAGCATAACAATAAGCAGAGAATTAGCCAGAAAGGAAAACAGATAAAGGTAATTGAACCAAACAGAGAGCAAAAAGCCCAAAGAAGCAACCAAAAGAAAAACGAAAAAGTTAACTACACACATAGGGGGTACTAATACCATCCAGCTTTAGTAATCCACACAGGGGAGCCGGAACAGAAGAACCGGCCAATTCGGTGAATAAATCAAGGTGACAACCCCAGTTAGCCAGCCAAGTAGCATATTTATTCCCATCTATAGAGATATTCTGAAATGAATGGTTAAAATAGCTCAACATCTTATAAATATACCGCCTTTGATAAAACAAGTCAGCAGTGCACAAGCCCTCCCTCCCAGCCAATAAAGAGCTGAAATTAAAACTAGAATTAGCCTCAATAACAACATTCAGAGTCTTAAGGGACCAACAGAGATGAATGCCATAAGAATGGCACAGTTAACAGCTAAAGAAACATTACCCTGGTGAATAGGACCCGCAAAAGCAATAATGAGCTTACCATTACTGTCTCTAATAGTACCACCACAGCCTCCAGAATTACCAGAACAAAAACCATCCACATTCAGTTTAACAAAGTCCTGAGGAGGCTTGTTCCAAAACACAAGATTGATAGGCGTACTCCCCACAACCGAGAGGCCAAAGGTATAACCAATAGAATAGTAATTCTTGAAATTCTTATGGGAAAGAATTCTAACAGCAATAAGAGAAGAAACCTTATCTTTTATCTTATAAATTACATTATTATGATTCATTTTGACATTATTAAAAACAGAGTTATTTCTTTCTAACCAGATAAACCACAAAATAAGACAAGGGATGACATTACGAATATGACCTTTAGACTTAATAAATCAAGCATTAAGTAAATATTTTAAAGACAGTTTACCATTAAAACAGTTGATCTTAAATAAGTCATCAAAGTAAACCCAAATACACACAGCCACCGGACCAGAGATAAAGACATGGTGCATACTTTCAAGGTGGCAGCAACATTGGCATTTAGAAGCCAACTGAAAACCTTTTTTGATAAGGTTGTCCTCAGTGGGAAAATATCTGTGAAGGATTCTCCAAACAAAAACAGACACAGTGGAGGGAATGCTTTTATGCCAAATATTCGCAAAAATATTATCAAAATTGTTTTTCACCCGAAAGGAGTGCCACGCCTCCTTTAAATGGAAGCCACCATCCTTAGAAAAATCACTAATGATCACATCCTTAGACTCATTGTTTAAAGGCACGTTTAAAATACGGTTAATAATACTTTAGGGGATAACATCAGAGAG
This sequence comes from Dendrobium chrysotoxum, assembly GCA_019925795.1. Classification (NCBI taxonomy): domain Eukaryota; kingdom Viridiplantae; phylum Streptophyta; class Magnoliopsida; order Asparagales; family Orchidaceae; genus Dendrobium; species Dendrobium chrysotoxum. Next base: position 32,604,137 of record CM034309.1, on the reverse strand, counting down.
CTTATCAACATCTCAAACATTATCTTTGAAGTAATACTTAACCTTATCAGACGAAATAGAGGAAGTATTTAATAAAGTATCAATAGAATGCTTACCAAGCCACTTATCTTGCAAGAAGTGGATATTCCCAACTCCAAGACCCCATGAAATATAGGGTTCAATCTCCCATTTCACTTTACAAAGCCTTTTCCACACCTTAGAATCACCATGTTTAGCAACACAATAAGCAGGATGATTATCAACACAGTACTTAGACATCATAAATTTGGCCCAAAAATTATCATTAGCACGAAGTTTATGCCAAAGTTTAAAAGTAAAAGCTTTAGATAGATCATAAAAGGTCTTACACCGAAGACCACCTTCAGACTGAACACCACAACACTTATCCCAAGAGGCCCAAGTAATTTTAGAGCTAGACAAAGTGCCTTTCCAAAAGAATTTATTAATAATCTTATGAAGTCTATCACACACAGCTTGCGTGGGAAAGATAGTTTGAAAACTGTAAATAGGTAAAGCCACAAGAACACTTTTAATAAGAGTGATTCTACCTCCAAAACTCAAAAAATTCGAATCCCACGATAAAATTTTATTATGAACCGACTCAATAAGATTATCAAACAAAAAGGATTGCCTCCTCCCCTTAAAAAGAGGCACACCAAGATAATTTATGGGCAAAAACGCTTGAGTAAAGCCAATGATATTCTTAATGGATAAAATATGACTACTAGGAATTTTCTTGGAGGCAATAAAGCAACTTTTATTTTTATTAAAAGAGATGCCACTCACCATCTCAAAACTAGAAAGAAAATCCATGAGTTTCTGAATTTGGTTACGGGAGCATTAGAGAACACAATAAAATCATCCGCAAAGCACAAATGGGATATAGGAATACCACCCATAGTTTTAAAATGAAGACCAGTGTTAATATTAAAAAGATAGGATAAACCTCTAGAATGAAATTTAACAGCAATAATGAAGAGAGCAGGAGAAATAGGATCTCCTTGTCTCAAACTATGAGAAGTATTGAAAAAACCATAAGAAGACCCATTAATAATAATAGACATAAAAATATTCTCAATACAATTCTTAATGAGCTTAATAAAGGTAGAATCAAAACCAAACAAATCTAAGATAAAATATAAAAATTCCCAATTTAAATTATCATAAGCCTTAGCCATATCAAGATTGAGAATAACATTACCATCTCTCACCTTAACATCCAAGTCTTGACACAATTCCTGAGCCAATAAGATGTTATCTGTGATGACCCTATCTTTAACAAACCCTATTTGATTAGGAGAAATAATAGAAGGAAGAATAGGGGCAAGCCGATTCAACAGGATTTTAGAAATAAACTTATTGAAGAAGGTACAAAGACTAATAGGTCTAAAATCATTCAACATATTAGCATTATTATTCTTGGGAATAAGCACAATGGAAGTAGAAGTAAAAAACTTAGGAATAGGGTTATCCTCAAAGAAATCCAACACAGCAGAAAAGGTGTCTTGTTCAATAATATTTCAAGTTTTTTGAAAAAAAAGACCATTAAACCCATCAGGCCCAGCCACAGAATCACCATTCATATCAAAAGCCATCTCCTTGACCTCCTCTAAAGAAGGAGGCCTAGAAAGATCACCATTCATCTCATTGGATATAAGCGAAGGAATGTAAGAATGATCACCAGAGAAGGAAGGAGTAAAAGTTTTATTAAAATAAGATTTAAAATGATTGACAGCTAAATTGGAAATTTCCTCCGGCTTATCAGCAAAAGAGCCATCTTCCCTACTAATGTTATTGATAGTGTTTTTAGCCCTTCTACGCTTAACCATCGCATGAAAATATTTAGTATTATTATCCCCCTCCACCAACTTTTTAGCTGAGGCTTTTTGTTTCCAAAAAGCTTCCTCTTGAGTTTGCAGCTTTAAAAGATCATCTTTGGCTTGATTTAAACTAGATAAATTGACATAAGAAGGATCATTTTGAAAAGACGCCTCAAGAGAGGAAACAAGTTGCTCAGAGTATAAATATTGGAAAAAATATTTTTAAAGACATGGTGATTCCACCAGTTAAGAGCCTGTTTCAATCTTTTAAATTTCAGCCAAAGCCTCTTCATACCACCTATAGTATTATCAGGATGTAAAGGGGAGTTCCAATTAATCTTAACCACCTCAAAAAAGAATCATGAAGAAGCCACATGTTTTGAAATCTAAAATGAGTTATGACATTAGAACATCTATTATTAGTAATAATTAGTAAGGGGGAGTGATCAGACAATGTTCTACTGAGGTGATGGACACTAGTAATAATAGGCGAGTTAATCCACGAATCATTGAATAAAATATGATCTAATCTCTGCCATAAATGACCCCTATTCCAAGTAAACTTATCACCAGTAAAGCCAATATCAATCAGACTGCAATTAAAAATCATATTATTAAAATCCTCCATAGAACGGGCAGAAGGAGGAGAACCACCCTGCCGTTCATTAGGACTAGTAATGGCATTGAAATCCCCACCAATGAGCCACGACAAAGCATTTATTTGATGGAAATTACAAATTTGATTCCAAAGCACTTTTCTATTGTAAAGAGAAGAGGCAGCATACACTAAAGAAACACAACAACGAAAATTAAAAGCTTCAACTTTACAGTGTAAAACTTGAGTAAAATCAACAATCACATCAATTTTAATTGAATCTTTCCAAAAAACCCAGATCTTGTTAGCTACATTAACAGTAGCATGATTAAAACCTAAAAACCGAGAGGTGCTCATAAGCCTGGTCAAAGATATACGAGGTTCAAGTAACACAAGAATCTTAATATTGTGGATACAACATAAGTTTTTAACACGAGTTCTAGAGGAAGAACAACCAATACCCCGCACATTCCACACCATAGCATTAAACATAAAAAAAGGCTTAATGGGAAGTATTTGATCTAGTATTTTTAGGAGGTTGTAATAAAATGGTTTTAGGTTTCCTTCCTTTTTTACTGCTAACCTAGATAAAACTAAAGTCATTATCATCCCTACAATAGTTTTTAGCAGATAAATCAATATCTTCCGTATCAGTAGAGTCAGCATTAATAGAATAAGATGAAGGTAAAGTCTTACTGCAATTTGGTTGCTCCCTAGAAGCTATCCTTTGGAGACATTCATCCACCATAAAAAAACCATCGTCTCCCTTATTCAATCCACCCACATTATGTAAATCACCCTTTTCCTTTTCAAAGGGCTCAATGTGGCGCACATCAGGAGAAGAACAATACACACCAGCAGCTATTTCCCCTTCCTCTAAGATCCTGCCACCTTCCTCAATAGGTAACTGTATAACAAGATTAGGACCAATGCCATATTCCTGTTCAATCAGAGAAATCGAAGGAATATGAGGAAGTGAAGTGATATCCTTAGCAGCACAACCATTTTGTAAATTAGTAGAAGAAATAATAGCATCATCATTAGTAGTATTTTGGATATCTAGATTAGGAACAGCTTGCTCTTCACAATCGTTAGACAACATAGGGTTAGTAAGACACTCCCTTTCCTGATTAAGGGAGATATCAAAAATATTATTGTGAGCAGGAACAGCAATATCACCAGCTAAAATTTCTCCAGTCGTAACTATTGGGTCGGGAGTAATGCCCTGCAGGGATTCCGTGGTAGAGGGAGGCCGCACAACAACATTTTTAGCAATTAAAGGTTCTTTGTCTTTACGAAGTTGGGGATGTTTCCTAAAACAATCATTCACAGTATATCCATGCATTTTACAGAAATTGCAAAACAAAGGTAAATTCTCAAAATCCACTTTTTGATAATATCCCTTAACCTCTGAACCGAGCCAGATTTCACTAGGATGCTTTTTAGAAACATATAGTTCAACTAAGACACGGGCCACTGACGGCCTAGAACCCGCAGCTGTAGCCTGGTCCGTTTATAAGGGACGACCAAATATAGAGGCTAAACCAAATAAAATTTGTTGATTAAAGAAATGCAATCTTAGATTAGGAAAGGAAATCCAAACCGGCGCAATAGGGGATTCCTCCCTAACATCAAAATCCGGTGTCCATTTAAGCAATCTCATTTGACAAGCTTGAATGTAATACGTTCTTCTAGCAAATATGAGACTATAGTCAAGATCATTGGACAGTTGTATAGCAATATGTTTTGGATCGAGTAAGCCCACATGAAACGATCCAGACAGTTTCAAGTTTAAGAAAATTTTTTGTATAATATCTAAATTCGGACGTTTCAACATAAATTTACCAACCAACGTCAACGCATAAGGAGCAGCTAAAAGATCTATAACCGAATCTTCAAACAAGAGAGCCGGACAGCCCTTAAACGACGAATGCACAAATTTAAGTTTAGAAGCAGTAGAGGAAGCACCAGCCATGACATCTTTAAAAGATCTAGTATTTCCATCAACAGGAGCGGAAGTACTCGGGCCTGATGACGACAGGGTCGCCATCGCCCAGAGAAAAAAACCAAACAAACCACAAAATCAGAAAACGGAGAAGAAAGCCACACGAAAATACAAAAAAAAAACGAAGAGAAACCAAGCCTGGAAGGAGTGAGAGACGGAAACCCTAGAATCGCCCAGAAGTCGCCCAGAGCGACAACTTCCACAACTTAAGTGTTAGATCTTTGTATCAGGTCAATTAAAGGTGATATATATATTGTGATAATAAGTTCACAATATCTTTGACAAAAAATCCCGTGTTTCATGGTATCGAAGCATATAGAACTTCGACATCATTTTGTGAGAGAAGTTGTGGCAAAATGAACTATTGCAATCAAGTATTGTTCTACTGAAGATCAAGTTGCTGATGGGTTCACAAAAGCTGTCAATTTTAAAAAAAATTGAGATATTTGATCAAATCTTGGTATAGGAATTTTGCATTAAGGGGTTGTGTTTGTTATTAATGCAAAATTAAGTTTATCATTTAGATGTTACTAAATTTTGACACCGTATTATTAGTGAAAAGGTATCTTTTCACTGTGGCGATTTGTTCATTTTTATTTTTGTTAAAAACTTAAAAAAAAAAAAAAACGTTTGAAAAAAATCTGCACTTTTCTTCCTTCCTCCAGAAGGCTTCTTCATTTTTGTTTTATCTTATTTTTCTCCAAATTCCCTAACAGAAAGGATAGAGGTCTAAAGAATAATCAATGTTTTATAATTTTTGCTGTTTTGTAGCTAGTGGAAATACAACATCTTTTGATTAGACCAGTTTGATAAGGCAGCTAGAATATCAGCACACTGACAGCATCCAGTAGTAGTCATGCATAATCGGAGAATATCTATAATTAAAAATTTATTTGTATTTTAAATTATATGCGTATTTATTCAACTTTTAACTATTTTAATTCAAGGCGGAGGTCATATAACACATATAACAATTTAATTTAATGTTTACATCCTTCACAACATATGAATATCGTCTAAGTAATTTACCAAGAACTAGAGTCAGAAGCTTTGTTTTTGGATTTTTTTTTTGTTGTTGTTGAAATCAGGTCTTTAATCTAATCTCAAGCCTTGGCTCTTTATCTAATGGACGAGGCTTCAAACAAACTGATATAAATTACTGAGGCAGTTTGGTGGGAAGAACCACCATACCTCACGGCCCTCATCGAGGAGAAATTATTTTGTGTAGTCACCGGACATCATTCTGAGGTGAATCAAGAAACATCACGTCATTTTTTTACTATGCATCGGATGATGTGAAGCTTCCTGATTCGCCTTTGGATCGTCAGATGACCGGACAGAATAATTTTTTCCTCATCGAGGCCAGTCCAGAACTCTTAATTTGATAACAAAGGTACTCAATGAAATCTTCTAGCACATAAGCTTTTACATTCCAATGAATTTTTATAAAAAGACCACGAATGCTATAAATAGAGGTTGTATAAATCAATTATGATTTGAATATATATAATCGATATTTTAACTGTAAGTAGTGAGTTATTTAAAAAACATGTAGTTAACAGTTCACTTTGCTGCTATTTAATTTCTTCCAATATTCATCTGATACAATTAAACATATGACATGCTTTGCGTGGAATGCAGACCTGGAGGAGTATTTTCCAACGTAACAGTATATATATATATCCAAACAGATTGGTTTGTAATATTATCTGAATCCACGACTTCTAATTTACAAGTAAATTGATATGTCTCCCAAAAAAAGTATAAAATGACAGATTACAGGCTGGCTCAAAGAAGGTTGAAGACAATTTGATTAAAGCAGGCAAGTAATTTATTTTATGACTCGGAGTGAAAGCTTTTAACCATTCAGGTACGTCTCTATTAGCAGTAACAAGGATTTTTTTGATTGGCCATTTTTCATATCAAGAGTTTCGACAAAAAAGGACCACACACCGCAACGGCTCTCTGGCGACTCGCGTACGACTCCACCGATCACTGTTCCTTTGGGGTTTTACTGTTGATTTGCGTTCTACCTTTTAGTCGTGGTTTTGGTTTCGATTTTATAGTGGTTTGGCAGCGTATTTTTGGTTTTTGAGGGGCTTCGGCCTTAGGTTTTCTCTCCGATGGAGGCGGGTCTTCCCTCTGCTAATGCCTGGGGTGTTCCGCCTTCTGGATCGGTTGATTCTTCGAAAGGTTTGTTGGTTGGCGGTATTTCCGGTACCTCTTCTCGCTCTTTTTGTGATGTTTTAGCGGGCTCTTCTTCTGTGAAGGATCCGGCCTTCTCTTTCACTAAATCGTTGGTTAAAGGTGTCCCTGTAATTTTGATGTCAGATGATGATATTTTTAAACTTGCTTCTCCATTTCAGTTCACACTTGTTGGTAAGTTCTCTGTCCGTAGACCTAACCTAGATGCCATTCGAAATTTTTTTGGGAAGTTGAAGTTATTTGGCGTCTTTTCTATCGGTTTGCTTGATGCTAGGCATGTTTCGATTCAGCTCTCCAATGACCTAGATTATAGCAGGGTTTTTGCTAGGAGGTCTTACTATATTCTCAACTGTCAAATGAGATTACTAAAATGGACTCCATTTTTTGACGTTAAAGAAGAATCTCCGATTGTCCCGATTTGGATTTCCTTCCCTAATTTATGTTTGTACTTCTTTAATTCTCATGTTTTACATGCGATCGGTTCGATTTTTGGTAGACCGCTACAAACTGATCAAGCCACCGCTGCTCTGTCGCGGCCATCGGTGGCGAGGATTTTGGTTGAAATTGATATAACTAAGAAACACCCGAAAGAGGTTTGGATAGGATCTGAAAATGCCGGTTACTTACAAAAAGTCGAATTTGAAAATATTCCTGACTTTTGTTTACACTGTAAAATCCATGGTCATGCTGTTGCCGATTGCTTTGTTGTTCATCCTCAACTTAGGAAGAATACTGTTTCCGCTAAACCTGCTATTGATCCTGTCACGGGTAATCTTGATACCACTAAACCTGCTATTGATCCTGTCACAGGTAATCTTCATATGAATGAGGATCCCTCGCTTTTCAAGGATTCGATAGTCCCTAATAAGGAACCTTTAACTGTTGGAGATGACATAAAGACTCACTCTTTAGATTCTTCCATTAGGATTGAAGAGGAAATGAATATCATTGAAAATGTTGGAGATGATAATTTTGAGGGAGTTTCTAATCACATGATTTTGCCGACTAACCGTGATAAGGAGATGGATGTGCCTCATAACCGGAATAACATACCTAATTTACAGGGAAGTCACCAAGCTAGTGAGGATCAATGTGGGAATGAATCCGTAAGCAACATAATAAAGGATCCTTTGGGGAAAGATGAAAAGATTGATGATTTGGAGGAAGGAGAAGTGGGCACTCTTGAAATTTGGATTCCTATAGAAGATCCTAAGGATATGGGTAACTCTATGTCATCTCCTAAGGGAAAGGACCTTATAATTGAAGAAGGTAACAATTCGTGGTCCAAAAAGAAAGGCAAGAAAATGAAACCCATCATGACCAACACCCCTCGGGTCACTAGAGCTAACAACCAATCTTTTAATGGTTAAAGCTCTCATTTGGAATATTAGGGGTGTGGGCGGTTCACTTTCTAAGGATAGAGTGAAGAATCTTTGTGGAATTCATAGTATTCAACTGCTTGCTTTAATTGAACCTTTAATTGCTGCTACTAAACTGGATACTGTTAGATTGCATTTGGGTTTTGATTTTGCTTTTGGTAACTGCTCTAATAAAATCTGGCTTTTGTGGAATCGGTCTATCTCTTTAGATGTTATTTTGGATTGTCATCAAGTTATTCATACTAATATTTCTTTCAATCATGTTTCTTGTTTTGCCTCGTTCGTTTATGCATCTTGTTCTAGAAAAGGGAGAAAGTGCCTTTGGGAGCAACTTATTAATTTTTCCAGTTCTATTAACGATCCTTGGTTTGTGGGTGGTGATTTTAACTGCATTTCCAATGCTACTGAACGTGTGGGAGGTATGCCTCCTAATTTTCATGCTATGGAGGATTTTAATGATATGATTAGAAATTGTAATCTGCATGATATTGGTTTCTCTGGTAATAGTTTCACTTGGAATAAGGGTACTATGTGGAAAAGATTAGATCGTTTTCTTTTTAATAATCACTGGATTGCTTCTTTACCCAATAGTTATGTTTCTCACTTATCTAGGACTTTATCCGATCATTCCCCTTTATTGTTAAGCATTAGCTCTATCATTAGCAATACCCCTCCTCCTTTTAGATTTCAAAATATGTGAATCCTTCATGAAGATTTTGTTACCACTGTGCGGGAAAACTGGGAGGCTCCCCTTTTCCCTAATGATAATGTGTTTGGCATGAATAGACTCTGGTTTAAACTTAAAAGGCTTAAGCAAAAACTGTCTTGGTGGAATAAATGTATTTTTAAAAACCTTTTCTCTAATATTACTAAGGCTGAGGAAGATGTGGATAATGCTGAGTTGGCTTACATGAATGATCCTTCCACTGTTAATTTATCTCTGCTTAATGAGGCTAAGGCCAATTTATTCAAGCTGCAGGAACGGGAAGAAGCCTACTGGAGACAAAAGGCTTCTTCTAAGTTCCTTGTGGAAGGTGACCGTAACACCTCGTACTTCCACAACATTACTAATTATAACAAAGTGAGTATACAAATTCATACCATTACCTCTCCTAATGGTAATGTTATTGAAGACCCTGATCTGATTTCTGCTTCGGGCACTGAGTATTTCTTTAAAGCTTTTAATTCCAATTTTTATCCTAATCTTAATACTGATTTATCTTTTTTCACTTCTATTGTTTCTAATGAGGATAATGATATGCTTATCCCCCCCCCCCCTTCTGAAGAGGAAATTCAGAGTAACTTAAACAACATGAACACTGATTCGATTGCTGGGCCTGATGGCTTTACCAATAAATTTTTTCAGAAAATTTGGGTTATCATTAAGGATGATCTTGTTAATCCTGTGCTGGACTTTTTTAGGGGTACTTCTATTCCTAAATTTTTTACTGCCACCTATATTGCTTTAATTCCTAAAGCTCCTAATATTAAATTTTGGAATGATTTTCGTCCTATTAGCCTATGTTCCTTTTTTAACAAACTTATTGCTAAAATTATTATGGGTAGGATGGCTCTTATTCTCCCTAAAATTATTTCTTTGGAGCAATCTGGTTTTGTTAAAGGTAGATCCATTTTTGATAATGTTCTTCTTGCTCAAGAATTATTTCATAATTTGGATAAAAAAGTGGTTGGTGGCAATATTATCTTCAAGATGGATATTTCTAAAGCTTATGACAACCTTAATTAGGATTTTCTTTATGGCATTTTAAAATTATTTGGTTTTAATGTTGGTTTTATCAATTTGATTAAAAATATTATTGAATACTGTTACTTTTCGGTCATTATTAATGGTAAATCTCATGGTTTTTTTTCGCTCCTCCCATGGTCTTAGACAGGGAGACCCTCTTTCTCCTGCTTTGTTTATTATTGCTATGGAATTTCTTTCGCGTGGGATTAATCACCTGTTTAGAATGAATCCTAAACTTTACTTTAGATCGGGGGGTGGTTTTTCCATTAACCCATTTGAGCTTTGCGGATGACTTCATTATCTTCTCTAATGGCTCGATTAATTCGATGAAAAAACTCTTTAAATTTCTGAATGTTTTTCAGGAGGCTAGTGGTCTTTCCTTTAACCTTGCTAAATATTTTTTTATTGCCGCTAAGTCTATATCTCCTACTCGTATTCAAAGTATTGAAAGAAATTTTGGCTTAACTAACAAGGCTCTTCCTCTAAAATACTTAGGGACCCCTCTTTATAAGGGTAAGAAACGGTCACATTTATTCCACGATATCTTTACGAATATCCATAAGAAACTTTCTTCTTGGGCCTTTAATTTTCTTTCTTATGGTGGTAGACTTGTTTTAATTAAGCATGTTCTTTGCTCTATTCCTATATATTTGCTTCACACTGTTCGTCCAACTCTTAATGTCTGTAGTAGGTTGGAGATTTTATTTAACAAATTTCTTTGGGGTTCGAAGGAAGGCAAACGTTCTATTATTTAGGGTTCTTGGAAAAACTGCTCTGGGCCTATGGATGAGGGTAAATTAGGTTTCAAAACTTTTGCTGATATGATCAAAACCTACACTCATAAACTTTGGTTTAACTTTAGAGCTAAAAAAAGCTTATGGGCTAAGTTCATGGCTTCTAAGTACTGTGAGGGGAAGCATCCTTTAAATAGTTTTTTTAAAAAAGATGATTCTTCTATTTGGAAAAGATTATGTGACATTAAGTGGGAAGCTGAGAATTTTGTTCAATGGGGGTTGGGGGTTGGTGAGATTTACTTTTGGCAAGACAAATGGCTTGGTAATTTTTCTATTGACAATCTTCTTTCTACCCGCTCTATAACAGGTTGTAAAGTTAAGAATTTTTTTCTCAATGGGACTTGGAATATTGATCACCTTTCCACTTTTTTGCCTGATTCTGTTATCAATTTAATTCTTAACATTTCTTTACATTTGGAGAGTGATGATTGTATTATGTTCAACCGTTCCAATGATGGAAGTTTTAATACTAAACAAGTTTGGAATGCTACCAGACAAATTAGGCCGAGGAGTTATCTCAATATTGCTTTTTGGCATGCTAGTATCCCTCATACTTATTCGTTTCTTATTTGGAGGATTTTGCATAACTACCTTCCTGTGGATTCTATTCTTGTTAAAAAAGGCTTATACATTATTTCCAAATGTCAATGTTGTCATCATATGGAAAATATGATTCATGTGTTTTTCCAAGGCCCCATTGCTATGAAAGTCTGGATTTATTTTGACAATCTGTTTAATGTTTTTTCCACTTTTCGTCTTAACTCTATGGTTGATATTTTAAATACCTAGTTCTCTAATACTAAAGGGCATATTTGTAATATTATTCATGTTCTTATCTGTTGGTATATTTGGAGTAGTATGAATGATTCTAAATATGAGAACATTAAAATGAATGCTACTATGATTATCTCCAAAATTAATCATAAAATTAATCAATTGTTTTGTGCTAAGTTTTTGAAAGTTGATTCTTTCAAAGGTTGTCATCATCTTGCTGCTAAGTTTGGTTTGAGCTTTTCTTCCCCTACGATTTCTTGTGATAGGATCATTTACTGGAGAAAACCTGAGTTGGGCTGCTTTAAATTGAATACTGATGGTGCTTGGAATCCTTCCAGTGCGGGGTGTGGTGGCACCATCAGGGATTCTACGGGTTCTCTGCTAATGGCTTATGCTGGTCCTTCTAATGCATCCTCTGGTATTCAAGCTGAGCTTGCACTACAGGAAAACTGTCTGTTACCATCGGAATTTCCGGCGGATGGTATCCGCCGGAAACTAGCGACGCAATTACCGGCAGATTTGTCACCGGTAATTGTGCGACGAAATTTTCGGCGGAGTATCCGTCACTTCCTTACCGGCGGATAATACGACGCAATTGCGCCGGAAAAGTTTCGTTTTCCGATCAATATCCGCCAGAAATTACCGGCGATCGTACCGGCGTATTTTCCGCCGGCTTACTTAAACTCGACGAACTATAACCGGCGGATGTTCCGCCTGTAATAGTTCCGACGGCATATCCGCCGGAAAATTCGCCGGTAAAGGCCCTATTTCGAGCCATCTCGCGCCTGGTTCCTCATTCTCATCTCGTTCGGCTTTTGTGTTCGATTCCGCTCCGACGACGTATTCCGTTCCTTCGACGCCGGCGGACCGGCGGACTCTCCTTCTCCGGCGACGCTCCGACGACACTCCGACGACTTTCCTTCACCGCTAGGTTTCGCTCCTTTGACGACGTTCCTTCGGAATTCCTTCGACGACGTTCCTTGGTGTGGAGGTAACACTCTCTTTTCTTTAGTCATGGATGTTCTTACTAGATTGTACTCTTGTGTGATATTATTAGTAGAATTCAAATTGGATTGTTGAAGTGGAGGAATGCATTGGGCTTGTTGTGTGATAGAAAAGTCCCCCTCAAGCTTAGGGGCTGTTTGGTAGAACCTAGGATTTCATTTAAGTAGGATTTTGTAAATTCTCTAAATCCGGATTTGCCAAATAATTTACAAAATCCTAAAGGGGTTAAATCCTAAAAACTGTTTGGGGAGTTTACTTAAGTGGGTCTAGGGCAAGGAGAGGGATTTGGCCAACCAAACCAACCCATGCAGTATGGTGTAGAATATTGGCCATTAGAAAATCCGGATTTACAACGTAGCGTTTATATTTGTGTTTCAGACTAGATATTTTTTATTCATTTTACGGATGTGGACATTTATATTTGTGTTTTGGACATATTTTGTAATATAATTGTGGATATTTGAATCTATTGAGTATGTGTTTTGAACATTGTTACATTATTTATATAGTGTATTGTCTATTGTGTTGTGGACATCGTTATGTATATCTGTTTTGTATATGTTTTGTTTGCAGGTTGTGGAAATCCAATTTTAGAGGGAAGAAGGTTTTTTTTTGTCAATGCTACAGGTTTCCGGCGGATTATCCGCCGGAAATAGTGCCGGTAATACGATATATCGAACTTTCCGACGGATTTTGCGCCGGAAATTTCCAGCGCTTCGTCCGCCGGAAAGTCTGACGGTAATAGTAACGTCGGTTTGTTGCGGCGTATAATCCGCCGGTATTACCGACAGATATTTCCGCCGGCAATACCGGCGGATCATACACTGGAAACTAATAACATAATAACGTCATTTTTTTGTTATTTTTTCGTCGGAAATACGCCGGAAAATCTGCCGGAAATATTACCGATGATTATATCCGTCGGTAATATATTTCCGAAGCGCGAATTACCGTCGGACAGATTTCCGTCGGAAATTCGCCGGAAACCGTATATTTCCGGCGGATTTTCATTGTTACCGACGGATTTTGTCCGCCGGTAACAATGAGTTTTCCTGTAGTGTTGAAAGTTTGCTGTATGGGATTCAATTAAGTAACTCTCTTGGTATTACTAATTTATGGATTGAAGTTGATGCTTTTCTCATTATTCATTATATCAGCGGTAGTTGTTCGTCCAATTCGGTTAATTTTTACCGGATAAGAGATATTAAGCATCTCCTCTCTCTCATTACTTTTAAAATTTCCCACATTTTAAGGGAGGGGAATGCTGTGGTTGATTCGTTGGCTAAGCTGGGTTGCAATTTAGAAAATTTTAATGATTATCATGAGTATAATCTGCCTAAAGAGTCCAAAGGTCTGATGCGATTAGATAGGATGGGCCTTCCTTACGTCCGTAACCACTAGCCCTTTGTTTTTGCTCTGTCTGGTGTCTCTGGTTTTTTCCCTGGGTCTGTTTCTTTTCCTGTTGTTTTCTGATCGTTGGATCCTTATGTGGTTTCCTTCCTTTATGTTTGTTTGCATGTTCCTTGTTGACTTTTGTTTCGTTTCTGGTTTTGTTACTATTGTTTCTACTCACTCTTATGCTTACTGCTTTCTTCTTCTTGGGGCATATCTTCCTTATGATGTTGATTATTGGTTGATTCCCTGGGTGGCTTATCGGTTGAATTATACTGGTCGAACTTACATCGACATTTGGTTTTCTAATATTATGGTTGTTTGCAACATCATTGATGATCACTTTTATCTGGTTGTGGGGGCCAAGTTGTTTGGTTATTCGAGTTTATATTTTTTTAATGTTGCCTGCATGCTCAATTATCATGGGGTCATTCTTCCTTCTGTTGCTGTTTGTTGGCTGGTTCATTCGATGCGGTTATTGGCTTATCATTTTAAAGATACTGGTGTTGAACTCTAAGGAAAAGAATAAAAAATGGAAGAAGGTAGAAACCCTGCATACATACCTAGTACCCATTGGATCCACGAATCCTGCCAAAATCCTGCTCGAATTTTGCTGAATTCGGCGCCGAAACAGTCGCTTCTCCGCCAAATACTCCGCAAAATCTGTATCGCGCCTCGACTCCACTCCCGCCATTGTCGTTAAATACCAACCCCACGACACTTCCAGTTCACACACACAGCCGAAATCCCTCTACCTCTGTCCGAACTCCTCTCTCGTCGCTACTCCCACGACACTCCCTCTCGACTTCCGAACTAGCCCCGATCCCAACCAGCAAACTTCCGTCGATTCGCTGCCCGTCTTCGAACTCCAAGCCATAGCAGCAACCCTCCGGCTTCATCTCCACCTTCGATCGGTCCACAGAGAGAGAGAGAGAGAGAGAGAGAGAGAGAGAGAGAGAGAGAGAGAGAGAGAGAGAGAGAGAGAGAGAGAGAGAGGAAGAAGAACTTCTCTACCTTCTTCCAGTAGCTGAAGCCGCCGCCCTCTGTCCGATCTCCCCAACCCGAAGCCGCAGCCCGCAAGCTCCCGCGACCTCCATTCCGCCTCCAGCCGACGCCTCCTTGCCCTAGCCTGACCGACTTCACTCTCCCGAAGACGTTCCCTTCTTGTGGAATCGAAACCAACAGCAGGGAGCTCGCTTGCGTGAAGGTGAATCTCTCCCTCACACGTGCTGCTTCGGCCAGATCCCGCAAAACTGCGAACTCATGGAAAAACAGAGAACTAAGCTCTCTGTTTAATGGGATTAACCTACATCCATCCAAAATCCTGCTCAAATGTTGCATTAATCATGTATAATTTAATTATTATTAATTGAAACTAATTATTTTTAGTTATAATTAACTATTATTAATTATAAATTAGTAATAATTAGTTAAATTAATTATAATTAATCATGTCAAATTATAATTAATTATTAATTAATCAATAATTAATCATAATTAATTAAATTTGATTATGATTAATTATTTTTAATTATAATTAGTTATGAATTAGTCATATATTAGTTATAGTTAATTAAATCTAATTATGGTTAAAATTTCTTTTTAATAATATTTAATTATTAATAAATATAATTAGTCGTAATTAATTATTAATAATAAAAAAATGATGAAAAGAGAAAATGCAAAATCTCTTCTCTTACTTGCCTCGAGCCAACACCTTTACCCCGATGCTCGCCAAGGTATGATCCCAAAACCCTAAAAACTCCGAGAACTTGTTTTCGTCGTTTGCGGCGGACCGGGAAAACACCTTTGCACGCGCTTTATTGCGCATGGTGGGTTGGGACCCTGGTGCGGCGCCTACGACGAGAGGGGTAATCTCTGAGAACTTGCTTTCGTCGTTTGCGGCGGACCGGGAAAACACCTATGCACGCACTTTATTGCGCGTGGTGGGTTGAGACCCCGGTGCGGCGCCTACGATGAGGCGGGGTTATCTATAAGTACCCTCGAGCGAGGGGAAAACAAACTGTCTTTTGAAACAGGTACCGTCGAAGACCCCATGCACGCGCTTTATTGCGTGTGGTGGGAATGAAGACCATGGCCGAGGTGTCTAAGGACACCTACCATGCACGCGCTTTATTGCGCGTGGTGGGAAGGCCCAGACTCTTGTCGTTTTTTCCCCTAAACAAGGGAGACGCCGGGAGGCTGCCGAAATTTCGGGTGAATAGAAGACCTGACTTGAACAATATTTGGACAATAGAGGACCCGGACTTGAACTCGAACTTAAGTGAACTTTAATATAACTCGAGAAGAAATCAAATTAAGTTTAAAATCAGATGATGTTGGATAGGGAGAGACTCAAATCTGGACTTTAACTTGAACCAAACAATAAGGATTTGAACTCAAGTCAACAAGCAAACAGGGGACTCGAACTAGAATGGGACTTTGATTTGAGCTCAATTTGAACTCATATGAATGGATACGAGGGAGTTGAATGAACCATATGGAACTGAACTCGTACTTGAACTCTAAATGAATTTGAACCTAAGAGAATGACATTGAACCAAACTTCACCTAAAGTGAAAGCACAGTCAAGTGACACATGATCAATAAGGGATTTCATTTGAACTTGAAACATTGCTTCAATTTGGATACAAATGAATATATACAAGACTCATGGATCAATGGATTCATATCATGTCATTCATTCATATGAAGGAGAAAACTTGTGTTGGATGAAGAGCTTACAAATACCCCTCACTCAAGGATGATAATGAAAATTCATGCAATCAATTCACTTGAGATAATTGCTATGATTACAAGCACGAATGAAGAATGCAATGACATGCTTATGAGTAACAGATTTAAATATGTGATGAATGGGGTAGTGTTCCAACCCATATGCTTACAATCAAGAGTATACAATTTGCAAATGAATAGTGAAGATCCTCTATGCCAATCAAATATATAGGCAATGGGGCTCATGTTGAACAAAACTTCAATGGTACATTCTATAGCAAAAAACTAAAGCAGGTAGACGTTGCAAACCAAGGAAAAGGAATGATGTTTGCAATAATATACTTATGAGCAAATTATGCTGCAACTATGATGAATCCCTAGTACAGATAAGTACTTATACGTTGTATCATTGGCAAGCAAGAATGAAGAGTTACAATATATATGAACACAAATAAAAGTGGAAGATTTGTTGAGCATATAATGGTTCATCTAGGATTGATGCAAAGTGACATGTAATTGATGCTTGGGTGCTTTTACGGTCAACGACATCAAAACCACAAGTGGATACACACAACTTACTTATAAACGATGGTATCCCCTACAAATAAAGGAATCCAACATATGATGAATTACTGACCAAAGTCAATTTGAGATAGCATGAAATAACTGCACTTTGCATACAACTGAGGTCTCCTAATTGTAGACAAATACACTGACCTGTTTGCATATAGTAAAGATTGGGTATACTGTAGGCGGAACGAGTCTCCTACGAATAAAGATACACATTCAACATCAGACAACTCATAGACGAATGTATTAACTCGCTTATGAACAGCAAGGGTGATTACAACATATGATGATTACGAAGATACTCTCATAATGAATATCAATCAAGCATCTAGTAAATATACAAATATCCCTACAAACTAAATGGAAGTTGTCCTAGGGATACATACGATAGTCCCCAAAAGCATTAAAAGACGTGCACAGTAAATGTAGCAACTTCTCTACCACTTATAATAATGCAATGTCAAGCAAATGAAAGACTACAGTCTCTTACCAGTCCTGAAGATTGACGTGTTATGAGCATAACAAATCTCTTGCTAGTATGCATGGAGAAATTGGTGATGGATATAACTCAGTCAAAAGTCAATATCAAAATACAAATAAGCATACTGATCTGCATACTAAGCAAAGAGGAAGATCTGCAATACATACAATCTCTCTCTGAGTACAGATGTATGTAAAACATGTCACTCGTGGGTAGATGCAGAAAGACTTCAGTAAATGCAGTATCCTGAAGTCAATTCCAATCTATGAATGAAAACATCTACCTGTCTACCAGCAACAGTTGTGGAGATCGTACGACGTTACGCCACCGGATCTGCAACACTCATACAAGCAGACAGAAGGCGTCTATAAGCTACAATGCCACGCCACCGGATCTGCAACACTCATATAAGCAGACAGAAGGCGTCTACAAGCTACAACGCTCTTGGATCGTTTATGCTACCTCTTGTATTTGGAGAATTCCATACAGAAGCTAAATTTCATGTAATTGATGCGGACACTTCATTCAAGGCGCTCCTAGGCCGCCCCTGGCTGCACGAATATGGCGTTGTCCCGTCAACACTACATCAGTGCATGAAGTATCTCAGGGACGGAGAAAAGTTCAGGATCTCTGGAGACATCCAGCCCTTCACAGTCCATGAAGCAACGGTCTATGAAGATGCGCAGTATTTCATGCCAAAGAAGCAGAGACTGTCAAACTCTCTGAAGGCTCAAGCATCAAATCCAAAGAGTGCAAAGCGACCTGAACAAAAAAGCGAGAAAAAGCAGGTGGGGAGAAAGAATGCAACGCCGACTCTTCCCAAAGAAGCTACCACTTCCACTTCTAAAGAAATGAAACGTGTACCTCACCTTGGGAGCGACACAGATGAAGAGGATGTCACCTCTATAAAATCCTAGAAGGTATGCCATTCGATGGACGAATGGAGTAGGGAGGTCGCATATTCAAATGATGATTATGACTACGACTCTATCTACATGAACACGGTGCAAGAAGTATTCTCTGGAAGAATAGATAGCCTGTCAATCTCAGATAGCGTGCTCGTAGTCACTCGTATTCCCCTACAGTATTTTAAAGAAATAATTCAACGAGATGTGCATAAAGTTGAAGAACTTGTAACCCTTGATCTACCTCCAATCAGAAAGGGGATCGAGTCAGGGAATATATTCTACTCCGTAGGAAAGGATGAAGAAGTGAATCATGATTGGGACCATGTCTTCATCGATTCTGAAGAATTACTACCTACGAGGCTACCTAGGTTTAATACCAAAGGTATTCAAAGAAAATATTGCGAAAGTGGATCAATGTTCCCACCCCCAAGTGACAACTTCATATGTGCCTAAGTCTCTGGTATGGAAGGAATCCACGTCCAATGTGGCGGAAGGAGATAAATGCATATAAAGGTATTGGATTCATCAGGCGAAAATGCATCCGGAAGGAGACTTGTCGAGCCATCACTTACAGGGGAGTTGAATCCAATGATGTTCCTGATGAAGAAGCCTACGAAGCTGAGGATTACGATGATCAGCCTCTAGAGGCCAAGCCTGCACCAGAAGAGCTTGAAGATGGTGGACAGGCAACCACTATGGACGAACTAAAAGAAGTCAACTTGGGAACCGAGGATGACCCTCGCCTAACCTTCATTAGTTCCCTTCTGCCAGAAGACCAAGTGGAAGAAATTAAAGAACTCCTCTGTGAATTCAGGGACTGCTTTGCCTGGACATATGCTGAAATGCCTGGCTTATCCCCTGATGTAGCAGTTCACAGGTTAGCAATCAAACCAGATGCAGCGCCAGTCAAACAAGCTCCAAGGAGAATGAGATTGGAGATTGAAGAACAGGTGATTGCAGAAACAAAGAAACTCATAGAGGCGGGCTTCATCCGAGAAGAAAAATATGCCGATTGGATCGCCAATATTGTCCCTGTCAAGAAGAAGAATGGACAGATTCGTATCTGTATTGATTTCAGGGACCTCAACAAAGCGTGTCCAAAAGACGATTTTCCGCTGCCTGTATCCGAACTCCTGGTAGACAACACGTCAAACTATGACATGTTCTCGTTTATGGATGGATCGTCGGGATACCACCAGATCAAGATGGCTCCTGAGGATGAAAGGCATACATCATTCAGAACGCCCATCGGCATTTTCTGTTACACGGTCATGCCCTTCGGCTTGAAGAATGCTGGTGCCACCTATCAACGGGCGATGACCCATATTTTTGATGAATTAATACATCAGAAGGTCGAATGCTATGTAGATGACCTGGTCGGTAAGAGCATGGACCGAAAACATCATTTAAACGACCTAAGGATTGTATTTGAAAGAATCAGAAAGTTCGATCTAAAAATGAATCCCCTTAAGTGTGCTTTCGGGGTGTCCTCCGGTAAATTTCTTGGCTATGTCGTTCGTCATCGAGGCATAGAAGTCGATCCCAACAAAATCAAGGCGATCATTGAGATGCCACCGCCAAGAAGCCTCCGTCAACTCCGTTCCTTGCAAGGGCAACTGGTTTTCATTCGATGATTCATATCGAATCTGTCGGGTAGGTGCCAGCCATTTTCGAAATTAATGAAGAAGGACGTTCGCTTCAAGTGGGATGAAGAATGTCAGGAAGCATTTGACAGTATCAAGAGATACTTATTAAATCCACCCATTCTCGCAGCGCCAATTCCGGGGAAGCCTCTTATATTGTATACGGCAGCACTAGAAGAGTCCCTCGGAGTATTATTGGCCCAACACAATGAGGAAGGAAAAGAAAATGTACTCTACTATATCAGCCGGAGATTAATCGGAGCAGAAGTATGATATTCTCCAATTGAGAAACATTGTCTGGCGTTGATCTTTGCAGTCCAAAAGCTCCGCCACTATATGCTCTCCCACAAAATCACCTTGATATCAAAGATCGATCCGCTGAAGTTCTTGATGACAAGACCAGCATTGACAGGTCGTTTGGCAAGGTGGGCAGTGCTATTACTGCAATTTGATATAGTGTACATGCCACAGAAAGCAGTAAAGGGACAAGCTTTGACAGATTTCCTCGCCGCACATCCAATCCCAGCTGACTCTCCGCTCAATGATGATTTGCCAGATGAACAAATCATGCAAGTTGATGAAGAAGAAAAGGTACCGTTTTGGGAGATGTACTTTGATGGGGCATCGTCTATCAAGTCTCCCAAACCTCCAAATCTTGCAAAGGCCCAAGCTGGCATCGGTCTTGTCTTTATAGAACCTGAGGGAGGTATCATAAGATTCTCGTTCAGTTTAACGGAACCTCGGACCAATAATGAAGCCGAATACGAAGCTCTAATAGCAGGACTGGAGATTGCAATTGATGTCCAAATCACAGATCTCCAAATTTTCGGTGATTCTCAACTTGTGATAAATCAAGTTCTTGGCATTTACAAGATTTGCAAACTTGAATTGGCCCACAACCACCGACGAGCTCTTGAGCTTCTAAAACAAATACCGAATGTCAAGATAACTCAAGTTCCTCGAGGCCAGAATGCAAAAGCAGATTGTCTAGCCAAACTGGCCAAGGAGCTTGCAAATGAGGATAAGAGGCCACCTATATTCATTGCGGTTGAAAACCGCCGAGTCTTAGAGCCAGCAACCCTACAATTCCCGCAGGCAGAGGGAATACCAGGTTCAAACCAACAGGATGCAACCCTGATCGATCCTCAACTTCCCCAGCAAATCACTACCAAAAACCAACCAGGGGAACGTCAGATAGTAAAGAGATGAAGAACCAGTAGATTCTCAGAGTCGTGGTTGGATTGCCTAGATGTTGAAGTCGAAGACGATTGGAGGCAACCATTCGTCGACTAATTCAAAGAAAGTAAACTTCCAGTAGATAAATCTCTAGCCGCACAAATTAGAAAAAGAGCATTACGATACGCGTTTGTCAACAATACGCTGTACCGACGAGCTTTTGATCAAATGTGGCTAAGGTGCCTAGGAACCAAGGAAGCTGATAAAGTGGTAGCAGAAGTTCATGAAGGACTCTGCGGAGCACACCAGTCGAGTCCCAAGATGGCTACTAAAATTAAAAGAATGGGTTATTACTGGCCTACGATGGTGAGAGATTGTATCAACCACGCTAAGAAGTGCCATGAATGTCAGATTCACGGTGATGTTATTCATCAACCGCCAAATCTGCTGCACCCAACAATTGCATCCTGGCCATTTGAATGGGGGCACAGACATAATTGGGCCAATAGATTCACCGTCATCGGCAGGGCACCGCTTTATTCTGGCAGCAACAGACTATTTTTCAAAATGGGCAGAAGCAGCTCCATTCAGAGAAGTCACGTCTGAGCACGTGATCAATTTCTTCACCCACAATGTCGTCTATAGATTCGGTGTACCACGCCGCGTGATCTCAGACAATGGCACAGCATTCAAAAGCATGAAAATCTACAAGTTTGTTGATCGTCATAAGATTGACTGGCGGTACTCGTCTATATATAACCCAAGAGCCAATGGTTTGGCTGAGGCCTTCAACAAAATACTGATGAAGTTGTTGAAGAAGATCCTCACCAAGAATAAAAGAGAATGGCATACAAAAATGGCAGAAGCGTTGTGGGCGTATCGTACGATCTACAAAATACCAACCAAAGCCACTCCCTACTCACTAGTGTTCGGGGCTAAAGCCGTCTTGCCACTAGAAGTTGAACTACCGTCTCTTCGGGTCGCTATCCAGAATGAGCTCACTCAAGAGCAGAATGCTCGCCTAAGAATGGAGGAGCTCGATGCACTCGACGAAGTTAGATTGTAAGCCCAACAAAACCTAGAAATCTACCGGGGAAGGATGGTGAAATCATTTGATCGGATGGTGCGCCCTCGGTCCTTTCAAGAAGGGGAATTGGTCTTGGTGCTGAGAAGGCCAATCATCCCTCACCAAAAAATTGGTGGTAAATTCGTATCCAATTGGGAGGGTCCCTTTGTTATCGAGAAGGTGTATCAAGGAGGAGCCTACCAACTTATCGATCTGCACGGTCAAAGGCCTATGCCGCCGATCAACGGTCGACACCTGAAGAAGTATCATGCGTAAAATTGCTTAAAGAAATGTTACGTTTTATGTACTGTGTATTCCATGCAGGTTTATTAACATATACACTCTACATTTTTGAAATTCTCTTGTGTTACAAGAATACATTTCAAAATCTCCCTACAGGACATGGGGCATTTTAAATATTTATTTGGGTTGACATCATGCTCCGTGCTGAGATCCCCAAATAAATATTTAAAATATCAAGATTTCAAATTTATTCTATTCTGAAATGTCCCTGCAAGACAGGGGGCATTTTAAATATTTATTCGGGTCGACATCGTGCTACGCGTCGAGATCCCCAAATAAATATTTAAAATCACAAAATTTCAAATTTACTCCATTATGAAATGTCCCTACGAGACAGGGGCATTTTAAATATTTATTCGGGTCGACATCACGCTACATGCCGAGATCCCCGAATAAATATTTAAAATCACCAACGCAAATATTCTTTTATACTGAAGAATATAATGAATTCTTTTCAAAGTATATGCAGGTGAGCTTCAAAAGATTGAGACACCACCTCCTCCAACAAACTAAGATTTCAAAGGTCAGAGAGAGACTTTTGCAACTACACACTCTAACAAATTGAGCCAGAACAACTTGAAGTCTTTCAGCAGCCTGAAGCTTAAGGTTCGAGTGGGTGTAAGAGGTCGGATCCAACGCGCTCAAATATGGTCGGATCGCTGGTAGCTCCGTCTACTCAACACGCCATAAGAAAGGCCGTGGTAGCGGAACCCCCACTTCGTCAACCCGTCAGTAAGGACTGTAGGAAGTACGAAGGCAAATTTGACTCGATAAGTTTAAGCGATCGTAGTCTACAAAAATTCTCCTAATTGATCGGAGAATCAAAGTTCCAATGGGAAGAAGGAATCTCGAGCAACTACCAAATTCGCGTAGGCTATAAATCTTCAACCACAAATGAAGACTCCAAATCTATCAACTTCAGTAAAATCAGTATTGGGAAGCACATTTCCCCTAGCTCAAGTCTGAAGCCTGAATGGGTGTAAGAGGTCGGATCCAACACGCCCAAATATGGCCGGATCGCTGGCAGCACCATCTACTCAACACGCCATAAGAAAAGCCGTAGTAGAGGAACCCCCATCTCAGCAACCAGAGGACGAAGAGCTGTCAAATCCCAGCTCTCCCGATCTGATGAACTCAAGTGACTCAGATTAAAGTCTCCTCAAGTGGTTAAGGATCAAGATACTACCCAAATTTGGTACTATCAACAAAATCCAAAACCTGCAAATCCTTCAACAAATCCGTAAAGCATCAAGCTAGGATCAAAGGAACGTTTTCTTCAACAAGTCCACCAAAGCACAAAGCAAAGGACCGAAGAAATTATCCCAAAGTTCATGAAAAGCCTGAGGCTGAACTAAGAGGATTCTGTCATCAACAAGTCCGTTATGCACAAAGCTCTGGACTGATGACTTCCCGCCATGGACCTATTACAAACCTAAGGGTTTTGGTCACCGGCAACCACTCCTTCATCAAGCCCGCCAAAGCTAGAAGCAAAGGGCCGAAGGTACAAACCACCTGACAAGTCAGTAAAGACAAATTAGATAATTCTCCATCAATGTCCGCAGCACAAAGCACAGGACAGAAGAAACCAAAATCTCAGGAAAACTAAAACTACAAAAAGAAGCATCCTAAATGACATCTACAAATGTCCCTAAAGACTGGGGGCATTTTAAATATTCATTTGGGTCGACATCGTGCCGCATGCCGAGATCCCCAAGTAAATATTTAAAATTTCTTGCCTAAATACAGTTAAAGGAGAGAAGAATGGAAGATCCTCCATGAACTGGATGTGTCATCAGCAAGAAGTATAATTTGGGCAAGATATAATCAGTACAAGAGACTGCGAAGTCCCACCAACTGATGAATTTAGAAATGTTGAGCAATTATTAAATTGCTAGAAACTAATGTGACAAGTGGTGGCAGGAGAAGAATAGAAAGGAAGATGCTATTTATCTATAAAGTAACAACCCAGGGATATGAATTTGAAGTGTTATGTCACTATCCTATGGATCTCTACCTAACAAGAGCCAACGTGTCAATCGTATTGATGATTACAAATGAATCTAAAGATCTACAAAGGCAACGAGATATATTCTTGAAGATCCACAGAGTGATAATCTTAGTGTGACATCCAAGCAGATTTTTGGAAATCCACTAAACGACAATTTTAGTGTTACATCCAGAGCGAATATCTAGAGATTCACAAGGGTAATCAACATTCAACAAACGTGATTCGTTCTAGGCGCGAACCATATTTGTTGGGGGGCATTTGTTGGCCTCTAAGGAAAAGAATAAAAAATGGAAGAAGGTAGAAACCCTGCATACATACCTAGTACCCATTGGATCCACAAATCCTGCCAAAATCCTGCTTGAATTTTGCTGAATTCGGCGCCGAAACAGTCGCTTCTCCGCCAAATACTCCGCAAAATCTGTATCGCGCCTCGACTCCACTCCCGCCATTGTCGTTAAATACCAACCCCACGACACTTCCAGTTCACACACACAGCCGAAATCCCTCTACCTCTGTCCGAACTCCTCTCTCGTCGCTACTCCCACGACACTCCCTCTCGACTTCCGAACTAGTCCCGATCCCAACCAGTAAACTTCCATCGATTCCCTGCCCGTCTTCGAACTCCAAGCCACAGCAGCAACCCTTCGGCTTCATCTCCACCTTCGATCGGTCCACAGAGAGAGAGAGAGAGAGAGAGAGAGAGAGAGAGAGAGAGAGAGGAAAAAGAACTTCCCTACCTTCTTCCAGTAGCTGAAGCCGCCGCCCTCTGTCCGATCTCCCCAACCCGAAGCCGTAGCCCGCAAGCTCCCGCGACCTCCATTCCGCCTCCAGCCGACGCCTCCTTGCCCTAGCCTGACCGACTTCACTCTCCCAAAGACGTTCCCTTCTTGTGGAATCGAAACCAACAGCAGGGAGCTCGCTTGCGTGAAGGTGAATCTCTCCCTCACACGTGCTGCTTCGGCCAGATCCCGCAAAACTGCGAACTCATGGAAAAACAGAGAACTAAGCTCTCTGTTTAATGGGATTAACCTACATCCATCCAAAATCCTGCTCAAATGTTGCATTAATCATGTATAATTTAATTATTATTAATTGAAACTAATTATTTTTAGTTATAATTAACTATTATTAATTATAAATTAGTCATAATTAGTTAAATTAATTATAATTAATCATGTCAAATTATAATTAATTATTAATTAATCAATAATTAATCATAATTAATTAAATTTGATTATGATTAATTATTTTTAATTATAATTAGTTATGAATTAGTCATATATTAGTTATAGTTAATTAAATCTAATTATGGTTAAAATTTCTTTTTAATAATATTTAATTATTAATAAATATAATTAGTCGTAATTAATTATTAATAATAAAAAAATGATGAAAAGAGAAAATGCAAAATCTCTTCTCTTACTTGCCTCGAGCCAACACCTTTACCCCGACGCTCGCCAAGGTATGATCCCAAAATCCTAAAAACTCCGAGAACTTGTTTTCGTCGTTTGCGGCGGACCGGGAAAACACCTTTGCACGCGCTTTATTGCGCATGGTGGGTTGGGACCCCGGTGCGGCGCCTACGACGAGAGGGGTAATCTCTGAGAACTTGCTTTCGTCATTTGCGGCAGACCGGGAAAACACCTATGCACGCACTTTATTGCGCGTGGTGGGTTGAGACCCCGGTGCGGCGCCTACGACGAGGCGGGGTTATCTATAAGTACCCTCGAGCGAGGGGAAAACAAACTGTCTTTTGAAACAGGTACCGTCGAAGACCCCATGCACGCGCTTTATTGCGCGTGGTGGGAAGGCCCAGACTCTTGTCGTTTTTTCCCCTAAACAAGGGAGACGCCGGGAGGCTGCCGAAATTTCGGGTGAACAGAAGACCTGACTTGAACAATATTTGGACAATAGAGGACCCGGACTTGAACTCGAACTTAAGTGAACTTTAATATAACTCGAGAAGAAATCAAATTAAGTTTAAAATCAGATGATGTTGGATAGCGAGAGACTCAAATCTGGACTTTAACTTGAACCAAACAATAAGGATTTGAACTCAAGTCAACAAGCAAATAAGGGACTCGAACTAGAACGGGGCTTTGATTTGAACTCAATTTGAACTCATATGAATGGATACGAGGGAGTTGAATGAACCATATGGAACTGAACTTACAAGGATTACGAGGGACTCTGATTGGATTGAATCTGAACTCATGAACTCAAACAAACCTTCATATTAAACTCAAGTTGAGTTAAGACTCAAATGCAAACGTGACTTGAACAATCAAAGGAACTTGAGCTTGATTTGGATATCAAGTGGGCAGAACTTGAATCATTTGAACAAGCCACTAAACTCAAACTGAGCAAGGACTTGAAGTTGACTTGAATACAACAACGAAGACTCACACTGGACTCGGATTTGAAATGACACTGATTTGAACATCAAAAGAACAAGACTTGAGACCGCACTCGAACTTGCAAATGAACTACAACGAATACTTGAGAGAACGTTGAACTTGAATATGAACTCGATTCGAACTTGAACATTAACTTGAGACTAATTGGGATATTAATCAAGCATAATTTAGATATGATTTAAACTCAAATGAGGATTTGATTCAAGTCTACATTGAACTCAAACTGTGCAACATCAAGCAAGGATTTGAACTTGCAAAGAACAACAGGGAACTCGTGGTGGAGAACTTTCAGATGTTACTAACTTACAAGCAATATCATCAAGTTACAAAATGTATAAGTACTTCCTACATGTACTTGCAAAAGCAACAGTCCTCATATGAATGGAAATGACGACGCTATCAATTGACAAAAAGACCTCGGTGCATACAAGCAATAGCTAATTGTCAATTCACAGCATTCGAACAATCACAAACAAACATCAATCATTGAAACCTATGAATGGCGAAGGTGGACATGATGTAAATGCAATGAACTCTCATAACAGTCCCTACGAGGTCAAATGCATTGTACCCACAAGGATAATAGATGGTTGCAAATACATATGTGTATCCTACATACACTACTGGAGCTTCCAATACAAGAAGTAACACATGTTGATAGAAGAAGGCAACGCTGGAAGATCAATAGTGGAGAACCCATCGTCATAAATAAGTTATGAATGGCAAAGGTGGACACGATGCAGGTGTAATAGACTCCTACGACAATCCTTACAAGATGGAGATGGCAACACTGTTAATTGATAGTGGAAGATCCGTCCTTACAAGTAAGTACATCAAACCACCTGAGATTGGCGAAAGGTGGATATGAAGCAAGCACAATAGCTCTTCTACAATTATGTCCAAGAGATTGTAATGAACGTAGTCATTTCTCGTGAATAAAGACCGATGATACGGCGCACTTGTGGATAGCAATGGCGGGTATATCGTAAGTATAACGAACCCTTATGGACATAAGTACAAATAACATCTACAACAGTGGTGATTGAGATGTCGTGAGTGTATCGGGCAAATGCAAAAAAATCTGCAACACATGCAAT
Source organism: Dendrobium chrysotoxum (assembly GCA_019925795.1). Lineage (NCBI taxonomy): Eukaryota > Viridiplantae > Streptophyta > Magnoliopsida > Asparagales > Orchidaceae > Dendrobium > Dendrobium chrysotoxum. Next base: position 32,576,016 of record CM034309.1, on the reverse strand, counting down.
CTCTTTACGAGTACAGATGTTTGTAAAACATATCACTCGTGGGTAGATACAGAAAGACTTCAGTAAATGCAGTATCCTAAAGTCAATTCCAATCTATGAATGAAATCCCAGCGCTACGCCACCGGATCTGCAACATCCACGCAAGCAGACAAAAGGCGTACAAATTCCCAAATGAAATCCCAGCGCTACGCCATCGGATCCGCAACATTCATGCAAGCGGACAGAAGGCGTTTAGAAATGTTCCAAAAGTACCCCCGCACATGCACTATAATATGTATACACATAGGTACACATAAGGGGATATACTGAATACCTGCATGGGCCCCGGCGAGCGTGTTATTGGTACACACGTGACGTCTAGGGTTGCTGCGCGGGTCAATAAATTTGAACCTGATCCTCCTAAAGCAAGTAAATAGGAGTCGACAAGGTTCAATAAATATTTATAAAATGCCCCCAAACACCCTCATGGGCCCCGATGAGCGTGTTATCGGTACACACGTGACGTCAAGGGATGCTGCGCGGGTTAATAAGTGAATTCAAGTTCAAGCCTGATCCTCCTAAGCAGGTAGATAGGAGTCGACACGGCTCGAACTATTAAATAAATATACGGTCGCAAGGTCGACCGGGATATTTATTTTATACATTCATATTAGGCCTTCAAGGCCTTCAACCAAGAAAATTCACTTGTAAAGGCATAAAGCCTACGAAACCTGATCCTCTGTCGGCAGCTCGACAAAGTGGACAAGGTTCGATCCACGAATGAGAAATAACCCCATCTACCCCGATGATGGCCGTGTTGAATGAAAATATCAACCGGAGGGGTCCATTCCAAACATTTCAAAATGTCACCCAAATTCCCACAATCCAAAAATCTTAAATTCCAAAATGTTTAAAATTGAAACTCATCTATCAAAACACTTAAAGCAAAATGCATCCACCCTCCGCAATAGTTTGCCGAGGTGAACAAATTAAAAAATACTTCAGCTCACAAAGAGCTAATGCCTGGTCGAAAATATCACTAGGATCCATTCTCAAACAATCTCCTGCCAATAAGGACGTGGTACGAGTCCTCTAACCGGCAGTTTCGCCGCTAAATGGCACTGCAGGATAAACGGTTATGACTCGGGGCCCTCTGAACCAGGTGGTCGCCGCCAAATGGCACCATTATATTATGGTTATGGCCAGAGCCCGTATGCTCCCCAATGGCATCAAATCCTTAAGATATGAATCAATAGGATATGATCGATAGGGCACAAAGCCCTCTGTTAGCTAAAGTGGATTCAAATTTGTCCCCTTAGATAAACACTCACCCCAGGTCTATAAGGTACCCTTGGACGAAGCAACCCATGGCTGCCGACAAGGATCCTTCTGTCAGGTTGGGTCGACTACCTCCTCTGACTAAGTAGACCAGGGATTACGATGGCCCGAGACGACGGAACCATGGGATCTTGATCGGGTCCATCATCCATTCCCCCACCATCCGCTTTAAGTGCAAGATGGTGAAATTTCTATTTTAAATATTAAACCCTTCCAGTCCTTTTAACATTCCCAACCTATTGCTGCTACTATATGCCAGATCCACGTATCTATATGTATCTGATCGACGACTAGCCTTAATCGAAAGTTCTCTCTCGTTATCGGGAGGGGTAATTAACTATAGGGGCTTGCGCCTATAGGAAACCAGAACTCATATCATAAAGTCCTCGCAAAATGAGGGCGAAATCTCTGGGTAGTGTCTTACCTACTATCTCATCTGCCTTCCAAAATTTACCTCGGAACTTAGTTCGTTAAAACTCCCCCCTTCAAAAAAACAAAAAGCCGGGCGGAGGCCGGGGCCGAATTTTCGGAGCCCACAACTGGCTGCACTTATATTAACCTGTGGACTATTAATATTATGATTATTTGCAAGACCTCTGTTAATTTTTTGTATCAGGTTATAGGCACCAATTTGCTCGGGCATTCCAGATTCTGTATCCTTTTATGAGTAACTTTAATTCTCTATCAAACTATATATTTTTTGGGATCGATTATCATGCAGGTTAATGGCATCGGCATTTTGAAGTGTAGCAGATATTTATTTCGTACTTGGAGCCGTATGAGCCACTCTCTCCATTTTTTGGGTCCTGTCTCTTACATGCTAGAATGTTATTAGGTTATTTTGTATTTGTTAGTAGAGGGGACCACTGGCTTTTAGGTTTAATTTTGAAGTTTTTTGTAGCTCTTCTGAGCGGTAGCGAGCTGGAGGTCCTCTTTAAGGACCTGTAATTTCCCCCTTATTTAACATGTAGGCCCCCACCGAGGGGTTTTCCCAAAAAAAAAAGGATTTTTTTTAAATTTTTTTTATTTTTGTATTAGCAGTAAAAAGGATAAGGTGATTGCTCACAGATATTTAGGTTTATAACAAAATTTTAATTTTTCAAATTTGTCGTTGTTTCATATGCCACTGAAGCTAGCTGGAAAAAGTGTTCTTAAAAATAGTTGAAATTAAAGATTTTAGCTAGACAAATTAATCAAAAATGTAGTGCTTAGAATTCTGAAATATTGCAGTTCTCTGAATCAACAACATATTTCAGTTAAATAATAAAAAACCATCAAAGTCTATATATTGATAATTTTTGACAAATTATTTCCAAGGTCAATACCATAAATAATAAATTTTCAAAATTGTCCTTGTTCTACTTATGTACATCCCTAAATGGAAAGCAATGTTCAAAAAATAATAATAATAAAAATAAAATTTTAGCTAGAATAAATCAAAAGGAAATCACTTATGATAAGCTACTGATACAATGCTTAGGATGGATCGAATACAAACAAGACTATTTAGTAGCTAGCTTTCTTTATTTAACATCTTTTGGTAAAATAACAGATAATTATCATAGAATCTTTTGATCCTGTTTTTCCTCTATTGTTGGGGCTGAGGTTTCTCTTTTGTCTAAAAAAATAATTAAATTTATTCTTAAGAGAAAATAATAAGTTATCATCAAATCTATTATTTTTTAAAGCAGCTTTTTGCAACAATTTATACTAAAAATCTATACTAAAAATCTGTTTTAAAAAGCAATAAAAAAGTTGTCCCAAATGAAATTTAAATAACTTGGCATTAATTTTAAACCAAGATGGAACTCCAATTAGTAGATGCATTCTATAACTATAAGGGTTCATTGAACCCTCACTAGAACAAAATTGATCAATTAGCCCTATTAAAAAATGTGACTAATTACCAGATTTTGCCCCACCTTTTTTTTTTTGACCTTGGACTGGAACTAAGCCATATTTTTATCTTATAGTTATTATTTTTGAAAAAGTGTGGTTAAAAATTTTAATCATAATTTTTAATTCATTAGCCACGAAAGCCCTTATCCATACAATTAACTTCCATAATCTTGAAAAAAATATGACCAAATATTAAAGAAAATGTGAATAAGAGATACTTTTAATTGCACTGTTTGTAGCAATTTAAATATTGTTAATACTGGGATTTTTTTTACATGCAATTTAAAAAACAAAGAGAAAGTCAAGTAAATAAACTTCAAGGGACACAACCCTTCAGAAAACGAGAAAAAAAACTGTTCAGTCCTTCTCACAGCGCTGCGACACCAGTTTGAAATATTGTAGAGAGCTAGAACCTCTGTCTTGATCCGCTGTAGCGCGCCGTATCTATGCCGTTGCGGCGCTCTGCTCTCTGTCGTTCAACGCTGGGGCGCTCGGGAACACAGCGCCAAGGCGCTTAGGTACGCAGCACCGGGGTGCTCGGGTACGCAGCACCGGGGTGCTCGGGTACGCAGTATCGTGGTGTTATACGAAAAAAAAATTTAGGTGCAAAGCACCCGAACCCAAGTAGGGTTAAACCAACTACACCCCCCAGTGAACACGACATGTTTTGAGGTCCGAGACAATAGAACAACCAGATTCCACACATAACAAGAAATTCTTTATCTTTTAGGATTTCTCTCATGCTTCAACTTTACCTCTTATCTCCCTCCATTAGAGGTATTTTTTCATCTATCTCATCAATTCCCTTTGATTTGATTTTGAATTGTTAAAGATCAAGTTTTGGATAAGAATACCTTTATTTTGATCTTATCTATGTAGCCATATTTCTATTAATAGGACCAAAGTCTTATAATTCAACATGATGAAGGTTTTATGATGATTTAAAGAGAGTTTTTTTAGGTTTGTCCTTTTGGATTTCTCTATCTACCTTTTAGGGTTTCTATAATGCTTCATCCTCTTTATCCTACAACCCTCTCCCTTTGAGCTCTCTACTTCTTGCAGTGTCTTCATATTAATTCATAAAGCTGTAAATCTCAATCTCCATACAAACTTCACAAACACTCTCATATCTCTTGAATTTCTTATTCCTCTACGCACTTGTTACCATAAAGATAAGTTAGACCAGCTATCTATTCCTTAGAGTGGTCAATGGCTTTAATGGCCACTATATCTTATCTTCTTCCCTTCTAAAGCCGGCCTGCACACTTTGAGTCCTCTCTCTTTGATGCTATCCTCCTCTCACAATAACTATCATGCTTTATTTTAGTATTCTCTTTCTCAAATTCCACTTCTAGTTCCGCCATTGTAGCCTCTTTCATCCCACAAATATCATTTCGTCATATAAAAACTCAACTGTAATACTATTACATAGTCCATTTTTCACTTATCTTACAAGCCCTCCATAACGCACATTCCTCTTCATTGAGCAATTTAATTTGCTTACCCTTATGCTCACTTTCATTAACCTATATTACATGTAGAGTTGTACTTTAAACTGCATCGATCTTTACAAAATACAACCCAAAAATCCAATAAAAAAAGGGTCCTCTTCAATCAATCAGTACTTGAGCCCGATTTAATTAGTTAGTACTTTAACCAGGTTGGATTAGTCTCTTCCTCCTCTTGATGTTCTCTTTTTTTCTTCAGCTCTTCTTTAGGATGGATTTTTCAAACTTTATAATACAATTAATTAGAGAATTTTTTGTTTTTCTTTCAATAACATTCAACACTCTCAATTAATATTCTTAGGCTTCATTTGGGACGACTTTTTTATTGCTTTTTAAAACAAAGTTGTGATATCCCACAAACGAAGCCTTAGTTATGCTCAAGAGATGTGATAACCCACAAAGATTAAAATTTTATTATTTAATTTTAATTTAAAATAAAAAAATAAAAATCCTTTAATTTTTTGGATGAATTAACTTTTTGGATAATTTTTAGATTTAAATTTATGTTATTTAGGGTTTCGTTTTGGATATGATATTGATTTTGATCTTTATAAATAGAGCTCAAAGTCTTGTAATTCAACATGAGAGTTTATGATGAATTAAATGTGAGGATTCTCTCCCTTCTGAAGTTTTTCTCATGCTTCTTTCTCTTTATAAATTCCCTTCTTTGAGGAGTTTATTTGTCTCACCTGAGTCTCCTCAATCCCGTTCTTCTTCCTATATATATCTTCGGTTCTACTCCTACACCAAATTCGTCAATTTCATCCCTCCACTCTATGTTGACACTCCAAGCATTAGAGAGTTTCAAGGTCCCTATCTTGGTGGTCTAAATTAAGTGGCTAGCTCCTGAATGCTTAGATCATCATATTCTCTTAATCTTCTATATTGTTGATATAATTGACATCTATATGGGAAATCTATCGTGTATTTATATATCTAAAACAGTGTACATGCTTTAAATAGATGAAACATGGAATATTTTTCAATGTATTATGATATTTCATGTCAGTAAACACTCATTAAAATATGCCAAATACTAAAAAAATTCTCTGAATGATTAGATTTAACATGATTATTTCCATTGTTAGCAGTTTAAAATTAATTATTTTTAATGTAATGCAAGTTTAATGATGATCATTAGATGATTCTACTAGTAATTAAGTACTAAGAGAAATTATTAATCATTAACTATTTATTATCAAATATTATAAAACTGCATTGCAATACCATATGATTAGTCTATATCTGAATCAGCACACAAGATTTTGAATGAAGAATTTAGAATTTCAATGCAAATGCTATGTTTCGAAAACATTCATAAGATGATCATGATAAGATTAAAATGTAAATTATCATTAATAATAGTTCAAAAATCAATAATTTTAGTAATGATAAACATAAACTATTCTGTTAAGTACCAACAAAATTTTCTATTACAGCAGGAAATAATAAATGTTAGTGTAATAATGATTTAAAAAGGCGTAGACTGCAATCTTAAACCGTGCAATCGTGAAATTTTATAAGATCAAAGCTGTCGACAAAAACTAGGAAGAAGTAAACAATTTCAAGCATGGTTGTTTATTTTAAAATATGAAGCCATCTTCTTGCTAAAAATAATGAATGAAAAAAGTTTCAATCGTTTGTAATTCTATCTTAAAAGAAATTTGAACTTTTAGAAAAAAATCCTCTTGCTAAAAATAATAAAGTTTAGAAGAAAGAACAGAGAATTAAGTACACTAATACATGGAGTTATGATGATGAAATTCACATATAAAATCAGCTTTTAATTCTGCTATATTTGTCACAAGCCTGGGAAGGATTGATTACTCCTTTTTTTAATCAAATTTATAAACTTCTTGCAGCTCAATAAATTTTTCAATAGCTACATGATTAGAGTGTGTATTTCTCAATCTTGTTAAAGTTGGGTATTATAACATTCCTTTGAATGGTGAATCAATATTATACACTACTAAAATGTTAAGCAATATTCTATCAAATTCTTAATAATAATATTTAATAACATTTTTTAACCTTAAATAGATATAAAATACCGCAAATTTTGTGTGTAATAATTATAGTTACAATCACAATTTGCACAAAAATAATTAAATATTTATCTTTGGCCATAAAATACTTAAAAATATATTGATTAAAATTTTAAAAAAGTGATGAGAAAAATATAAAAAAAAATGAAAATGTTTAAGTTTTTAGAAGTTTGTTGATGATGAAATCATCCTGTTCAAAACTCCTAAACCCTAAACAAAAAATACCAAATTGCTGAAAACCAGCTAGCTCTACATGCATTTCAAATAATCTTTTTTTATGCTTTTATGAATTTTTGCCTATTCAATCGAATCAAGATGTTCATTCAAACTTTATTTTTGTTTGAGCTGAAGCTAAAGCTTAAGTTGCGTAATATATATAGAATCCTTTTTGTTTCCCAAACCTCTCATAGTTTAAAGTTTCACAATTAAGGACATTTGAGTCTGCATGATTGTAGAAGTTAACTCACCATTAAAAAGGATCATAACTAATTTCCTGTAAGCTTGAAAGGAGATCCTCTCTCATGCTCAACAATTTCATGGAGATCTTATCTAATTTTAATGCAACAGAAACCACACACATACACAGACATACAGAGGGGAAGAGAGAGAGAGAGAGAGAGAGATCCACAAAAGGAATAAGCCTGAAGTATTTCTTTTATGTCAAGAACGTGCACACACGTGGGATCACTAACCAATACCAATCCTCTCACTGAGCAAATTAAGAAATCGTAGCTCAACATCATACCTACAGACTCCCAAATAATTATCAATCTTGTTTAGAAAGAAAAATTATGTCGAAACCAAAAACAAAGGCAAGAAAATGATATATACATTTATTAATGCATATTCATAATATTTAATTTTCACAATTAATTAAAATCTAATCCAATTTTAAATTAGAAGAAAAAAAATTTAATCTTATTAATGTAAGTCAAACTCAAAACTAAAAAAGATTATAAAATTCACATTAAAAACATCAGATTATAGTATTAATTAAGAGGTATTAAACAAAAACTAAACAAAGTAAACTGCATAAAACCACAATAGACCTCGTCAAATACCGGAGAGCCGAAGAAGAAATAAGAAGAAAAAAAAAAGGCAAAACAAGTCAGCCAGTGTACAAGAACGGATCATATCCTTAAAATTGCGAGCTAACCTTTCTTATCTTTCCTCTTTCCAGTTTCAGGCCTTCTTCTTCTCTGCAGAAATTAATTCCTTTTTCCCGATTGTTAAAATTGCGGCGGCCGGTTAGTCGTCCCATCCCCGGTCCAACCATGCCCTCCCCCGACTGGCAACTGACCCGCCATGTTAAGCGGTAGATTAAAGAACGGCAATCCCGCCGCCGCCGATTCAGGAAATGGGTTCTCGTTGTTTCCTTCATCTCCAGCGGAACTCTGCAGCTGCGGCGGCGGCAGCTCTTCTTCCTCGAGCGGCAGCCGCTCGTATGCCACGTTGGTGAACGAAGCCGCAATAACTATCACCGGCCCAGCGGCAAAAAGCTCTCCGACGACGTTGCCGCCGACTACTTGCCCCTGTCCACCGGCTAGAAAGATGGAGAGGCTCGTGGCTCCCGGCGGTGCCGGTGGAGGTAGAAACGAACCCGATAGAGATAAGATCTCAAACCGTCCGTGAAGCGCAACGACAGCTCCGGACGAGGAAGGTTGGCGAAGGCTGACTTTAGTAACTGTTCCGCTGCCGCTGAGTACACAGATGCCGCGCTGCCGGCGGCGCGCATAGGTGGCGACGCAGTCAAAGACATCGCAGCCAGCGCCGATCTCTAGTATATGTGCACGGAGTGTGTTCGCGCTTTCCCGTGTTATGATCACCGGTGGCTTTGGCTTGTTTTTGGAGCCTGGCGGGCGTCCACGCGGTCGCCGCCCTGCTAGGTCGCCGGAAGAAATTAGTTCAAGGGCTTGAGCGTTATCGCCGCCGGGTATTTGATTGGTGTTGTTGTTTTTATGGTTTTCGTCCGAAGTGTCGGGGTTTTGGTGTTGGAGATGGAGATCAGGAAGGTGGTGGAGATGGCTCATAAAACGGGAGGCGGTGCCTAGATCAAGGCCCGCCATGGTTACATCCATGGGAAAAAATATAGAATAAAAAGGGCAGGAAATTAATGTTATAAAAATGGTTTTTTTATGATTAAGATTGAATAAAGAAGGATGAACAGAAGCAGTGGAGGAGGGGAATATAGAAAGAACGTGGAACAAGCTAAGAGGAAGCAAAGGAGACGATGGAGGGACAAAGAGAAGGGGAGAGCTTCCACTGCACTCGAGGATATTTGTATATAATATTGAGAGAGAGAGAGAGAGAGAGAGAGAGAGAGAGGAGAGCGTGGGTGTGCGTGGGGAAAGGAGAGTAGTATTTATGATATGATATGTGATATAATGATGATGGTGATGTGATGCTATTAAAAATGTCGTGAACTAGGGTTTATGAGGTGGAAGGTGAGTGATTATAGGGTTAGGTTGAGAGGGGGCCAAGTGGGAGAGAGGTCTATGCGGTTGGTGGATCCCACTAATCAGCTCATTTGATTCTTATCGATTAAAAGATAAAGCAAGTTTTGTTTATTTTATTTTTTTTTAAATTTGTTTTTGTTTGATATTATATTTCTTTTAATTATTTTTTATTTTTGAAAAAAATTAAGGGCTCTAACATTTTTTCGATATAATAAAAATATTATTGTTTAGAGTATATAATTTGAGCGCTTATATGAATATATTATACAAAAGTATAACACTTATATATATAAAGTGTTATTCATTTTTGCCCTCCTCATATTCGAATCTTCAATTTTGAATTATTTGTCAATTTTGATGTCTTTGCTTTTGGACTCGTCAACACCAAGTTTTCTCACAAAGAACTTCAAAGCAATTGATTACCTCCATTGATTTGGGTTTGGTTTCTCCTATTGGGTGATTCGGTCATCAGTGTTCTTCTCTTAATGAAATTACAATAGATGTTAGTCCTCTTAGCTTTATCAACATAAAATTGTTTCTCCTTTGGAAACACATCCTTCATTGAAGCCCCAATCCTAGACAACGTTGCTTAATCGAACCATTTTCTAGTGTTGCTTCCTCTACAACTTTTGGCACCCCCTCTACTAGGTTCTCATGTGGGTACAACCCCCTACTTTCTTGCATCTTCTTGCCTCGACATAGCCTCCTTGTCCTTGCCCCTTAGAACTCGCCTACTTTTTGACTCCGCACTCCTAATGGTGGTCTCGTGTTTAACATGTATTGGATCCGCTCTAATCTCCTTAGGTTTGAGATTTTCCTTGTCCAAAGCAAACGTACATATTTATGTTGAGCATTGGGAAATCTTCAAAGTCCATATTAATTATTAGTATTAAAGTGATCCCTTAGACATTCTTTCAAAATGATGTCCAACCATTTTCTGTATATTATTATAAAGATCAATTGGTGTTAGTTCTCTATGATAGTGTAATGAATAAATTAGTTGCCCCATTTCATTAGTCACTTCTTGGTAAATTTTTGGGTTATCGACATCTTCTATATATATAATCAACAATATTTGAAAGCTCATTGCTCAAGGTTCTCCATTTCATTATTAAACCCCAAGATGTTCTTCTAAATTTGAAAGGATAAAATTAAGATCATTCTATGATGCTTTTGTCGAAGGTATTAAACATTGAGGGGTATGAGAATCAACAAGTGGTAACTTGATTATGATTTTTTCTCAGAATGTACAATCAGTCTAATTTGGATTACTTTTTATCATCTTAGAGTACATTCATTTGATTAATTTGTTTTCTTCACATTAGCTTCATTATTTATTAAACTCTTATGTATAGATGCTACAAGAGCAACTCTCTTTAAGTCATATATTATGAACCTTGTAATAAAAGTATAAGAGCCTAACTATTAACTTCACTATCCACAGTAAGTCTCCAACTTCACATGTTGTCTTTGCGATCTGCTATCACCTTCACCTATTGCAACTAACATTTACTAGTCTTCCTTAACCTCCCTTTGTTAATGACCTTTATGAGATGTTTGTTGTTCAAAGCTTTTATTCCCCATAAAACCTTTCCCATTTTGTTTAAAGACCTCATCAACATCGATTTTGGTGGCCTGCTTGCCATTGTTTTCTCTCCCACTTACTACATCATCCTATACAGTGGCCTTAGTGCCCCATTTCTTCTACATTCCATCCAACCTAATAGTTATTTTTGTAGGGTGATGTTCATCAAGTTTCAAGCTTGGACACCTTTTCGGCCAATGTCTAGCTAGCCTTTCTCAACCATTGTATACCTTCTTTGAGGCCCCTTTCAATGTCTTTCATTATTGAAGAGTGCATCTAATCACCAGGGAAGGAAGGGGGGGGGGGGGGGGGGGGGGGGGTGAGAAGATAGAAATTGCAAGTTTACTTCAGCATGATATGTCTCCTAGTCATGCATCCTAAATATTTTATCTCTTGATCAACATCCCCTCTTCTCAACATCATGCTAAAGTAAACTTGCAATTTCTATTTTAAATAATGTGCTCATCATCTTATTAAACCCTTTAAAATTAGGCTTAGTTGGTGAGTATTGGCTAGTGATCCATCTTTTCAATATATTATGATTATTTTCTGAAGTATGTTGTTTATTACTCAACTCAAAACATGTTCTACAATTATCTCATGTATACCAAGGATCCTACAGCTTTTGTTTTGGTGAAGAAAGTAGTGCTGATGGAAAGTTCCTTAATGTGGCTCTCTTAATGGACCCCTGATTTTATATTTCTAATAAATCACATGTTGTTCATGTATATATTACTTTCCTACACTTTAGAGCACTCCCATTTGATAAAACCATTTTTTTTCCTTAGTTTCTTTATTTAATAATTCGTTGCATGTGAATTCCTTTATTGCTTATATTATGAGAATATAAATAGCCAAAGTCCTTGTGGCGATTGATGTGTCTTGTGGCTCCTCAAAATTTATTCGGATTATAACTTTGCAAGAGAAGGGCTTTTGGCAAAATGTTATTTTTGAAATGATGCCATTTGCTTAAGCACAATTTTTAGAATTGTAGAAAATATGACGAAGAAAATAATCTACACTAATAACTTAGTAATAATATTCATGTGGCATCTTCATCACACCAATCAAATGCCACTTACCATATTCTCCTCTACATTGAGGCTTCCAGTTCTTCTTCCACATTGATAGTTACTTCTTCTTCAAATCATAAAGATGATGACATGTCTATTGGCCTCCTTCTTAATTCTCAACAGGTTGATTAACTCTAGATTTAAAAAATGGCAATTTGGGAGGTTTCCTTGGTGACATATGCCTCTAATTTTTATGAAATTACTATAAACACCTCTCATATTAATAACTTAACTATGCTAACTATCATGTTCTCTCCATCACCTTATCAACACATTTAGACTTATATCCTCCATCCCTTTGATGTTATATTGTCAGGGCATAAAAAAATTCTCTTACATTAGACTCCCTATGTGGCTCTACTAGGTCTAAACATCATATATATCATGGTAAGGGCAAAAAGAAAGTAGCAGTGAAATTCCCTAATTATACTATATCTTTCTCCAAAGTTAATTTTCATGTTATCCAATCTTTATAATTGGGAAATATAATATGGATAGGTTTATCCTTCTCTGATTTTTATTTCTCTTTTTTGGATTGGCTTATTCTGACCCTATTTAGTAATTATCACTTTCATTAATAGAAATATTTTTGCTTAAAAAACTCTCCATAGGGCATTCATTACTGAGTTGTTGATTGAGATCATTGTGACTCAACAATTTTCTAGCTGTTTTTGGATTGGTACAAAATAGTGTGGTTGCAAGCAAAGATTAGTGATAGAGAGTAGCATCCCAAGCTCTGTAACCACTAAAAATTAATTATTTTAGTATGAGGTCTCTATATACATGCATGAAAAAGATAACTTGAAAAATAGTATCATTGAAATAATTAATAATCCTTTGACACTACATGATCTTATCTAATATATGTTCTAATAAACATGTTTCATTATGAGTCATCTCTTTCTTTATCTCCTAGTTCTGCACCCTCTTTCTCCAGGCTAACATATTAATAAAAATAATATATTAAATATGTCATTGATAATTAAGAGATATATCATTAATTAGCTCTCAACATTTTCCCATGAGGTGCAGAATGTCTCCTTAGATTCAATATTTTGCTAGAATAATTTTATTAAAGGTTGTTTCTCTTTCTTCCTTTCTTTTCTAGATTATCCACAACTTATTCCTAGTATGAACATTTCATTTTAGTAAAGGAATCATCTTTCTCTCAATAACTCAAGATAAATATACCAAATAAGAGGATTGCATCCCAATGGCTTTTTTGATCTATTTCAAGGTTCCAACGCCTAAATAACGAGGCAGAGGAAAGAAAAAAAAAAGAAGAAAAGAGTCCAACCTTCATCAGAGTTACAAGTAATTTGTTGGAAAGCAGTGGTCATCATAGTGAGAAATTGATTATGATTAGTTTTCTTTTATGGGCTTGGCTCCAACTAAATATTTTTATGGACCTTTTCATCCTTTTTTTTTCTTTTAGTTATTTTTCCTTCTTTTCTTTGGGACAAAGGCTCCCACTTGAATTTTTTCAATAATAAAAAAAATTATTCTATGTTAAAAATTCTCATTATCCAATCTTATGATTTATAAGATGGGGCCTAAGCACAAATCACCACATATATATGCCTCAATATACCCAAAACTATCCAAATATGCCTCTTGTTTGTTTTCTTGGAGAAATATACTCAAAATTTTATTTCAGGTCAATATACACTTCTCCTTATTATGTCCCCATTGTATTGAAAGAATGATATCCCTCCCTTCCACACTTTAGCTTTCTTCATTTCTTTCGTCATACTTTAAATATTTGAGTTTTTTTTTTGCTTTGGAGAGTAAGATGATCATTTTGGTGAATCTCAATAAAAAAATAATTTGTCGATAATTTTAGTAGACATGGGAAAATTTTATTTTATTTTTGAATCATAAATGAGATTATTTTAATGGAGCTCTAATAGGAACTAGATTGAATATCAATGAGAGCAGTTCAAATCTTACCTGAACATGTGTCCAAATTATGTTCAAACCATTTTCAAACTATGATTAAACATTATTTGAATATGTTTGAAAAAATGTTCATACCTTATTTGAACAATGTTCAAATATATTTTGAGTGATATTTGAATACTTTTTCAAATTGGAATATGGTTTGAGCGAGGTTTGAATATAGTTCAAACCATGTTCAAACATATATTCTAAAAATACCGAAGTTATATGATGATCACTTAATTTTTAAAGGTGAACCACATATCAATATTTTTTTATAATTATAAAGATGAGAAAGAAAAAAAGACAATCAAGTCACCTGGACATTTAATTAAAAATGGAGCAAAGGATTGGTGGCATAAAAAGTATTTGTTAGATTTGATCCTAATTTAAAGCAAAAGATGATCATATTAAATGTCAAGAGAGACTAAATCTTAATTATCATATGATAAGGCTTAAAAATATCATGAAGAAGCTATCACTTATATAAGAAAATCCCTCAAAGTATCATTTCAAAAATTACCATCTCATTTAGTTATATTACATAAGAAAAATCTAATGATGATTGTTGATCTTCAACTTGATATTGAAGGATGTTTCAAGTATATTGAGTTCTCTTTGTTATTTGTGTTCAAGATTTCAAAACTGCATGCACCCAAAGTGTTAAGTATTGATGAAATTTTTTTGAATATATACTTTGGAAAATTGATATTTTAGAGTTTTAATAATATTATAAAGGGTACATGCTTCTATCCAGTGGTAATTAGAGTTCATGCATCATAAAAGATCGCCAGCTTGATCGAGCATGAATCTTGAGGCATATCTTAGTTGGCAACTTCCAAAATTAAATTTGTGCAGTTGCCAACTAACCTGACTCTTCCGCCTCGCTCGCTCTGCTAGGGCATAGCCCTAGTCGCCTCCTCTCATAGGATTGGTGATTTCTCGGTTACCCTCATGGATTCAAGGCATGTATTGATAAAACTTATGAATGACATGGATTATGTAGAATTTTTGCCCATTTCTTATATTTTTTAATAATTATTTTATGAAATTAATCAAATGGTCTCCTTTTTTTGATATCTCTGTGAAATCCCCCATCATCCCTATTCGGGTATCATTTCCTAATCTTCAACATCATTTGTTCTCTCCCTACATCTTGCATGGTCTGGATTCATTATTTGGTCATCCCCTACTAACTAATAATGCTACTTCGATCGAATCTTATCCCTCGGTTGCTTGTGTTTTAATAGAACTGGATATCTCTAAGTGATATCCTGATAGATTGTGGATTGGTATTCAAAATGTTGTGATGGAGGATTTCCATTCTTTTTGTGAACATTACAAATCTATGGGACATTTAAAAAAGGATTGTTTTTTCCTACATCCCCAATTAGCAAAGGAAGAAATGATTTACCCCAAACTGGTAACTATTGTTGATAAGGAAAACTCTTGTTATCCCCTAGCTGATGTCCCACCTCCAGTTATTTCTCTCATTGGTGAGAATATTATAGATGATATAAATGCTATGGTTGTTACTCATATGTTGGTTCCTGTTATTAATAATTCTGCAATCAATTTTCTCCACCTCCCTTTAAGGATTCAGTGGCTCATCTCTCTGGTGTGAAAGTTGTTGGGGATCATTTTATGGCTCAAGAGACTCATTATATGGGACATTTAAAAAAGGATTGTTTTGGCCTACATCCCCATTAGCAAAAGAAGTGATGATTAACCCCAAACTGGTAACTATTGTTGATAAGGAAAACTCTTATTTAGATCCCCTGGCTGATGTCCCACCTCCAATTATTTCTCTCATTGGTGAGAATATTATGGATGATATAAATGCTATGGTTGTTACTCATATGTTGGTTCCTGTTATTAATAATTATGCAATCAATTTTCTCCACCTCCCTTTAAGGATTCAGTGGTTCATCTCTCTTGTGTGGAAGTTGTTGGGGATCATTTTATGGCTCATGAGACTCATTGTTGTAATCTTTCTGACACTGTGGAAGATTCTAGTTGTATGAAAGTTTTTAATAAGGTTCAAATTATTAACATTTCATGTTCTCTTATATCTGATAATGATTTGCTTTCTTTGGTTATGGGGAATCAACAGTTGAATGGTCATTCTATTAAGAATTCTGATTGGTTGAATCCTAATTCATCAGGTGCATGCAAACAAGGTTGTTAGGGAGTTAACGTTGGTAACTATTTTGATTTATAGGATGATAATGATTTGAATGTTGTGAATGTTGATAATGATGATTTCTCTACTATTATTGGTAAAAATAAAAATAAAATGAAGAACAAGAATTTCAAGTACTCTATTGGTAAATCTTCTAGATCTAAAGCTTTTCTTAATCCCTCTTCTAATGTTTAGTCCTTGTTGGTTCTTTCATTGGGTTTGGGTTTGTCTTTCTTTGGGGAGTTCTTTTCAATGTTGGTGGTTTCTTTATTGTTGGTTGGGTTGCTTCTGGTTGTTTGTTTTGGTGTTCTCTAAGGGTCATCTGTTAGGTGCTAGTTAGTTTTTGTTTATTGTTGGTGTTAGGGGCCTTTTAGGCTAGTTATGTCGGGTTTTATTTTTGTTTTCTAGTTGTTGGGTGGTAGTTTGTTTGGGGGATTATCGGCTTGCTTCAATTTTTTGCTGTGATGGGTTGGTATTTTTGTCTGGTGGTCTTGTGGTTGTTTTACTCTGTGGCCTATCTTTGTTTGGGTGTTGTAGCTTCTGGCTTATCGCTTTTGGTGCACCTATTGGGCTCCTTTATTATTCCGGGCTTTGGTGTCTTTTTGGTGGTGGCTTCTTGCTGCCCTGTAGAATTTCCTTTCGTCCTTTTTTATTATATCTTAGTTGGAATTTTTAGCTTTTAGGTTTATTTTCACTTTGGATGTAGCTCTCCGAGCATTAGTGGCTTTTAATTCCCTTAAGGACTTGTAACCGTTTTTTTTTTATTTCATGTGTAGGACACTCCGTTAGTTTTAATAAAAAGAAAGGATTATCTGAACTCTGATTCTAACAAACTTATAGTCAAATTGAACATCTCAATGAGACGAACCCAACGACACTAAAATCGGTCCAATCTGACCCAAAATGGGTCCAAATCAAGAGACTGAAGCAGGTTTGGAATGTTCAAAGCATTAATTGGATGACCAAATGATCTTTAAATTTAAGTTCCTTAATGATGTCAAAATTAAGCGATCTTCTCCATATTTATAAGTGTGTCAAAATTGGGTTGTGGGTCGGGTTTGGTAGAACCCGAGATTGACCCGTTATTGTTTGACACGACCCGAACCAAACCCATTTTTGTAGACGGGTCAAAAATTTCAACCCGGACCTGACCCATCGGGTTTCCGGGTTGACCCGACCCAACACAAAACCACAATTACCTGCATTGCGAATGGAAGGTGAATGTCGTCAAAGGAGGAAGGAAAGTCATTAAACTTCGTCAACCCGAGAGGAAGGAACATCATCGAACGTCATCGAAGGAACATCGTCAAAGGAGGTGAACGTCATCGACAGAGGAATTGAGGAAGGAATATCATCAAACTGAAAGTTGTCGACCCGACTGGAAGGAACACCATTGAACGTCATCGAAGGAAAGTCATTGAAGGAGGTGAATCATCGAAGGAGGAAGGAATGTCATCGAATGTCATCGAAGGAACATTGTCAAATGCGAAAGCCTGAAGGCAGAAGGCTAAAAGCTCAACTAAAGCTCGTGGGCGGAAGCGAAAGTGGAATGGCTTAATCGTTTATTCGCTTATACGTCTGGCAAGGCGGGTCAAAATCGGGTTCTTAGGTTGACTCGAACCCAACCCAAAATTCAAAATGGGTTAAAAATTGAGACCCGAACCTGACCCATTCTTAAATCGGGTTGACCCTAACCCAAAAAATTTGGGTCGGATTCAAGTCGGGTTGTCGTGTCATATAAATTTTTGACACCCCTAATATTTATAGAGTGTGTCACTCTCAAAATCTATAAATGAACCATACTCTTTGCATAATAGGAAACTTGGCTGGAGATTTGAGAGAGCTTTGAGACTTTAAGGATCTAAAGCTCTACCTAAGCACCATGGCATATAAACTTCCATTACCCGATCAGAACACCAGCCAGCCGCCTGACCACCATCGAACATACCCATGGCCGTCGATAGTCGTCAGATCTTGGCCCATCGGCCAGAACACTGCTAGGCATCCCTGTCACGCCCTGAGATCTAAAGTGAAATAATTTCTTTTATGCTTTTTTTCTTTTTATACTATTATCTTTTCAATCTTATTCTATTCATTTATCAACCATAACAATAAACATTTAGAGCTGATCAATTACATCAAAGAAAACTAGTAAAAAACAAAAATTATAATCCATATTATTATAGCCCGTAATTACATGAGTTACATCATTATGTCAGTAGAGTTCAAAATAATATATACAATAATCTTCATAGGTTACAAAAGTATATACATAAACCAGAAAAATCAAAATAAAACTAAAATATTATTACAGCTAAGCCTCAATCCACAGACTCTTTATCTTTACATGAAATTATGTAAAATCATATAATGAACAAATAGCCCAGTAAGTAATTAAAATCAAACAACTAAAATTAATGCAAGACAAAGAAGAAATACTATATTTTAAATTAAAGTAAGAAAATCTATATTATATTATTATCCATTAATTGTACCAGTTTTCTGCATCAATTTATCTTTATATAATACATCATATCTCATTATCAGTTATAGTATCAGTAACGGTAGAGAGTACCAGTGTCAGTTACAGTATCAATATAGTGTATCATTATCAGTGTTAGTATCAGTAAACATATCATAAATCACCAATAATAATGACCAGTGTCTAATATCAGTACAGAGAGTATTAATAATAGTGTTTAAATATTTAGAAGAGGATATCTTAATATTGATCTTGATCTTGCTCTTGCCCTTATGAATCCCGATCAGTCCCCCTTTTTTTTGGGGAAACCCCTCGGTGGGGGCCTACGTGTTAATATAAAAAAACAGTTACAAGGTCCTTAAAGGGTCCTCAATCTCACTAATGCTCGAACGAGCTACAAAATAAATTAAAAGAAAAAAACCTACGAGCTCGAGGTCTCTGCTAAAACAAGATACACAAAGCCCTAATGACATTCTACGGTGCACAAGGATGAGCACCCAAAAAGGAGAAGCAATCCAAGAAAAGGAAGTCAAAACTAGCTCCTCACCCAAAAAAGTCTTCCATTCCAAAAGGATATGAACCGATGAGCAGACATAAAAGAGCCTGCAAAAAATCTAAATAGCCTACAAAAAGAAAGATAACAGTACACCAAACAATGCACATAATCAAGTGGATAACATGGGGGAGAGAATCCAACATGAGGAAAAGAAGTCCAGTAGGAATAATCGACATCCAAACCATCAGATACCAAGCATACAAACCAACAATCAAACAGTAATCCCAACAGTAGCAACAATATGAGACAGGCAAAACCGACCACACCTCACAACAATACCAACAGATAAATGGTCCCAAAGAACAAATAAGCGATAACACCACCCAGCAGCGAAACAAAAGAGAAGAGCAGCCAAAACCAACCCCAAATGGAAATACATATCAAAACAAAACCCCAAGACCACCAAACTCTGAAAGAGAGACAGAACCCCAGGAAGGCAACCAGAGTAAAGCTGCAAAACTCCAGCAGAACAACACCCACGAAAAAAAACAAAAATATTAATTAAGCACATAAGGAACACCAATACTATCCAGCTTAAGTAATCCACGAAGTTGGGTCGGTAAAGAAGAGCCAACCAAATCAGTGAACATCTGAAGATGGCACCCCCACTCAGCCAGCCAAGTAGCACATTTATTGCCCTCTTTACATATATGTTGAGGGGAATAATTGAAATAACTCAACATCCTTTTACTATTATGAATTTGATAGAATAACTCAGAACTACTCAATGTATCCCTACCAACTAAAAAAGTGCTGAAATTAAAGTTAGAATTAGCCTCAATCACCAAATTAGAGATCTTGAGAGATAAACAGAGCTGACAACCATAGAGAATGGTGCTATTAACAGCTATAGAAACATTACGATGCAAAATAGGCCCAGCAAAAACAACAATAAGTTTACCAATACTATCTCTGATAGTACCACCACACCCGCCAGTATAACCAGAGGTAATGCCATCCACATTGAGTTTCACAACATCCTTAGGAGGCTAGTTCCAATAGACAAGAATAGGGGGAGGTTTCTCCATTTTAGAAAGACCAAAAGCATAACCAATAGAATGATAATTCTTGAAATTTTTATAAGAGAGTAATCTAACATCAATAAGAGAAGAAATCTTGTCTTTGATCCTTTGAATCACATTATTACGATCAGTCCCCCTTATAACT
This sequence comes from Dendrobium chrysotoxum, assembly GCA_019925795.1. Taxonomy (NCBI): domain Eukaryota; kingdom Viridiplantae; phylum Streptophyta; class Magnoliopsida; order Asparagales; family Orchidaceae; genus Dendrobium; species Dendrobium chrysotoxum. The sequence goes on along the minus strand of CM034309.1, from coordinate 32,555,808 downwards.
CCAAATCAGCCATCCTTATAACTCCCATTGAATCACATGGATCAGTCGCCCCGACTCTTTATAACTCTCAATCAGTCCTCAACTCTTCATGACTCCCATCAGTTAATTAGTGAATCTTGAAGGTAGCACATGGGGCTATTATATCATATATATCCGATATCAATTAGTATATCATTTTCTATCATATCATTATCAGTATAGTACAGTACATCCTGCCCAAATCACATTCAATATTATCAAATTAAATCATAATACATTACTTTCCAACACATTTTAAGTATACATTTTCCTATTCCTTTCATAGAAACATTCATATACACAAATTTAGCTAGTAAAAATGTAATAAAAACATATCATATTATTTAGAATAATCTAATTTATAATATATCAAAAGTTACATGGTGAAAGCTTACGAAATTAGGAGATAATGTATTTTTGATAGACCTAGAAAAGATAAAATTAATAGAAATCAAAATCATCAAAAATAGAGTAAGAGATTAGTCATTTACAATGATATATATATATATATATATATATATATATATATAATTAATACTTTTAGAGGTCTAACGCTGTAGCGCTCTGACCCAGCATCATCATGAAAATTAAATTTACTGTAGAACAGAGGTTCCTATCGCGGTGGAGGTTTTTGGGTTGTTGTGTTTTCAAGCCTAACCTCTCAGCGCTTATAATCTCAGCGCTGTAATGCTCCAATTCAAATATAATTAAATTTTTTTCATTTTAAATTACTTTCTTTTTATTTTAGGTTGTTACACGCTCGACCATATTGCCTGGCCGTCGACCGTCGCTGGACCACTGCTCAACCGTCGTCTGGCCGCCGACCAATTGCCTGACCATCGTCCGGTCGCTGGACCACTGTTAGGCCGCCCGACCACTGCCCGACCATTGCCTGACCGACGACAGTCATTGGAACCGAGCCGAGCCGAGTATGTGAGTGTTCATGTTTGAGTTCGTTTATCATTAGCTTGTTCAAGTTCGGTTCATGTTTGATTTGAGCTTTATTGTTTGTGTTCATGTTTGGTTCGTTTAATTTAAGGGTGTTCATGTTTGGTTCATGTTCGATTCATGTTCGATTCGTTTAGTGCTTATCAAACTTTAAACAAACAAGTCTTAACAAGCTATGTTCATGAATATATATAGCAAATTATTTATTAAAGAAAACAAATCTTAAATTTATTTATGAACATCTTAAACAAACAATCTAGCAAATATGGACAAATGTGAAATGTCTCTTGTTCATGAAATACACTATCAAAACAAATATTCATATAAAACACATTATCAAAAAAAAAAAGCATCATGTAAAATAAAGCATGTTGATATTTAACACATAATGAAAATTTATTAATTAAAAATAATTATATCATTATGTTATAATAAATTTAAAAATTTTAAATTATGTATATTTATCAATTTTGTAATTAAATATTAATCTAGTTTTTATCGAGCTTATTCACGAGTTCTGAATCGAACACGAATCAAGCTTTTATTGAGCTTAATGTGGAGCTTGTTCACGAACTTTAAATGATGTTGTTCGTGAACATAAATGAACCGAACACATTAGTGTTCAAGCTTGCTTATTTAAGGATCAAGTATTTAAAATGTTGTTCAAGTTTGCTTGTTTAGTTAGTTAAACGATCACAAACGAGTTTTAATCGAACCGAGCATCGAGTAGCTCGTCGAATGCTCGGTTCGCTTGCAGCCCTACCTATATTGCTCGAGACAAACTTTAAATATATAGTTAGTGATTAAAAGCGGAGGTATTTGATGTGAAAATGAACTTTCGAGCATATTTTTCTAAGAAAACTAATATCAGATATTTTTTTCTAATTACAATCTCTATGATGCATATAAAGTCAAATTTTCATATGTGCTCGTGTGAATACACACACAGATATGTGTGTGTATGAAGAGGATTAAATATAATCAATTTAAAAAAAAGGAAAGTTATTTTAAATTTACTCATAATTCTTTAAAAAATACTTATTTTGCCTCAAAATTGCACTTCTGGAGTTGGTTTTCCAAGAGAAGATAAGCCTCCAGCAACTGTATTATGCACATATGATACAATATTTTTATTATAAAATGTTTTATACAATATTAAATTTCTATAATAGAGGACAATAAAATCAAGAGCAAACAAGACCTTCCAACAGGATGAGTTCAATGAAAGCCCTGTGGATGGCATATCTGCAACTAGGGCTTTTGTCTTGTTGTAGCAACTGGGGAGCACAGTCCTTAAACCACGGGGGAAGTGTGACCCACTTGAAATGGCTCTCGGTTGTCACGTTAGAAAGCTACAATTTTTAGGGCATCCTTCTAGTTTCCTCATGAGCGTTTGAGTTGGTAACATAGAGAGAAAAAAGAATTAACACTACAATAGAGTAGAATTACGAAATATATAATTTTAAATGTAAAATAAAAAAAAATTTAAAAAAATTTGGGTAATTATATTTATTAAAAATGAATAAAATAATTAAAATATTTATTCAAAAATAAAAAAAATAATTATGTCAAAAAATATTTATGTAAATCAGAATAAATGCACTGAATTAATTTATTAGTTTTTTTTATTATATAAATTTGATGGAGTGGCAGTCCTCGAAAGGCAAAAAGAAAAGGATTTACAGAAAACCATAATCATAAATAGGGACATTGAATTTTAGTAATGCTGCAAATTTTGAGGAAAATTAATCTTCAGTACTTTCATGTTACTGTTTCTGAGACAGATTTGTAAATATACGTGTCAGTTTATGTGCTATTTTTTTATATATATTTTCAATATTTTATAAATTAATTTATAAAACTTTCTAATAGTATACATTTTTTATTATTAAATATCTATTTAAATGTACTTTAAAGATGCTTGAATTATTAAAAGCGAATTAAATATATTATTGTAACTTAAAATAAAATAAAAAACAAAAGGAAAGCCAATAAAATAATATGAAAGTCGTGATTTGTAAGATGGTTAGCTTCATTGATTGTTTGTTTGGTGTAATTTTTAATGGTATGCATTGCTGTGTTGACTAAATGACAGCTTAAATCTACACATTTGAAATGGCTTCAATAGTTCTTATTATTAATCGAGAATAAAAAAATAAAAAAAAATGTTATAAATTAAATCATCTATCAATTGCCTTGCAATATATAAAGACTAAAATGCAGAACCCAATAAGAATGAGAAGATTCTAATGATATTCAATAATATTGCATTAGAGATAAAACTATATGTTTAGCCTATTTATAATTTATGAGAATTGAAAATATTATTAAGATTGAAATGTCTTCATTTACTTCAGGTAATTAAGACGTTATTGGGAATGATTTAATTATTAACATATTTAAAAATCTTCTGTTAAGCGAAGTTGATCATTTCATTACGTTTTTTTTTTTGGGAAACCCTCAGTGGGGCCTTCGTGTTAATATAAAAAAAAAGATTACAAGGTCCTTAATAGGAACCTCCAGCTCACTAATGCTCGAAAGAGCTACAAAACAAATTAAAATAAAACCTACGAGCCGGTGGTTCCAAATACTACGTGTACAAGAAAAACCTAATAACATACTAGGGCTGCAAGACGACAGCACCTAAAAAAGGGAGATCCAAATGAAAACAATCAGCACAAACTCCCTGCAAAAAAAGTTAACCTGAATCCAGTTACCGCTAGAAGTAGACTCCACGAACTTTCTGCAAAATTTGAAAAGCCCAGAAAGATCCAGGATCATCTGCATATAAACATTACTAAAAGGCAACCATGTTAAATTGGAATAAATAAGGAAATAGATAGAATACAAGTTAAAATTCAAACGACCTTTGGGCATTAAGTAACCAAAACCCATAACCTGATAGGAGCCAACCCCACAGGGATAGTAAGCGGCACAACCCAAGGGGGTAGAGGGAAAAACCGAGCCACCCCAAAGTCTAATAATAATCATCATACAGCACAGAATAGTAAGAATATAAACCCAACCATCACCACCAACACCATTTAAACCATCAGCAATCAAAATCATATCCAGATATTCAGTGGGAACCACCCAACTAACAACCCGAGACAAAATTCTAGAAAAGCAAGCCACCATAGCACCCCGAAAAGCAGCAGAACAACCGTATAGCCCACAGGATAACCAACAGCTAACCCTCGCGGTATGCAGCAGAACAACCAAACAAAATAAACCACCAATAAGGATAGCCCAGAAGAGCAAAAGGAGGAAGAAAAACCCAACATAAGCATGACCAGCTTGACAATAAACCATCAGACACGCAACCCAAAATAGAGCTCCCATAAACAATAAACCCGCAAAATCAAGAGCCAACCCACCAGTAATGAAGATAATATCAACCTTCACCTCCAGCACCCAAAAAACCACCCCACAGGTTGCACAATAACCAACCCGAGAGGAGAAACGAATAGACCGAACATACCAACAACACCCCAGAAGAGCATTAATCCAACAGCAAACATAAAACAAAAGGATCCGAAAATCAATCGAAACACCATCCACCAAAATATCACACCAAAGAACACACACCCAAAATAGCCAACCAACCAAACAAAAAGCAAGCAGATCCAACAACCAGAACCAGAGGGAAAGAGGGAAAGGATCACATATTTCTGATATAAGGGAAACCACATTTATCCAACTTAACCAAACCTTTAAGAAGCATCAGTAGATTAGATGCATGAAATTCTTGTAAAACATTATTGTAGCAACCCAATTTGGCTAACCAATCAGCGCAAGCATTACCCTCACGTAAAATATGAGAAATAGAGTAGTTTATATTAGCAAGGGAGTGCTTAATGGACCTTATGGTATAAAAATCAGCAGGATTTCCAGTATTCTCATTCAGCACAATATGAATTAACAATTTAGCATCAACTTCTATAGCCACATGCTGAAAACCCATTCTAATACAAATATTTAAACCATATTTTAAGCCCATCAGCTCAACAGTAATGACCGAGCAATAATTAAGAGGAGCAGCAAAAGTACAGATGACATCGCCATTAAAGTTACGGATAATACCTCCCATACCCGCAGTAGTAGAACCCACAGAACCATCAGTATTGAGCTTAATATAAGGCTTAGAAGGTCTAAACCATCTCCCAATACGATCTCATTTCTCCATAGAATCCTCCACCAGAGAAATACCAAGCCCAATAGCTAATTGCCTCGCATGCTTAAAATTCTTAACAGATATAAGATTGGATGACTGAAATTGTAAAATTTTGTTCCTAATATTGAAAATAATTTGATTAGCATCTATCCTAATCTCATTATGCTTAGAATCATTCCTCGCCTTCCAAATAAACCACATAATGATAATAGGCAGTAAATTGTAAATGTGGCCTTAGTGGTAGTAAACCAATGCTTGAGCATGGAAGTAATATTACCAATGAAATTGATAAAACCTTTTTCAGTCAAGTTAAGAAAATGGCACCAAAAATTCTGAGCAATAATAATATTCATGAAAACATGATCAATATCATCAATATTAAAGCAACATTGACATTTAAAAGGAAAATAAAAACCTTTTCTCCTAAGTAAATCATCAACTGGGAGATATCCCTTCAGACATCTCCAAGCCAAAATAGAGTAGGATAAATGAATATTGTTATGCCAAATAGATGCAAAAACTTGAGAAACCTCCCTTTTGATTCTAGTAGCATTCCAGATATTCTTCAGATTAAATATATCAGAAGAAGATAGCGTAAAAAGAATTTTATCCTTGCAATCCAGTTGTAAAGAAATATTCAAAATAATATCAATTAAATCATGAGGGATAACTTCTAACAATTTACTAACATTCCACCGACCATTTTGAATATAATTATAAACTTTGCAATTATCAATAGTATGGGTATTCAGATAATTATCAATAAAAAGGAACCCAACCAGTTATCTTGCCAGAAAAAAAACATTACCATCCCCGAGACCCCATTGAACAAATTGCACAGCTTGCCATTTAATCTTGCAAAGTCTTTTCCAAACGAAAGAGTTAGAAACTTTAGCATTACAGATCAGAGGATGCAGATCTTTGCAATACTTAACATTCATAAACTGAGCCCAAAAGCTATTATTAGCACGAAAAGAAAATCATAATTTATGAGAAAAAGCATGAGAAGTTTCCATAATACTCTTACAACCTAAGCCCCCTTCATTATAAACCCCACACCCTTTATTCCAGGAAGCCCACTTAATAGTAGAGTGATTGTGATTAGCTCCTCAAAAGAATTTATTAATCATATGCTCCAATATCAAACAAATAGAGGAAGTATGTTGCAATGTATGTAATATGTAAATAGGAATAGAATTAAGCACACTTTTGATGAGGACCAACCTACCACCAAACAAAAGAAATTTAGAAGACCAGTTTTAAATTTTTTTTTGGAACATAGTAAAGATATTTTCAAACAAGTGAATTCTTTTCCTCCCCTTAAAAAGAGGAGTACCAAGATATTTTATAGGAAGTAAAGTAGAATTAAAACCATAAATTCTTTTGATAAAATCAATCCTATTGCGATTCACCGACTTACCAGATAAGAAATTACTCTTATCCTTATTAATGGACAAACCACTAATATCCTGGAACTGGTCCAAAAAATGCATTAATTTTTTAACATTTCTAATGGAAGCATTAGAGAAAACTATAAAATCATCAGCAAAACTAAGATGAGTAATAGGAAAACCACCAACAGTGCGAAAAGAAAGAGAAGGGTACCTCGCATAGAGCTCTTCAAGGCCTCTAGAAAGATATTCAACCGCTATAATAAATAGAGAAGGAGAAAGGGGATCCTCTTGTCTAAGACCATGAGAAGAGTTAAAAAAGCCATGCTTTCTACCATTAATCATCACAGAAAAAAAATAATTCTCAATACTATTTTTAATGAGCAGAATGAAAGATTGACTGAAACCAAAAAGAGACAAAACATTATAAAGAAATTTCCAATTCAAATTGTCATAGGCTTTAGTGATATCCAATTTAAATATGATATTACCACCAGAAACTTTAGCATTAATATCATGCACTACCTCTTGGGCAAGCAGAATATTATCAAAAATGCTCCTACCTTTAACAAAACCAGTTTGATTGATAGAAATGATTCTAGGTAAAATTTTCATCAATCTAGAGGCAATGATTTTAGAGACCAGTTTATTAAAAAAGTACAAAGACTAATAGGTCTAAAATCATTCCAGTTAGTGATAGAATCTTTCTTAGGAATTAACACAATATTAGTAGAAGAAAAAAACTTAGGATAAGAATTTCCCTTAAAGAAATCATGCACAGCCTCCACCACATCAACCTTAATAATATCCCAGGCATTAATAACAAATTTCGTCGTGAAACCATCCGGACCAGCAATAGAGTCACCATTCATGTTCTTAACATTCATCAAGATCTCATCCTCCGAAGGGATTTGAGTGAGGAAAATATTGTCTTCCTCACAAAGAACCCGAGGGATCACATAGGGATTTATAATAGGACCAATAGTGCTATCTTTATTAAAAACCTCTCTAAAATGATCCACCCCAGAGTTAATAATCAATTCTTCCGTATCATATACACTACCATTATTGTTAACAATTTTATGGATATGACTTCTCATTTTATTCTTGTTTGCCATAGTATGAAAGAACTTAGTATTTCTATCCCCTTCCAAAATTAATTTAGCAGAAGCCTTCTGTTTCCAATAAATTTCCTCCTGATTTTGTAATTGGAAAAGAGACTTTTTTAGCATTATCAAGACTAGTCAGATTCTCACTATTGGGATTATCCAAAAACATCTTTTCTAACTCTAACACTTTATTTTCAGCTTCCTTAATGTTAGAAAAGAGATTCTTAAACACATTTTTATTCCACCAATTAAGGACCTATTTTAATCTACTAAGCTTAGCCCAGAGACGACACATACCTTTAACACTATTGTCAGGAGATATGATGGCATGCCAATTATTACTAATCACATTCATAGAATTCTTGTGGGTTAACCACATATTTTGAAATATAAAAGCAGAAGGATAATTAGAGGTAGTAGTAGACATATTAATAAGTAAAGGAGCATGATCAGAAAAAGTTTTACTTAAGTGCTGAACATGAGTCATAGAGAAATCCCTGATCCATTCATTATTAAAAAGCATCATATCCAGTCTTTTCCAAATATTAGTTCTATTCCAAGTAAAAGCGCCACCAGTAAAACCAATGTCATGTAAATTACAATCAGATATCATAAAATTGAAATCTTCCATAGCACCATTGTTAGGAGGGTTACCACCCACTCTTTCATTGGCATTAGAAACAATATTAAAATCACCACCCACACACCAAGGGCCGTTAGAATTTATAGCAAAATCAGATAAAATTTCCCAAAGAGGAAGCCTACCCAATCTAGTACAAGCAGCATAAACAAAAGATGCATTGAACTTGACATTAAAGTAAGAGATTTGCATATGAACAACTTGGGCAAAATCAAAAATAATGTTGATAATAAAATGACTCTTCCACATAATCCAAATTTTGTTAGAACAATTGGCAAACATCATATCAAAACCCAAACGAGAAGCAGTAGAAGCAAGTTTATCAGAAGAAATAAAGGGTTCAAGCAAAACCAACAACTGAATATTATGCACACGATAAAGATTTCTAACTATAGTTCTAGACTCACACCCCCCAATACCCCTCACATTCCAAATAAGGGCTTTGGCTTTAATCATTGGTACATTTAGTAACAGTTTGAGCCCTCGTAGAACGGGGTGTATCGGGTAAAGGGGCTTTACCATTTTTCTTTTTCTTCTTAACCACCTTATAGGTTCCTTCCTCCTCAATAGATTTAGATTCACTATCAGAGAGATCAGAAGAAGACATAGGTTCCTCATTCTCTTGAATATTAACATGAACATTAGAGATAGATTCAGAAATGTTATTAGGAAGAATTTCTCCTTCTTCACCTTCCTCCAAAATAATTTCATTCACATCTCTGTTCTCATTAATCAAAAGATGAGGGGTTTCATTGTTTTGCAGCATAGAGTCAATCGAAACAAACAATTTAGGAAACTTATCACCTTTCTCAAGAGGCATAACATTATTCTCAAGAGTCTTTTCAGTAATTAAAACTTTTTCAGGGGACAAAACTGCAACATTCTCAAAGATATCCAATTTCTCCGAATCAAAACCAAAATCATTTTTAACCCCTTCCTTATTGTTATTGTTCACATCCTGCTCCAAAGGAGTAGGAGCCACAATTCCAACAACATTATCATCTAAAGCAGTAGGGGTCACAATTTCAACAGCATGATTCGCATTTTTTTTGAGATTTGGATGAAGCTTAAAACATTCAGAAATTACATGTCCATGGGTTTTACAATGATTACAAAAATCAGGAACTTTTTCAAATTCAACTTTTTGTAAATAACCAAAAGCTTTAGAGCCCACCCAAACTTCCTTCGCATGCTTCTTCGTGATATCAATTTCGAATAAAACCCTAGCCACAGAAGGACGGGTTCTAGACGCAGTAGCTTGATCCTTTTGTAAGGGGCGACCGAAGATAGATCCAAGAGCATGTAAAATTTTAGCATTAAAAAAATGTAACCTTAAATTAGGAAAAGAAATCCAGATGGGCACGATAGGAGATTCTTCCCTAACATCAAAGAACGGGGTCCATTTCAAAATACGCATTTGGTAGTTCAAAATGAAGTAAGATCTACGAGAAAAAAATCGGCTATAATCTAAGTCATTAGAGAGCTGAATAGCAACGTGCTTAGAACCCAACAACCCTACAGAGTAAAAATCGGATAGTTTTAAACCACTGAAAAATGCACGAATCGAATCCAGATTAGGTCTACGAATCCCAAATTTACCAACTAGTATATATTGAAAAGGAGTAGAAAGTTTAATCACTTCTTCATCAGAAAGTAAAATAGCCGGAACACCATTAAAAGTCGAATGCGTTAAAGAAGGAAGGGTATCACAATTCGCAGATCCAGAGAGCACATCCTTGAACGATCGTGACTGAGGTGGAGAAGGACCACCCGAATCCAAATTGAAGAGTCCTTTTTTTGATTCTTGCACATGAGAGGAGACATTCCCCCAAGGCGTAGAGGACGAAGCCCCCGCCATTCCACGGAGCCCAATTAGGGCAAGACTCACACAAGAGAATCAGTACGAGCAAGCTGAAAAACACCGCAAACCAGCCGAAGTAGGTCACTGATCGAAGGAACGAGCAAGAAAACCCTAAAAATCGCCCGAGGCGGCGCTTAGGGGAAAGGGGAGGAATATTGGATGATTTGAGACGATCATTTCATTACGTATGATTCTCAAGTAGAATTTATGTCATCACCTGATTTGAGGTTGGGTTCGAATTTTTTTTTTCTGGATGTTGACTTTGATTTATTTAACATTTTTTATAAATTTTTGCATGTTGATAATTTTACTCTAAAAGTTGTGCTTCATCTATCCTCACTTCCTTAGCAAATTCAAGCGACCAATGTTATCTTTCTTTCTAGTTAAATGGAGGGAGCATTAGAAAGATTCAAATTTATTCTCATCCTATCTTTTTTATGCGATTCTATTAAGATTTAGCATAATTTATCTGAGTATGGTCAAAATTAATTAGCTTATGCTATTTTTGTTATTAGATCTAATGATGTTACTTACTTCTACTAACATTACGCCAACAAAAATTGTGATAGAGGCAAATGAAATTCATGTAAATTACTCTTGAGATATACGTGATCTTCTTCCAAATCTCTCATATTATATGAAGCATTTGAATGAGAAATGAAGTATAACTAGTATGTGTGTGTGTGTGTGTTTCTTTGTGTTTGTTGATAGTGATATCATTTTACAATAGTCATTTCAATTACTTTTTTAAGAAAAATATGATCTATTCTCATCTCTTTATATTTTATACTTTTTACTTTTTATAATAATAATAATAATAATTATTATTATTATTATTTTAGCGAAAATAAACTTTTTATTCCATCAAAAGAGGAAGGATACAAGTAAGACCAAACAAAAATAAAGAGAGTGAAAAAGCCAAACAACAGTCAACACCGAAATAAGGCCACCAAAGGAACAAGAAGATGCACCCCCAAAGGTTGCCAACAAGCCATGGATCCAAATGGTGAGCCAAATGCCACATCATAGCCCAAAAATGATAGCTACAACCGCGAAGCCAACCCCCATAAGCACGAATCAACCGGAAGAGAAACAAACACAACTAGAAAAATCCAAACTGTCGGCAGCCATAGAAAACTCCAAAAAAAAAAAAAAAAACCAAGTCAGCAGCCACCAAGCAACCGCCAAAAATAGCTATTTTTTGGATTGCCTCTTTTTACGTTTAGCCACCCGAACTGTAGTATCTCGCATAATACTTTGCTGTTCAAATACTTTTTATAATTATTCTTATGAGGGAACAAAATATGATGCTGAGTTGATATTGGAATACTTCCTTAGCAATGTATAAGTATGGCTTAGTGGTCTTCACTTTATAGACTAATTGATGATCTCTGCATTAAAATTATAGCTAAAATCCCCCTCTTTTATCCTCAACGAACAATATATTTTCTTGAAGAAACTTCAAATCTTCCTCAATCAATGACCCTCACATCAAAAGTTTGAATAGAAGTGCATATGTTCTAACATTACATGAAAGATCTTCAAACCTATCATGCCATGCTCGTTGTATCAACTTTTTAGCTCTTCCACGAAGGATTGTAGATCCCCAATCTCCTCAATTTGTTTCACTATAGTCCCTTGTAGCTCTTTCATCACTAGCATCAAGGCTATAATAAATTCACTCACAACTTAAAGAGTAATACCTCTAAAGACTGGGTAGGCATACTTATTAAACCCTTAGATAGTGAAGCGTCTGCCTTGTTAGGCACCCTCTAAGAAACCTTAGTTGTTTTGTGCAAGGGTTTGATATTTTGAGGAGAAAATTCTTCCTTTATAGAATGCAATTCTTTGATTACAGGAAGTAGTCCTTTATTTATGACTCTTATTACAATAATAGAATCATCTATCATTTTTTCTTTTCTAGTTTACAATACAGTAGCTTTAACTCTTTCCATGTCAACAATAGTTTCTTTTGCTTTAGGATCAAACTGCTAGAAGTTTATAATGGTGGATATGTAAGAAAATAGGACTACAAGATACTCAAAATTCTTATTCATTTAAATAATTTCTTAAAATATTATAAATAGACATCCGATCCGTTCTTTGCATAAAGAGGAAAAGTGTGAGCTAGCTAAAAATAGGCTTAGAGTTAGAAAGAGTTCTACTCGATGACTAACCTGCCCTCACATGACTATTATCCAACCACGTCACCTAACTATTATTTCTTGACTATTATTTCTTGACTATGGTCTCTTAACAACCATCACGCGACTATAATCTCTTTATCACTATTGTTTGGCTACATTCTCTTGACCACCATCACCCGACTACCATCATCTAAATAGTCTCCTATTGATTTTATTGACAACAATATTGACACACATCATCTCTTACTATAAGAAAATAGATTATTAGCGACCATCAAAATTGGTCACTAAAAATGATAATTTGGTCGCTAAAGTGAATAGCGATACGGGAAAATAGGGTAAGCCAAAAAACACCAAAAATGGAGAGGAGAAGAATCATTAAGGTAAGAGAAAACTTTCTTGAGCGAGAGTGGTAGTCGGCGCTAGAAGGGGAAACCCTCTGATGAGGGTACACAACTAGGGAAAAACCCTAGCAAAGCGCTCGCAGAGTTACTAATTCTGTTGAATATAAAATTTTAATTTATGAAAAATAAATAAAATAAGCTCTGACATAAACTAAACTCTTGGGCATGATAAAACTTATTGTGATTGAGTCATATTATATGTCATTAATTTAAATTTATATAACTTCATCAAGAATATCAAACTGGTTTGACTATGAGTTATCGAGATGATTATTAATTTAAACATATTTGAGGCAATAGGAATTAAATGATTCATCAGCAACATTCTAATATATTTGTAATATGTTGACAATTAACTCATTACTAGATGTAATTTTTGCTTAAAAATAATTGCCATTGTATGGGATATTTATGAAATTTTAATAAGGTATTATATACTCATTTAAGTAAAAAAATAATCATTTGGTACTAAACTAATTATTTATGAGATAATTATTTTTTAAATTATTAGAGACAAAATTGTTAGAGCACTAAACGTGCACCGGCAGAACATCACACTCAGCCATACTCTCCTCCACTACTCACTCTACAGACTGGCACTAACGGCGCCTGCTCCTTTGGTTCTCCACTACCACTGCTATTATATAAACACACTTATGTATTGCTACAGTTATGATTTCCTAATTTAATGGAAAGGAATTCCTCCTAGCTCCTCTGCTCTATTTGCTCTTACTAACCTCTCTGCAGGTTTCCTCATGGTATCAGAGCTACGGCCTTAAACTTCTTTTCCCAAACTATGGCGGACCAAGAGTCCTCTTCGGCAGCGCTACCAGCCTCCTCTCTGTCAACGGCAATGGCAGAACTTACCATTCCATCTCCTCTCAAGTTCCTTATGACCAATCTCAAACTTATCATTTCCAATCATCTCACAAGTGACAACTACCCAATATGGAGGCTACAAGTTTTTCAACTCTTCTCGGCGAATGGATTTGAGGGACACCTGACAGGCAACAGCCCTAAACCCCCACCCTCTCTAGCCGAAACCAACCCCGTCGAGTATCGTCTGTGGAACGTAGTCGATCAAAATCTGGTATCGGCTCTTCTTTCCACGATCTCACCATCTGTTCTACCTTATATTCTCACTCTCTCCACAGCAAGGGACATTTGGATCACGCTAGAACTGCGTCTCCAACCAACCAACCGGTCACGAGTTATTCAGCTAAAAAATGAGCTATACCACATTCAGATGAGAGATCTAACCATGATGCAGTACCTAGTGAAAATCAAAGCCTTGTTGGACAATATCGCAGCTGCTGGCTCGATTCTGGATCCAGAGGAAATAATCCTACACATCCTGAACGGTTTACCTTCAGCATACAATCCCTTCAAGACCTCTATCCAAACCAGCCAGCTTCCCATGAGCCTAGATGTGCTCTACAACCTTCTCTGTAGTGAGGAAATTCACCTTCAAATAGAGCTACAGAGGGACACTAGTGTGCTGCCAGATAATACGGCCCTATACATCAACCGATCCAACAATCAACGCGGTCGCTCCAGCTTCAGAGGCTCACGAACCCGTGGAGCTCCCTTCAGACCAAATCCCTCCACCAATCGCAATGATACCACCAGGCCCATCTGCCAAATATGTGGCAAAGCTGGACATGGAGCATCCAGCTGCTGGCATAGATACAACTCCAGCTACAATGCCTCCCTCAATTCTCCGCTAAAGGCTCTTCTGACCAATACTCAACCCACAGCTCTCACTGAGTGGGTACTGGATTCTGGGGCCTCTGCCCATCTCACGCCTAATCACTCCAACCTCCACCAATCGGCTCCATACTCCGGCTCCGAAACAATTTCCACAGCCAATGGCAGCTCGCTACCGATACACAACACCGGACAGGGCCTGCTTCCCCTTCATGACTCCAAGCGTAAGCTCTATCTATGAAATCTTCTTCATGTCCCCTTATTATCTCACAATTTACTCTCAATCCACGAACTAACAACTGATAATCATTGTTCTATATCTTTCGACTCGAATGGCTTCCAAATCAAGGACCTATTGGACAACAAAATTCTCATCCGTGGACTCTGCTGTAATGGCCTCTACACGGTTCCACACTCAACAACCACAACTCATGCCACTCTACACTCCATCATCTCCAATTCTGCAACCTGGCACGCTAGACTTGGTCATCCCAACCGTCGGACACATCAACATTTAGCCCAAATAGATACATCTATATGTACTCCTTCCCCATCTCATGTCTGCAAATCATGTAATGTGGCGAAAAGCCACAAGTTATCTTTCTCCCCTAGTCTCCAACGTGTAATCAAACCTTTTATGTTAATACATTCTGATGTTTGGGGCCCTGCACCCGTTCCTTCACTTAATGGCTTCCGTTATTACGTTGTCTTTATCGATGACCACACCGGATTCACTTGGCTATACTTAATGCACAATGAAGCATATACTCTCTCCAAATTTCAACAATTTCACAAATTAATTTAAAACACCTTCAACTCCAAAATGCAAACATTTCGCTCCGATGGTGGTGGCGAGTTCACAAGCAATACCTTTAGCACCTACCTCAACCATCACGGTATTACACACCAACTGAGTTGCCCCTACACTCCCGAACAAAATGGCACCGCTGAACGTAAACATCGCCATCTACTGGAAACTACACGAACTCTTCTTCATCAAGCTAGCTTGCCACACCACTTCTGGGCGGAAGCTCTCCTCACCGCTAACTATCTCATTAACCGCCTACCAACTAAAGCCTATAATAACAACATTCCCTATCAACTCCTTCACAAGCAACCTCCTACCTATTCCCACCTCAAAACCTTCGGCTACCTTTGTTATCCCTGGCTACAACCCACCACCCCGTCCAAACTTCACCCTCGCTCCCAAGACTGTCTCTTCCTCGGCTACTCCACCTCTCACAAAGGCTACCGTTGCTTCAATCTCCAAACCCACAAACTCCACATTTCTCGCCATGTCATCTTCCATGAACATATCTTCCCTCACCATTCATCCAATCACTCCCAAACTACCACCTTCCCTACCCCTACACCACTGTACTCCTCCCCCTATCTACTGCTACCCACATCCACTATTCCAGCACCCACACAGCAACTCACATCCTCTCCTCAACCTCCCAGTCCACCTTTCCCTTCCTCCACCCAAACAACTTCACATACATCCTCTGGCTCTTCCCCGTCTTCTCATATCCACGCCTCACCTCCACCTCCAATCCCACTTAATCCTTCCCTTCATCCCATGCAAACTCGACATAAATCAGGCATCCACTGTCCCAAACGCCTCTTTGATCTTCTAGCCATTTCCTCCACCGAGCCTCCACCCACCACCTATAAACAAGCCAGCACCTCTTCCCATTGGCGAGCTGCTATGTCTGAGGAGTTTCTAGCCCTACAAAAGCAAGGCACATGGTCCCTGGTCCCTCCGCCCCCCAACACCACCATCATAGGCTGCAAATGGACCTTCAAAATAAAATTTACCTCATTCGGTCAGATCGAACGTCACAAGGCGAGACTAGTCGCCCAAGGCTTCGATCAGGAATTCGACATCAACTATCGCGAGACATTCAGTCCCGTCACCAAAATGCCCACCATACGGCTACTTCTCCTTATCTCGCTTCATCACAGTTGGCCGACCCTCCAATTTGACATCTCCAATGCCTTTCTACACGGCGACATCCATGATGAGATCTACATGCATCAGCCTCTCGGGTTCACCGACAGGGAGTATCCCAACCACGTTTGTAAGCTTCATAAGGCCATCTATGACCTCAAGCAAGCACCGCGCGAGTGGTACAACAAGTTCACCTCGGTCTTACTTCAATTTTGTTTCTCGTTCAGCAAGGCTGATCCATCCCTACTGCTCTACATTCTTGCTGACACTCGCATATTCCTTCTTATTTACGTGGACGATCTTCTCATTACTGGCAACGATCTAGCTGCCATACAAAATCTCATAACCCATCTACAAAACTCTTTCTCCCTAAAGCAGCTCGGGCCCATCTCCAATTTCTTGGGAATTTAAGTCACACGTACGGCACAAGGCATGTTTATGCATCAGACATCCTATGCTACCGAACTACTACACTCGGCAGGTCTACAACACAGCAATCCAGTCCAAACACCTATGGCTCCCAAACCAACTACCAGCTCAGATGCTAATCAGCCATACCATGACCCTCACCATTACCGACGTCTAGCCGGCTCACTCAATTACCTCACCATCACCCGATTGGATCTTGCATATGCGGCAAACAGTATCTGCCAGCATATGCACAGTCCCACCAACGCTGATTACATGGCCCTCAAGAGACTGCTTCGCTACATCCAGGGAGCAATTTAGTTCGGACTGCCTCTATCAACTGGCCCTCTTCAGCTCAGCACCTATTCCGACGCCGACTGGGCAGGTGACTCTCAGGATCGCAAGTCCATAACCGGGTTCTGCACCTTCCTAGGCAAATCTCTTATCTCTTGGTGTGTCAAGAAGCAAGTCACAGTAGCAAAATCATCCACTGAGGCAGAATACAGAGCTCTCTCCTCTGCCACGTCTGATGTAATCTGGCTTCGCCGACTGCTAGCTGACTTTCAAGTACCACAATCCAACCCCACTCCAATACATTGTGACAACACCTCTGCCTTGGCTCTTGCTCACAATCCCATCTTTCACGCAAGAATCAAACATATTGAAATCGACTACCACTTCATTTGCCAACACATCAACAATGGAGCAGTACAAATCAAGCACATCAACTCAGTTGATCAACCCGCAGACCTTCTTACTAAACCCTTGCCCCCACAACGTTTTACTGCACTCCAAGACAAATTGAGCATTCGCCCATCGAAGGCTCAATTTGAGGGGGGCTGTTAGAGCACTAAACGTGCACCGGCAGAACATCACACTCAGCCATACTCTCCTCCACTACTCACTCTACAGACTGGCACTAACGGCGCCTGCTCCTTTGGTTCTCCACTACCACTGCTATTATATAAACACACTTATGTATTGCTACAATTATGATTTTCTGATTTAATGGAAAGGAATTCCTCCTAGCTCCTCTGCTCTATTTTCTCTTACTAACCTCTCTGCAGGTTTCCTCAAAAATTAGCAACCAATTCTTTTCTTTGGTAGCTAATGTCACGCTTCATATTAAGTTAGAGGCCTTTATCATCATTGGTCGCTAAAAGCATACTTTTAGCAATCATTTTACTTTTATCTTTCAATTTTTGGTTGCTAATGGCATGTTTCTTGAAGTGAATTATGAGGCTGATACATATTATTGACACCAATATTAATGCTCACCAATTACATCGATTGTCGTCACTAATAAGATTGATGTATGTCATTACTTAGGAGTCTAATATATGTTGTCTGGACACACCAACTCATATAAAGTTGATGTAAGCCGTCAGCATACGCTAGTGCTTATATGGTTGATGCAAAATGTCAACACAAAGGTTGTAACCTATCGACTTCACCACTTTCTGCTACTCATAATATCAATACAAGCCATCACAAATAAAGCTGATATATTCTGTGAATACCAAGTCTAATTTTTGATCTCAACATTAAAAGTATACCAAACTTTTGGTCTCTAAACTCCTCTCCTCAAAGAATTAATAATGATTGAAAATATCACAAACATTCACTTGGAGTCAACTCTAATATCTCAATGCTATTAAAACTTGCAGTATGAAATCTATCCTTTCATATCTATTATGCTGTATTGATACCCTTTTTAATTAGGGGAAGGGCATCATTAGTAATCAATATTGCATATGATAATGAAATTATACAAATTTCTTTTTTCTATGTGTGTTAAATCTTCATACAATATAAAGACGTTCAAGCACTCTCACGTTCGACTACCGTGAATAGTCTAACACGCAACAATTATAATATATAATGACCTCTCAATTCAAAGCTCTATTTAATTAATTAATAATTCATCACATATTATGATAAATTCTCCATAAGAATGCGCTACATTCTTTCATTGGACTGTTTGCTCTATCAGATTTTCCCATCGTCATTTAAACTCTATTGTATTGGAAAGTTCGTCAAAAATTTTCAACAGATATTTGTCCATCAATGTCAAACGAGATCTTTTTTAATTACTATTTTTTATTAGAATTTCCTTAAAACTTTTATTTCTATGAATTCTGGAAATATTCCAATGAATTTTTTTACTGGAAATAAATTATTTTCTTGTAGTCTTTAGTAAAATACTTAAATCAAATCCTTTTGGGTTTTGATTCGATCTCTTAAGATGTATCGAGATCTGTGCTAACATAAAAAATATATTTGTCATATAAAAAGTCTTATGATTCGAACAATAGTTAAATAATCCTGTAGATAAAATCTGAAAGAACGTGGATTACTTAAAGAAATTTGCACTAACTACACATGTTAGATAATGAATAGCTTCTTAGCTAGCCTTTTTTTCTTTGGGCATCGTCTGAATATAATAAGTAATTCTTTTTCTGTTTTCACTATATAAAAATTGCTATGCCGGTAGTAAAATATGTAAGCAAATATGTTACTAGACCTCTGCTAGATGCTACTATTTGGCTTTTCATGCATGTGGTGAAAGCAGGCGACGTGGAAGCTGCATTGTGAATGTATAGAAGAAAAGAAAAGAAAAAAAAATACTGTTTTAAGTTTCGTTTGGGACGACTTTTTTCTTACTTTTTAAAATAATTTTTTAGTACAAAATTAAATTTTTTATATTAAAATGCTGCTTTAAAAAGCAGTAAAAAAGCCGTCCCAAATAAAACTTTAATTTAAAATAGAATTATGTTAGTCAAACAGAAAAATTGCGTTTATATATATATTTATTTCTATTTTTTCAAGATCTAAATATGGAATTTGCAGCATCTCACATCTCATATAATATATATAAAAGAATTCCTAAATTATTCAAAAGTTCTTGTCCTGAAAAGCATAAATCGGTCTCTTTTTTCTCAATTGCTTGCTTCCATTAACGAATAAAAAAAGAAATTATATTTTGAAGGCATTATTTGCAATATATTATGCTTTGTTGAAGACTGCTACCCTTTGTTAATTGGTCGATGTAACCCTCATATATACCAATTAATTATGTTTATGCAAATTTGATAATGGGATCTGCTCCAATCATCTCGATGATTAGGATACAGGAATTAATCTTCTATCGTTCATTTTAAATTAATGGCCGATATCATTTCACTATATTTTATTCCATTACTCTCCATGGAATTATTTTTATAAAACTGTTACTATATTTTAAAGGAATATTAATATTCTTTCTGTTCAGCACGTTCATAAACTTCGAGGACATTAATAAATAATAGAAAATAATTAAAATAATTCATTAATCTATGAAAGTTCAATAAAATTCAAAAAAATAAAAATAAAATAATGAGGCCTTTAGTAAGAATAATAATTATTTTAATATTAAAAATGAGCTATCATTTGATTGAATTAGCATATACTATATAATAATAGATTAATAGCAAACAACACATAGATAGATGACCGAATTTGATTGGTGATCATCAATCTTGCTAGTTGCTCATTATCTGATGAACAAAATTTTATTCTTATTTATTTGACAATCAAATCTTTTCAAATTTATGATATTTTTATTGATGTAAATTAAATTAAGTTTATACATCTTATATCTTAGATATTAGTCTCAAAACTTATAGGGTAGGATTTGAGCAAACTATATTAAACTTAATATAAATGTGTTTAGGACTCAATTAACTATACACTTTTTATTATTTAAAGTGTTTTGAAAGTGTAAAAACTGGAACCAACTTAATGAAAAACTCAAAAATTTTTGCAAGGAGAAAACTGAAAAGGATCAAAAGGAAATCATTCTGCTAATAAGCATGAAAAATGAGGCATGAAAGTTGATGTCATTGCCCCTTCTCCTAGTCATCAATTTTTTTTTTAAGAATAAAACTCACAGAGGGGCCTACGTGTTGATTTATAAAAATAATTACAAGTCTTTAATGAATCATCAGCTCTCTAAAAATATGATATTTAAGGCAAAACCTATAAGCTAATGATTCAATCTATTACAAGATAAGAAAAAATAATAAAAGCAACAAAACAAACAATTCAGAAGGAATAGAAGAAACCTAAGCAACCCAAGGGCTTGACCACAAAGAAATGCAAGAGCAACAAAACAAAAACAATCTGCGATAGCCAGCAAAGATAGCATGAAGCTACATCAACCTGCCAATATCAAACTGCATAAGAGGAAGATAGGAAAAAAAAGACAGTAGAAATGAAAGGGAAACCAAAATAGTATCCGACAGCCACCATCCAGACAAAAAAGCCGCAACAACAAGTAAAGGATAAAGGATCCCTTCTCCTAATCATCAATTTTTTTTCTCCGGCCTTTCAGCCTCCCCTAGGGAAAGGGGAGAAAAGTTATATTAGAAAATTCTTGATGGAGTCTTCATCATATTATGCTTAAAATCATGTGATTTCAATTTTTAAGTTTGTTTAAAATTATAAAATTAATTATTATGAAATATATGACAACATAATACAATATTTTGACATGTAAATGTAATCAACAGAATACATTTCATAAAAAAATTAACATGTATTAAGCTCATTTTAATTAAAAAAAATGATCAATCCATCAGTTTAATTAAATGGGGAAAACTCCATCCAAGCGATCAAGTCAAACAAACAATGGGTCACACACGCAAGCAAACGAATGCATGAGGAGTACGAACTGTAAGACTAATCATCTGTTTTTAAACTTAATGACTCTCATTAATCATTCAAATTACCTTTTAGCTAATCTCCTAATTTCCCGTGTTTGCTCAATTAATCCCTTCGGTCAATTCGGTCAAAAGTTCAGTGGGTTCCACCCAACCGCCAATCTGATACCGCGCCCGCAAGAAAACAAAAGCCTTCCTTCCACCAGGCTGACCACGAACCGGCTAGTAATTAGTAAATGCTCGGCTAGGCGAGGCCGGCAACGGCAAGTCGGCCCGGTTCACCTGCGGGACGGGTCACGTGCGGTTACCAGGTCAAACCTCACCGGCGCAGCGCTTTCCTTCTTCTGAGCTGTAGGCCACGAGACGGAAGTCGCTGTCATCGGAAATAGCTAAGTTGCAGCCCGTAAAATACGGGCAATACAACCGCCCACTGTCTGCCCGCTGCCATTTTCGGGCAGAGGAAAGTGGGCTCCATGGTTCCTGAACCACCAATCTCAATGCTGGCGACCACGCCAACTGATGCAATCGCATAGAAGCTTTCATGCGGGTTGTCCCTCGCCCTGCACGTCAACGTCGCGTGTCACATCAAGAGGGAACTTGCGGTATGATTCTCCGTAGTACAGTTTAAGTAGATGAAGAGGCAACATCAAATCGCATCCATGGTGTCCAACCTTTTTGTTTTTTTTTTTTTATTTCTATCCTAATTAGAGCCGAAGCACAATTTAAATATTAAAAAAAGCCAAAGTTTATTTTAAAAAAAAAAGCCAAGGGGAAACATATAAGAAAATGCCCATTGGACCAGTTCCAAAATAAAAAACCTCTATTGAATTTGAATAACAAAAAGGTTTTTTAACTTCTTCTGCATAAATTAAAAAAATTTAACTAACGTACAGCGTTAGAACTTACACGACTGGGTTCTCACAACATAGACTATTGAGTTCTAACTGTATTGAATTTTCTCGTCATTGTCCATACAAAAAGAGGGGAAATTTTGTATTTGTGATGACAGAGGAAGCTATAGATACTACCGGCATCATAAAAGTTTTTGCATAAAAGAACAGAAGGTAGGGCGTGAAAGCCACAGAGATGGAACCAAATGTAAGTAGAATCAGAAAGAAGACATCTATCTCCCCAATTTTCCAGCTACTTATGGAACAAGTAATCCATCTCATTGTTCCAGTACTTAAAAAGTTCAAAATTTTAGATATTATGTATGAAACCAATTGAATAAGAATATTCTAAAAAGATGTGGTTGTAGTATTCCATAGTTTAGGAGAACATAATAAGCAATACTGATGAATAAGATGTTCCCAATTTTTTAGATTTCTAATTGTTTTGAATCGATCTACAACAGGTTTCCACTAAAAAAGAAGAGCATCTCAATCAATAATTTTTGAACCAGACAAAATTAAGCCTTTCCACAGTGTCAATATAGTTAAATTAGCTAAGGAGAAGCAATCTTTAAGAAACCAAAGAATTTTATCATTTCCATCCACAATCGAAATATTCTTGATACATGCAAGGCAATTTGAGGGATCCATCAAGGAGGCATGAAGCCTCCAATTGTCATCAAAGATGATCTCATTAAGCAAAGAATTTGAAGGGAGAATAATAACATGAAAAGCTTGATCACCCATAATATAACAAATGGGCTTAGCATTAATCAAGTGATCACTTAATAAGTAGATTATGTTCTTATTATCAATAGTGAATTTTAAATAATTTTCAATAGACATAACCACCTTGAGAATAGACTTCTAAAAATGAGGAGCTAGCTTTTGTAGAACAAATATAGAATTAAACTATTATTAAAAAAGCTTCACACTTTTCAGCTTGCGTGCATCACTAAGATGACAGGGTAGAAACATACCTAAGGCCTTTTTTTTCTTTAGGCATATGTGATAATCTTTATTTTATTTGTAAAGAAACTATAAGTCATCTTTTCTCTAAGAAATCTAGTATGCTTTATCAGGCATGTTGATATATCTAAGTGTATTCATTGGTACAAACAAAGATGAGGCTAGCTACAAAGGCGGATGGCCCAAAAAAAAAAAAAAAAACTGATTTTAGGGTATAGGTTTTATATTTTAATGCAATACCCGATTCAACCATTCAGCCATTCGGGACAATTTCCAATCGCAGGAAGGTTTCATTGCACGCCGCAACTCGGCTCTTCCTCCCAGTCCCAGCGGCGACCGGCGGCGGTGGACGACGGCCGGCGGACGACATGCCTTCTCCTCCCCTGCCTCGACCCGACGACCCTCACTCCCTTTTGCGTCGGTTTCCTCGGACAGATTATAGCCGAGACCTACAACGTGAGAGGTATTTTTTTTTGTTGATTTTATAAGTTATAACTTTCTTGTTTAGTTGCAAAGATCTTCCTACTTCAATCTTTTGTTTGTATTGTCCTCATTTTGTTGTAGTTGTTGTGAGATCTTTGACTTTATTTTGTTTGATTTTATAAGTTTTATTTTTGTTTCTTTACATTTATAAGTTTGATTCTATAAGTTTTATTTATCTTGTCATATATTCTCTAAAATAGGCTTGTTCTTTTTTGAGTTGTAAGAATGTGTAATGTGTTAACTTGTTTGATTTCTTAATAGTATTTAGAGTTTAAATATCATGGAGAGATATTTCAAATGATCTTCAAATCCAAAAACATCAAATGACAATAGCAATCAGGTTGAAGATCATAATGACAAACATATTCGAGCGGATGTTGATTTACCCAATAATATAGAAGCAAGTGTTGAAAATCTTCATCTGATACAGGACTACGAATTCCTATTATTAACTTTAATCCTAACATTCGAGATGAAATTCGTAGAATATATTTACAACGAGGGCCATTTCAACCTCGCAGTCATGATTTTTCAAAAACTAAATTGTCTAGAGTATATCAAACGATTTAATCCTACTTGGTTTGATAAGTACTCTGATTGGCTAGAGTATAGCATAAGCAAAGACAAATCATATTGTATTTATTGTTATCTGTTCAGAAAATCAGGTAGAGGCAACGAAGAGGAAGAAACATTTAATAAAAATGAATTTTTGAATTGAAAAAAAAAATAAATTTGATCTTCATGTAGGAAGTCATAATAGTGCGCATAACAATGCTATACGTAGTTGTGAAGACCTACTGAAATAGAGTCAACATATTGATTTTGTGTTCCAAAAGTAATAAGATCAAGCTATATCTATATACCGTACCTGCCTCAATACTTCTGTTGATTGCATAAGATTTCTTTTGAAACAAGGCCTAGCTTTCCGAGGACATGACGAGTCTTCTACATCAAAAAATCAGGATAATTTTCTTGAACTGGTGCAGTTTTTGGCTGAACATAACAATGACATACAAGATGTGATTTTAAAGAATGCACCTGAGAATTTAAAGTTAATTGCACCTGATATTCAAAAAGATATTACTAGAGTATTCACTACTGCTATTACAAAGTTTATATCTGAGGAGATTGGTGACAAATTTTACTCAGTTTTAGTCGATGAATCATGTGACACATCAGCTAAAGAGAAAATGACAATCGTAGTCTATTTTGTTAATAAGAAATGTGAGATAGTGGAACATTTTTTGGGGATTTCTAATGTATCAGATACAACTGCAAATAGTCTTAAAATGGTGACTGAACAACTCCTATCAACATATGGTTTGAGCATTTGTAGAATACTGGGTCAAGGTTATGATGGTGCTAGTAATATGAGAGGGGTGTTTAATGGTCTAAAGCTTTTTTTCTGAATGAAAATCAATCAGTGCATTACATTCATTGCTTTTCACATCAGCTTCAATTAGCATTAGTGGCAGTTGCGAAAAGTCATGTTCATATTGCTTTATTATTTACCATCGTTTTACAGAAGTAAATACCAAATTGCTTTTGTGCATGGCATATTTGAATCCTAATAATGGATTCCATGCATTCAATAAAGACAAGTTGATTCGAATGGCACAGCTTTATCCAACTAATTTTAGTCTTCTTGATCAGGTGATTCTTGAAAATCAATTGGATACTTATATCATGGATATGCGGTATGATGATCAGTTGACCTCATTAAAAGATATTGGAAGTCTTGCTGAGAAAATGATCCAAAGTAGGAAGGATATTATATATCCTGTTATTTTTAGACTACTAGAATTGGCATTGGTATTACCCGTTGCTACAGCAGGCATTGAAAGAGCATTTTCTGTCATGAATATTATAAAAAATCAGCTACGAAATAGGATTGGAGATCAGTGGATGAACGATTTATTAATTACTTATGTTGAAAAATAAATTTTAGATTCTATTGATAATGAAGTAATCATTCAACTCTTTCAGAATATAAATAGTAGACATTATAAATTATAAGTTATTTACTATCTTATATTCAATATTATACATTTTTGGATAATTATTAATAAAAATTTTTTAAAACTGCATATGCCGGTCCCAAGCCCGGATGAAAAAGGTTGAGGAAAAATTTTAATAAAATAATTTAGGCCCCCCCTTAATAAATTTTCTGGCTCCGCCACTAGCTAGCTAGATTGCATATATTTAGCATTAATGCGAAGATTTGGAGGATCAAATTACAATGCATTAAAGACTAGTACTAATTCTTTCTTAGCTACGAGATTATTAGCAATAATAGAAATTCATTAAGAGTTGTTCCAAATAGTATGTTTAAGATAATGCCCAACTAATTTTAATTTTAGCCACAATATAGAGATAGAATTTCTCAAAAAAAAAAAAAAGTTTCCAAATTCCAATCATTTTGAATGAAATTTTAAAAACCACACATTGAGCCTACAAACTTTTATTTAACAATTTATGCTTAACCTTATGGAGATGGGTAATAGGAATAAGAAGTGACGATTTATCATAATATGCATGGAGGGAAGGGTATTATAGAAAGAACAAGAGAAAAGTTCAACCCAAGAGGGGTTAACAAGTACTTCAACTAGCTTAAACCTGATAATTATGGTTGCTCATTCGGTTACTATAATAGTACAAAGAAATACCATAAAATAGGTAGTTCAAAGAAACATGAAGCACATAATCATTAAAATCAGCTAACTTGTAGAGAGGTTGGAAGCCTCCCATCTTAAGCTTAATATCTTAGATGCAATAAAAGTCCATAAGAAGGATCAAATCATTATTAATAGAGGAAGGAAAATTCTTAATAGAATATTAGAGTACTTTTTTTTTTTGAAAAGTCACATTACTAAAATAAACAACAATAAAAATAAAGCCTAAGTTACGCACTTGGAAAGTCAGAGTACCGTTCAACCCATTCTGATCCAACTAGATTCAAGGTAACCCATTAAATTTTTGCTTTTGAACCCTTATGTATGTGTCTAGAAATATTTTGTATGTATGTGAGAGTTTGTATGTGTTATGAAATGAGTCATGGAGGTCTATTTGCATGTTTGAAAAAGTTTGAATTTTTTTCCTTGGGGAGTCACAGTGTTGAGGTTGGCAGCGCTTCGACGCCAATGCTCTAAATTAAATCAGCTCAACATCATTATTGGAGGTGGTGCAACGGCGTTGTGGGCTCTCTGAAGGAGCGTCAAGTGGCACCACATCGCTAGGTTTAATTTAATATTTAAAATATCATTTTACGTTATTTGATCCATTTAATTTCTCTTAAGGGATGCATGCAAGAGAGAAAGGGAGAGAAACCTAGTAAGAGAAAGTCTATTTCGGACGACTTCGATCCATTTTCAGCTACTGTCCTAGTTCTGAGCGATGCTCGGATCGAATAGGTGATATTTTGCCTATCTCAGTTTTTAAAAATATGGAGATTTTTAGAATTTTCTTATTCAATTTATATTTTTGTAGATAAAAAATGAGCATAACTTTATACTTGCAAAATTTTTATCTCATAACTTTTTGTATGCTATAGAAATAATGATTTTAGACATTTAGATATTTTCTGAAAATTTTACTTAGGGGATTTTGAGAATATTCCTATTTTAATGAATGAGAAAATAATCCTAACACAAAAAAAATAATATTATAGTATAATTAAAACTTCAAGAAAATATTTTGAATAACATCTGATAATTTGGTTACAATGTAAAATAATGAATTTCTACACAATAGTGTATTAAGCTGTTTACCATTATGGCATTTTATAAAATTTTGAAATGAGTTCTCTTATATTTTAATTAATGTAATGTAATGAATCATGTGTTTATTTGATTGAATTTTATGATTTTGAGGTGTTGTGGGGTGGATGGAGGAAGTTTAATTTTGGTTCTAAATACACATTTTGGTGCCTACGTGCATGTTCAGGTGCTATATGTACATATGTTCTCAGAAGTTTATCTGATAGGAGTTATAAGGGTTGGAATTCTATAAATTCTATTTATTGAGACAAAAGGGCCAGAATTCTTTGAATTCTATCTGAGATAAAGTGTTTATTTATTTATTTTCTCAACATTGTTATTTGAATTTTTGATAACTATAATTATTATTCTGCTCAACACATGATTTATTTTATTACTTTTATCACTTAATTAAATGCTTAATAATTGATTCATTTAAAAATTTAGATTGATAAATATGATATATGGAGCTGGGTTAGCTCACAGTTATTTCGCCTTCTATTTTTAGGGCCTCAGAGGTGAAAGGGCCAATTGAGTAGTAGTGTCAAGATCTAATTTGAGTTTGTAAAGATATTTCTTTCTTTTGATTTTTGTGCAATCATAGCTAGTTAATTTTATAATTCTTTTTTGTAGCTCAGTCTGTAGCCATACACTATAGTTGTATATTCATTTTGATAATGAAATAAAAAAGATAATTTTATCAATGAGTTTATTTTCAGTACACTGGATATTGTTAGTAGCTCTATGATTATTATTATTTGTTTTAAATTTTAAAATTTGAATGAAAATTTTGAAAAGTTTTTAAAACTTAGATTTTAGGGTTTGCTTGTTCCAAACCAACACGATAGAATCTGTCTAGTCTGTGGGTCCTATCACTATCAGATTAGGTTGTGACACATTATTTCCAAGCTTAACAAAACCATGAATGTATTCTTAATAAATTGAAAGTGGAAAAAAAATGAATTTTTAGAATTTCATTTAATCTAAATTCTTCCATTAAGAGTTACATGGAAACCTTTCACAATGTTCTTAAAAGAGGAACAATATAAAACTCTTTTCATTTGAACAACCTACTAAAAACAAGAGTAAGATTTGTCTCGAGAAGGCAAAAAGGAGGTCAAAATCATGGACAAGAATTAGTTTTTAGCATTCAAAGATCCCATCCAATCACTATCCTTCATATTTTAAGGAGCTAATGTTAAGAGTGGCATTGGGATTTTTGGGAGCGAGGTTTTATATGATTAAATCTATAGAGTTAAGATAAAAGGAAAATAGTCCCCAATATATTATAATCGCTTGAGGGAATCAGGTTGATGTGTTAATTCAGAGAATTGGTTTGGTATAAGGTTTAAGTCTGTATGAATAGAGTTTGGAGAAGTTGGGAGAAGATATGGTAATGGGGTTTGGAGTGTTGATAGTTGTAGAGTTAACTGGTAATCATAATAGGTGGATTAGGAAGTGGAAATGGAGATAAAGGGAGGAGAAAAAGGTTATGATTCTTAAGTCATGGGAGCAATATTGAGAGGATGTCTTGAAGTTTAGAAAAAGGTAGTTTTGCGATGTTGACGAAAGGAATTTTAGCTTCTCCCCAAATGAAGGTTAACAAAAAAATATAGGTGTTTTCATCAAAAGGCACTATATAGCTTGGAGCAATATTGGGTGAGAGGATGCTTTGTAGGTATTACAAGCTGAGGGCTTCTTATCATATAAACATCTTATATAATTTTGTTGTAATTTATATTTAGGGATATTGAAGATAGAAAAATAATTGAAGACTTAACAAGGATACAAACTATTGCAAATGCCAATCTACCATGAGTGGTAGTAAGATCATCATTAGGTAGAGGGATATAAGGCTTGTTGGCCTATAAATTCCACCGACATACATGCAAGTTTAAAAGTTTCACCCAAACAATGATTTCAACAAACCATATCTAATATATTTAAAATCCCAAGTCTAACACTTCACAATTAAAAAGCTTAATATTAATGAACCAGGATCACTATATATACCAAGTAGTATTAAAATCTTCTTGACATGATAAAAAGAATGAGAAGCCATTGGATAAAGTAAGGAGTTTTAGAAAACCTTTAGGCTTCCATAATCATTTGATGATAGTCAGAAGAGATACATAGAAGGGTCTATTTTCTAATGTGCCTGATTAAAAGAGTTGCCAACTTTGGCCTAGAGGTAACTTCATCTATAGAGAATGAGATTGCTTCTTCTAAGTTGTCCGTGAAGGACAACTCAAGTTGTGTAGATCTAGTGTATCACAACCTAACCTAATAAGACCCACAAACGGGTCAAGTACTTATATAGACTCAAATTGAATTTTGAAAACTGCTACTCAACATACTCTTTTCCCTTCACAAACCTTAAAAATAGAAGGCAGAATAATGAGATAACACAGCTCAGCATACCACATTTATCAATCTAAAATTTTATATTAATCAATTATTAAGCATTTAATTGAGTCCTAAAAGTAATATAATAAATCACTGTGCTGAACAGAATAATAATTACAGTTATCATGAATTTAAATAACAGTGTTGGGAAAATAAATAAACAAGCATTTCATATTAGATAATATTCAAGAAATTCTTACCCTTATGCCTCCCATCAGATAGTATTCAAAGAATTTTGACCATTTAACACTAGAACAAAGCTTCCTCCATGCATCCACCCTTGTCCTTCTCAAACCACACAATTCAATTAAATAAGTACATAATTCATTGCATTGAAATAACAAGAATGTAAGAAAAATTATTCATAATACTATTTAAAGACTTTAATCATATTATAACATTATTTTTAGAGTCAGAATTATTTTCTAATCAATTAAAATAGTGTGATTCCCAAAATCTCTATTGTAAAAATTTTCAAAGAAAAATCTAAATATTCAGAATCTGTCTCTATAACAATCAGAAAGTTACATGTAGAAAGTTTTACATATCACAAGCTATCCCTATTTTTTCACTAACAAAATTATAAATTAAATAATTTTTTTTAAATTTTGTTATTTTTGAAAACTAAGATAGGAAAAATGCAACCTACCTTGATCTGAGTAACTTTCAGAACTGTACTAACAAATGAAAATAACCTGAAGAGACCCTAGTCTGGCTTTCCCTCTCTAGAAATCCCTCTCTCTCTCTCTCACTAGTCGGCCGCCCTAAGGAGAAATGGAGTAGTGGAATAGTGAAAAAAAATGAAATTTAAATATGAAATTCAGGCCATGCGCCATGTCCCTAGACCTTGCGAGCGCCGCAGCTCTCCCTCTAGCAGCCCATAGTGCTGCAATGCCACTCCCAGCCCTATGGCATGAATTAATTTTTAAAATTTCAGAAAGCTCAGTGTCTCTGTGCCACCTACCCCAGCGTCGTGGTGCCCTAAGGGAAAATTTTAGATTTCCAGAACAAGTTAACAAACCCCTGGGACCCATTCTAGTACACATGCAGATTTTCATACACACACAAAACACTTTCAAACACATGTAAAAGGGTTCAAAAGAAGAAATTCAGTGGATTCTATTTTTCAGATTGAGTCAGAAAAGGTTGAACTGTATATTGATTATGGAGGTGTCACATAGTGTGTTGAGCAATATGGAGACTTCCATTCAAGTGATGCTCCTCACCGATATGTCCAAGGGGAATGCAGAGGAGGGAGATAAAGCCAAAGGCCCAACCCTTGGAATAGAGGGGAATACAAAAACTTGTGGAGGGAGGAAAACAAGCATATCATTTAGAGGAGAAACCATTTTTAGATGGAAACTATTTGAAAATAGAGATTTATTTGAAAAACAAGCTTTATGCATGTAAAGGTATTGCAAGAAAACTAAGTGTGAGGTAGAGTGGAGTGAAATGACATAGAGTCCATTGACTAAGGTAGGGGATGTTTGATTGAAAAATATAGTTTTGAAAAAGTGTTTAATTTTCTTTGGGAAATGTTTAATTTCTGGAATTTTTATATTTGAAATCGAACACTTAGTATGAATAATATATCACCTCGAAAGGTGAACATATCATTCCCTAATAGGTTCAGATTACAAATTTTCAAATTTATTCTGATTATCATAATCAAACTCAGGAAGAAACAATATATGATCTCAAAGGATCAAAGTGATGTTTAATCAACTGTTTGATTATGCTAATCTAAATAGATGGATCATTAATTTCATAATCAAAATTATGATTATAATTGATATATCTATCCGAAGAAAGAAAATATCAGTCACTATTAATAATTTGAATATGACGATAATGATCGTCAGGTTTGAATTTCCCAAAGATAATCAATTGAAGGTTTTGAAAACTTGATTTTGAAATCAGGTCTGGGTTTCTAAATCTCCTACGACCCTCATAGTTAATTACATCATAGGAAACCAGAAAATTTTTTATGAATACTCTCGATTAAAATAGTGATACGAATTTTATTTAGATTTCAAGGTTTGATGTCAAAGGAGATTAAGGGTCGAAAATTCAAAAGGGACTGGATCAAATTTGAACAGTTCTTTCTGGAGTCAAAGGAAGAGAAGTAGGAGGTGTCTTGATATTCTGAATTACTTTAGAAACACCTCAAACTATCCTAAGTGTTGGGCTTGAATTTGATTGAAAGAAATTTAGGTTTAAGTGGTCAATTTTATTAGAAAGTGGGAATTAGATTCCCGGAATGTTGAGGTCTTAGGATTGAAGATCTGCCTCAGAACCTAAGTCTAAAATTGGGTACTAAAAATTAGTGACCCGGATCCTAGCTAATGCAATGCAATCCTGGACTTACCCTGGCCTGGATTGGGGAGCCAGCTAAACCACCTAAGCGCTTTAAAACCATGTATCCGGTCTTTAATGAAAGAGTGGTTAAGGATATTATTTAAGATTAGTTTAAGGAGAGCGGGGCTGACATCTAGAGCAGATTCCTAATTAGTCCCTTAACACATGTTGGGTGAAATGCTTAAGCTAGAAATGCAATTAAAGATTTAACTCAATTTTTAATTTGTTTCTAATGCAATGCATGTAAATTGACTCGATTA
Source organism: Dendrobium chrysotoxum (assembly GCA_019925795.1). Classification (NCBI taxonomy): domain Eukaryota; kingdom Viridiplantae; phylum Streptophyta; class Magnoliopsida; order Asparagales; family Orchidaceae; genus Dendrobium; species Dendrobium chrysotoxum. Next base: position 32,523,229 of record CM034309.1, on the reverse strand, counting down.
AATGTTTAAATCAGGATGAAGAAGTTTTAAAATCAGGCTTAAAAATAAATTTTTCCCTAAAAGATTGCACAGATCCCCTTGGACAGAACTGCACCCTCATAGGCCAGGTGGTCTGCCAAAACCCGCAGGCAGGGAGGTGCCTAACAAAGGAAAGAAGGTGCGACAAATATGCTTATGAAAACTCCCGGCTGTCCCGGGCTTACTTCTTAAAATGTTAGGGTTTCTATGTTGGCTTAAAAGTTTTAAATTTATTTAAGTAGAAAAAGTTTTAACGATTCCTCACGAGCCTCCGATCGGGTTCCGGGCTAAAACAAAATCGGCATGCAATAATCGCCAAAAAACTATGAAAAGCAGGCAAGTCCTTAATCGCAATCAACATCAAGTAATCAAGTCAATTAAATAATTAAATCAATTAAATAAATGCTCAAACTGAAAGTCCATGTTGCAAGTGCCACTTAATTATACAACCCAGGGTCTGCAGGAAAGTAAAGTGGTCGGGTACCACTGACTACAACCCGAATTTTACTCCTAAGACTTATGTGACTTTGAGAATGGGTCTTCTCGTTCTTCACTTCTTCGTCTTCTTGGAACTCCTTGGATCGTCGGGTATGGATATCCAAATGAAAAGAAACTCCCCCTGAATAGGGGTGTTATCTTTCCTCTTTGGATATTTGAAAGTATCCTAAACTGTATTTCCAAGTGAAAAAATACTCTCCCTTAAGGGATGTTACTTTTCTCCTTAGAATCCAGTTTGGATCATTATTATCCCATCTCAAATCACTTAATATTACAACTCAAGTTACATTCAAATTACATCAAAAAAATAAAAATCTAGACTCAACAACCTGCAGGGTTATCCTAATAATTAACAGTTATATTTACATCCCAAGCAGTTAATATATTGAAAATTAAAAATGCTCAAACCAGCCACACTTGGCCATGCTCTTTTTGATATAAAGGGGGACTTAAGCAGTTTTCTGGAGCACCTGTGCAATTTAATAATTATGATTTTGCCCCCTTTAATTTTAAATGCCCTGTATGAACATGGCCACCTGCATAATATTAGATTAGTATAAATCATCCCTATCCTAAGGGTAGATCTAACGCACAATCATTTACATCACAGAATGCTGAAATTTAAATAAACAAACACATCAATTCTATTACTAGCAAACAGCATGCAGTAAAAGCTCGAAAACCTGACACACAGCAGAAAAGTAAACACCGGCCTAGCCTAAGACTAGAGTTGGTTCTCCTAGAAAACCATCTAAAGTGTGTGAGGTAGGCTGTGTGGTTTTGATATGTCCTAAATAGGCACTTGATTGAAGTTGCTTGATGTTTTAGTTGGTTGAAGGCTTAAGGGAGTTTTAATTTGAATTTAAATCTTAATGACTTGAAATTGATTTTAAACTTAATTTTGATTATTTGTTGGATACCACCTTTGCTGCACACCGAGGCCGTGAAGTTTATTTCACCTTCCTTGGGGCTAATTTAATAGCCTCGTAGGCCTAGGTTACCTAGTGGTACCCGGTATAATTAAATAATTTGAGTTTGATTAAGGTTTGAAGATTGATTAATTTTTAATTGAATTTGATTGGTTGCTGGTTTTATATTTAAGTTGATATTTTCTAGAATTTTAGATCAATTATTGAATTTTGATATTTTCTGGATTATTTTATTCATTTAATTCAAGGGTCAAAATCTGACTTTTTAATTTAAAGAGTTTTCTGGAATGTTAATATTTTATTAAAATATTAGGCCTTAATACGATCAGTTAGACAGTAAGTACGCTGAAATTGGATTTTTTTAGATTTTATTATGAAGGTTTGAAGTTTTGACTTGAATTTGAACTAAGTTTGACCAAAAGTTGACTTTTTCAAATTTGATTGATTTCTGGAAATTTAATATTTTTAATAAATATTAGACCTTATGATGAGTTGTATGCCTTTGAGTTTGCTCAATTTGGAGTTCATTTGAATTAGTTATGAATTTTCGAAGTTTTGAGTATTTATTGAATTTTCAAAATTAGTTTAATTAAGGCCCTTTTTATGGTTTGAATCCAAATGACCTCCAAACTCCTTGAAATCAACTCTAAAGGTCAGGAATAACCTAAGGAGTGATCTTCAAGTGTTTGGAAAATTTTTGGAATTTTTAATTATTTTTAATTAATTAAATTAATTAAATATTAAATTTCAATTAAACTTAAATTAAACTTAATTTTGAAGTCCAGTCAAGGGGATTTTATTTTTTATTGATTAATGGTTTAATTTTGGTCAGTTTAAGGTATTATATATAATTTTTGGATTTTAAATAGATTTATTATAATTTCTGGAAGGTTTAAAGGCTTAATTAAGGGTTTAAGTTGATTAAGTTAATTAAAAGGCTTAATGACTTTAAAATTCAATGATAAATTTTCTATGGGCTGTAGATGTCACTAATTATGGTTCAAATGTTCAAAGTTTCAAGTCAATAGGATGTATATCCTAATTAATAGAATTATTCTAAGTTTTCTAAACAAAGTCCTTAATTATTGTCCTTAATGATGTCTCTAAGTTTGAGTAGGTTCAAATCAACGTTTCTAAACCCTTTGACTTAATATGTATATATCATGCACAAATACATAAACACATTCAACACCTAAATCTAGGAGAGCCTTAAGTGTGTGTGTGCACCTACACATGCAAAATTAAGGGAGAACTTAATTAATTAAAAGATTGATTGATGAACAATTAATAAAATGATTATTAATTAATCATTAATCCCCATAAATCCTATTCAAGTAGCTTAACCTATGTTTGAAATTTCAATGAACCTCTTAATGTTCAAGATTTAAATAAATATAATTTTAAAATAGCTCTGTTTTTAAGAATATATATATAGGTATATATTACTATATATATAAATAGGTTTTAAAATTAAAATAATTTAAATATATAATTAAATTAATTTTAAAATAATTGAGAGGTCCTCTGATTATTAAATTAATTTGAAAATAAATATTTAATTTTTAAACAAAATTAGCTTAATATTTAATTAAATATTAATTAGAAATTAAAATAATTAAATAATTTAAATTATTTAAAACCTATAAAGCATTCAAATGAATTTTAATTTCAAAATAATACAGTTAAAAGTATTTGTTTAGTTAAAATAAAATTTTGAATTTTAAAATACTTAGATTAATCTTAAGTAAAACATTAATTAAAACTCAAGTAATCAAATATTTAAAATAACTCAAAATATATTAAATGTTTTAAATGGAATTTAATTTTAAATTATAGGGAATTAAAAAAAGAGCAATTTGATATACTATATATAATTTTTGAATTAATATTTTATTTTTAACAATTTTTTGAAATTTCTGGACTTAATAATAGGTTTAAAATTAATAAATCCTTAATCAAACTTTAATTCTGCGGCTGGCTAACACTTGGCAGAATGTGACTGGCTGAAGCAACCTGCGTCAATGATTGCAATCATTAGATCATGGCGGGCAATTATTGTGGCGGCGGTCAGCCACGCGTCAGCAGCAGAACGCGTTCCGCATTTCACTAATCCACGTAAGCGTTAATCAAGTCCGTTGATTCTGCGCGGTATGGATTCAACGGTATTGATTAAGGCGGACGAGAAATGGTCCATCAACCCGCTAATGCGCGGTTAGAAGAAAAAGTGGAATGGTGATATCTCAACCGTTGATCAACGAATCAACGACTGAGATTTTGCCCAATAGAACAAAGCTACAGAAAATGCCCTAAAATGCTATTTCATCTGGTTCTGTCAATCCAGTTAATGAAACTTAAAGAAATTTTAAACTTAGATAGTGAATATGAAGAGAATTAATGGGGATTAAATCTCAAGACCTAAGATGCATTCTATAAAATGTTAATTAGCTTTAAGTGCTGAATCTAGGGTTTGAGTTTTAAGAAAATCTAATCGTTCGATTTGAAAGATTTTGGATTCTCTGAGCTTGTAGATTGTCCACGATTATTTTCCCTTCAGGAACCACGGTCTGAAAAGCTCTCTATCGCCTGGTACTGACCTTGGACGGAATAAGGCTTGAGTTCGCCGGAAAGCTTGCCGGCGATGGCTTTGGCCGGTGAAGTTGAACTAGATATTTTAAATGGAAGGCCTTAGAGGTTCGAACAGAGAGTTCGTCTTGAGAGGCCTTAGGTAGAGAAAGAGAGCTAGGTCAAGAATAAGACTCATTTTGAGTCTTTTTGCTCAATTGAAGTGCCCTGGCTTGATTGGACGGTCTAGATGGTTTTGGAAGCTTCCCCAAATGTATGCCATCTATCCCAAACAGTTAGAGGGCAGGGGAATAAAAGGACAAAGAGGACATGAGGTGGAAAGGCACCCTTTATCCTTGGGAGCACATGGGTTTGATTAGGAGCTTAAACTAGAAATTATGAATGCTTTTAGAAGTCTCTAGAGTAGGTTTAAATGGCTGGATGGGCCTGGGCTTGGTTGGATGGGTTGGATTAAAGAGTTTGACCACTCCTTAGCTCATAAAAAGCTTGTTGACTATGTTGACTAGTCAACCAACAAGTGGGCTGCTGAGGTGGCAGTCAAGGAGAGCTAAGGAATGATCTTGAATTATTTGAGTGGGTTTGAGATAGTTTGATGGTTAGAGATTGAATTTTGAATGCTTAGAAGGAGGTTTAAATTGATTTGACCAAACTTTGAAGAATTGGCTTGGTCAACTTGGGTTGGGTTTAATTGGCCAAAGATTAAGGTATAATTAGGCCATATATTGAATGGCATTGAAGGCTTAAAGATATTAACTTAATGATGTGGTTTGATTTAATCCAAATGGGTCAAATTAGGCTAGACTTGGGTCTTATTTGACTTGGTCAACTATTGACCTAGTCAAAGGTCCAGTCAAGTCCAAAATCACTAGGGGAAATGATCATAAGGATTTGACAAGGTTTTGAATGCATATAAATCTTAATTCAAAATAGAGAAGTTTAAGGGTTTGAACTGGTCAACCTGGTTGACTTGGTCAACCAAGTTGACCCAGGGTCATGGTTTGGGCTAGACAGGTTTGATTTGATGTTTTAAGTCTAGAGGAAGTAATTTTAGGGTTTGAATGGGTCATTTGGGTCAAATCACCTGTGTAGGCCCTTAATGGGCCTAATGGGTCAACTAGGTTGACTTGGTCAACCAGGTTGACCTAGGGTCAGGGATTGGGTCAAACCAGTTCAGAATGACATTTTGAGTCTACTGGTGGTGGTCTCAAGGTCTGGGGAGGTCATTTAGTCAAAATGACCTATTTGGGCCCTTAATGGGCCTTTTAGGTCAACCCTGGTTGACTTGGTCAACCAGGTGGGTCTAGGGTCTGGGAATGGGTTCAACAGATTTGGTTTGACATTTGGAGACTAATAGAGGTGGTCCCAAGGTTAGAGGAGGTCGTGACCTATTTTGACCCTAAAGGGCCTGTTTAGTCAACCTGGTTGACTTGGTCAACCAGATTGATCCAAGGGCTGGTTTTGGGTTCAATGGGTTTGGTTTGATATTTGAAACTTGTTGGAAGTGGTTGCATTTGATTTGGAGCTTATTTGGTTCAAATGGCCATTTACACCCTATAGGGGTATTTTGGTCATTTTGACCCCTGGTCAACTAGGGGTTAATTGAGTCCAACAAAATATAGTTTATTGCTCAATGAGTCATAATCAAGGGTCTAGAAGTGATTTGGAGCTTTACAGAAAGCTCCAGGATCAAAATCCACTGGGTGGCAGGTCCAGTGGCATAGACTGTAAATATTTGAAGGTTTTACAGCCTTTGGATTTCAATTCAGTTTCTGGGGTTAGAGACCTCAGAATGAGCTCAAATTTGGAGGGTTGCCTCTAAAGACATGTCACATCAATGTGGAACTGATAGATCTTGAATCAGAGGTCATCTAATAGGGTTTTGAAATGTTTAAAGGTTCACTGGAAAAGGCTTTCAGGACTTAGACCTTTGGCCTTTGAAATTTGATCTGGATTTTTGGTTTTGAGCTGGATTTTGATTTTGAATGATAGGGTTTGAACTATCTAAATCATTTACAATCATTTGGGTGATTGTAGATGATTAGATAGGATTAAAGTCAGGTCAGAGGCTGGAGCAACTAAATCTGGGTTATTTAAAGGTCAGGATTGGTCAAGGATTTGAATTGACTTGAGCTCTGGATTGATTTGAGTTTTGAACAGATTAATTTAAAGTCTGGGTTGGTCTGGAGTTTGAATGGATTTGAGGTATGGATAGATCTAAGGTCTAGGAGGATCCTAAGACCTAGATTAATCTAGAGTCTGGGTAGATCTAGGACATGGGTAGACCCTAGGACCTGAAGTCTGGAAGAATCCTAAAGTCTAGAATTTAGGGTGATCCTAGAGTCTAAGAAATGCTAGGTTCTAGGATCTAGAAGAGTCTTAGGATCTAGAGTAAATCCTAAAGTATGAATTCTAGGAAAGTCTTAGGGTTTGGGATCTGGAAGAATCCTAGAATCTAGAAGAATCCTAGGATCTAGGAATCCTAAGATTTGGGATCGAGAATGATCCTGGGATCTAAATGAATTTGAAGGAGTCCTAGGGTCTAGAGTAGATCATAGGGACTGAAGTCTAGGAAGATCTTAGTATCTATAAGTCTTAGGGCCTAGGGTCTAGAATAGTCTTAGGATCTAGAAGAATCCTAGGATCTAGGTTCTAGGAGGATCCTAAGGTCTAGAAGGATCTAGAGGAATCCTAGGGTCTAAAATAGATCCTAGGATCTAAGAAGATCATATGATCTAGAGTCTGGCAGAATCCTAGGGTCTAGAATAGATCCTAGGGTCTGAAGTCTAGGATAATCCTAGAGTCTAGGTTAGTCTGAAGTTTGATTGAGTTGAGTTTTAAAATTAATATGGGATTAAATTAATTTGAGTCTGGATTGATTTTTAAAGCCTGGATTGATCTAAGATCAGCTTGATCCTAGGGTCAAGATTGATCTTAAGGATTGGAATGATTCTACTGACCTCATACAAAAATGAGGTCAACAGGGGAAAAAGAAAAAACTAGTCAAGAAAAGAAGAATTGACTCTAGAGAATAGATTTGGGAAGAGTTTGAGAAAGGAAGAAACGGAGGCTGGACATAGAGGGCCCATAAAATTCCTATCAAATTGGTTAGGTGGTTCAATATTGGAGGTGATGAGAGTTTTTTTTTAATCTTCGATGAACATAGCTGATGGAGGAATGTGCTCAAGCTTGAAATCAAAATAAGGGAGAGAGAGGGTAGAACATTAGTGAATTAAAAGTTTAAAAAAAAAAGATTAAATATTTATATCTTATTTGTAATATAGCAAGACAATTAATTTTTCAAAACAGCCTAATAAATATATGTACCTTTTTTAAAAAAACACCAATGCTACGGTATATATCCTACATAGCTCACCTTGATTTGTTGGTTGTGAGCTTAGGCTTCCAACTAAGAGGTCTTAGGTTTGAGTCTTTGTGTATGCGTTGTGTGTGTGAGTTTGCTTTAATTGACCTAAATGTCCCAAAAAAAACGGTATATACCCTAAGATATGGGTAAATTTAGTTGCTTGAAAAAAATTCCTTTAAATCAATGAAAACTTTTAGATTTTATTATTTGACTATATATAATTAAAAATTAATACGAGCTTTAAACTTCAAATGTTTTTTTAAGTAATAATTTTATCATCACATATAAAATATGTGAAAAATAATTTTTTTTTTATTTTCTGTTTTGTCTACAATCAGATGGACCCAACAAATGTTATTTTGACTTCAAAAATTTGCCCTATCCACAAATCAGTACAGCTAGAATAATTACCTAATCAGTGATGATATCTGAATAGAGACGTTGGCTTGTCTGAATCCTACTGGCTGAGCTGGAGGATAAATAGCTTTCATGGCGAAAGACTTCTGTGTTACTTCCGTGAAATTTCTTCAGAAAAGGACGAGCACCATGTTGATATGCGCACTCATCATCAATTAGCCATTAAAAATTACTCAGCATTAATCTCAGCGGTAAATGACATCATCCAAACTTTGGCTTACATAGTGAGCTTGGAATTTAACTCTCCAAATAACTCAATTTCCTCTTCAGTGTTCTTCGTTCTGTATTTAGTTTTTAATTACCGAGGTAATTAATTAGTTAGCACTTCATAGTAAGTTTGTTAGCTAAATGATCTCTAGCCACGTAACTCTCATGGCTAACAAAAGCTCTCTTTCTCTTCAATTTATGATCGTTTCTAACAGAACTGTCTTGTATAAGTTGGGCTAGTTAATTTCCAACAAGCAAACGGCTGCAATTTAAGAATGTTGAGTCATTTTCTTCAATGCTAAACATTCTAAATGATAGTACTGTTCTATATATGTAATTAATTTCTAATGAGTGTTTTTGACCTTAGAGTTTGTTCAACTTCAACCCAAAAAGCAGAACAATGTTCATACCATCAGAGAATTTGATATACGAAGTCAATCAAAACAGCAAACCATGAAGTCTTTAAAACAGTCAAGCGCTTACCTGCTGCTATTCCAAGAGAAATATATTGGTATATAATGAAATATGTTGTTGTGAAATAGACATGATATCCTTCAAGTATGTCGTGGCTTCTCAGCATACAATATAAAAAATATATTTAATATTAATCCCAATGTAAAAAATTATTTTTAACTCCATCGTATACAAATTGTATAGAAAGATATCCTGACACATTTTGTTTGATATGAGATTTTTTTTTTCATCTATTAATTTGCTGATATTGGGAAGAAATTAAAGAGAGTTTATAAGGTGGACACAATGTCAAAAAAGTCGCTCCACTAGGGTTTCACGATTGTGCGCCGCCAATTCCATCGTTTCTTCCTGCCCGCCGAGGGAAGGCTCCTTACCTTTTCTCTCCGCCTCTTTCTTTGTGTTGCTTTGGTTTGTAGGCTTCATTTTCTATGTTTTGCTGTTCTCGTTTTGGGGTTTTCTAAATCTCGTGTCGATGATGCATTCGGATCCATCCACATCCAGGATGGCAAATCTGCCTATTAAAAGAACTGATCCTGGCTTTCTAGCTTCCAAAAATTAGTTAAAGTCTTTCAAGGAGGCGTTGGCTGGTTTCGAGGCTTCGAGTGCTTTTTCTGATTTGAAGTTTACTACGCATTGCGGTCAGCCTGCCTTGTGGATTTCTAATGAAGAAATCCAAGCCCTTGCGGCTCCTTTCGAATTCGCTCTTATAGGAAAATTTTCGTTACACCATCCGTTATTGGGCAATATTAAAAAAAATTTCTTTGCTTCAAAACTCTCTGATGAATTTTCAGTTACTCTTATGGACTCACAACATCTTTTGATTAAACTCTCGAATGACTTGGACTATAGTAGAATTTTTTTCTCGTCGTGCTTATTACGTCAATAGTTGAAACATGAAATTAATTAAGTGGACATTGATGTTTGATGTTTCTGAGGAATCACCGATTGTTCCCGTGTGGATTTCCTTTCCTGATCTTCACCCTCATCTATTTTCCCACCATATTCTTCATAGACTGGGTTCTCTTTTTGGTAGACCTATTCGAACTAATAGTGTGACGGCTGCGGGTTCTCGTCCCTCGGTAGCCTGCATTTTGGTTGAGCTGGATGCTACCAAAAAAGTATCTTCTGGAAAGAAACCAAATAAACACCAAACCTGCCAAACCATATATACACAAGTAGAAGGAATAATGAAAATAAAATACAAAAGAGCAAGACACACCCTAAATACAAGTCTCCATTCAAAACCAAGAATAAAATTGATCTAAAGGAAACAAACATGAGCACCAAACGAATCTCCATACAAGAACACAGAGAGGAGGCCATAAGAAAAGAAAAAACCCTAGCGGCCAAGACCAGGAAGAGAACATAGTCAGACTTGAGAACAAAAACACCGCTGGAGAGAAACCCAAATAACAATCACAGAAAAGGGCACGCCCACCAGCACCACCAAGAGTATAATGACCCATAGAAAACAGAAAAGGCCCACACCAATAATACACTAGCAACAACATAAGAGTAGAAAGAAACAACAAAACCCATAATTAAATAAGAAAAGATAGACCCATAGGAGAGAAATGGAATGCTAGAGATATCATAAATATAGCCCCAAACAACAATAACCAAGCGAAGGTGTAGTGCAAGGAGGCAGTGAAAAATATTGTAATACCAACAAAGAGCTAGTATCAAAATGAAATCCAGTCAGGACACCTCCAGAAAACCACAGAAAAAATGATAAATGACATGCAGCTTATCAAGAAAATAGGAACACAGATAAAGAAAACCAATAAAATGAAACACAATAAGGAAATAAAAGAGATAACAAATAAAATAAAAGATTAATTTCTGATATATGGGAAACCCACTGCATCTAGCCTTATGAAACCATTTAATATGCTAAAAGGATACTTATTATTAAATTATTCCTCATTGGTCATAGTCGAGCCTCTTTTAGCCAGCTAATTTGCATAGACATTCTGATATGGAGCATAATAGTTAAAGCTTCCTAACAGAAGAGCTTATCTTCACATGTTTCTTATTTGTTAGTTAAAATCATATCCCACTACTGATGATATTACTAGTATGCTAGCACATGATTACATTTTTTACTATTTCAACCTTTTTAACAGTTCTCTATTTTGTGGAGATTTATTTTAGCTGAAAATTGTATCAAAGGAGGGTAATTTTTTTGATACTCTATTTTCATAGTTAGTAACAATTCAAGTTACTATTCTATTGCTTGCTATTTGGTTGAGTTCATCTTCCATAGGATTCCTACATCAGTATTAGTATCAGAGCTAAATGGTTGAAAGCAGTAGACGGGTGGCTCTTGGGGATGACAATAGCCTTGAAGCTCTCTGAGCAGAGCACACTAGCTTGGCACGATAAATGAAGGAGTTATCTTTTGAATTTTATTATTTCTATGGTGAAATGTGTCAGGAGCTGAGGGATATCAATGCCCGTCTAGACAGAAATCAACCCGTTTGGACAGTACTTCTGGCAACCTTACCTGCAATAAGATAGGGGGTTGAGATAGACAGACAACGTCAATGGGGTTCCCAGATTATCAAAGCATCTGATTCAAAGGAGGAAATAGATCGTTTCAGGAATTTTTAAGTCTCAGACTCAAAGGAGGAAGTAACCAATCAACATAGAAGGCGTCGAGAGAAATAGACCGACCACACAATGAGTTTTGGGTTAAGCTGGACATACCATATTTTTTATGGTAAATTACACATCGAAGATTATCTAAATTGGGAGAGATCTGTTGAAACTTTCTTTGAATATATGGAATTTGATCTAGAAAAGTAAGTTAAGTACGTTGCCCGTAGGCTCAAAGGAGGAGCCAATGCATGGTGGCAGCAATTTCTCCAAACCCGATGACATGAAGGGCGTAGACAAGTACATAGTTGGCACAAAATGAAATAGCTGTTGCAAGGTCACTACCTACCGTCCAACTATGAACAAATGTTGTATTTGTAATATCAACACTGCATCCAAGGAAATAGATCTGTCAACAAATACACCAAAGAGTTTATCATTTAAGTGCTCGAAATAACTTAAACGAATCAGCAAATCAGTTGGTAGCCATGTATAATGGAAAAAAATCACATTACATTTTGGAAGGGGGAAGCAAAACCATGTAATAAAATACCATTAGAATCTTTGCTCAATCCACCACAACTAGAGCTGTGGTGACAAGAGGGACCATCAATGTTCAGTTTAAAGTGATTTGTAGGTGGTTTAATCGATTGAAAAATCTTATAAAAAGGACTCTGAGTAGCATTAATAAAGGAAATATTGAAAAAAGAGCATGAAGTAATGCCTTCAAAATGTTTCTGCTTAATGATGTTTGCTTTAATAAGAAGATGAATCTTGTTTTTGAGACAAATGATAACTCTGTGAGAGCACATTCTGATCCCATTGTGCTTATAATCATTCCTTTCAGTCAAAAAAAAAAAAAATAACAACAAAGGAATAACAATGATGATATGACCTTTAGCTCTATTGTCAAATAAATTAGAAATAAAGAAAAACATCTACTAGAATTAGTACTAAATCTCACAGACAAAGCATTCTCCAAAGAAATCCACACTCTAGAAGCAACATGGTCATTTAAAAAGACATAATTTAATGTTTCAACATGAAAGCAATATTGGCATTTGGACACAATAGGAATGTAATTTCTTTTAAGAATGTTATCCACAGGTCTAAAGCCTTTAAGGATTCTCCAAGAAAAAAGGGAAAGTGAGTAGGAGATCCCTCCATATAAATTTTCCTTAAAACCCTAAGGTTCCTTAGTTTGTAGCTTAAGAGAAGAGAAAAAAATATCTGTTGACCTTATTGATCACTCCGATTGGATGGAGGAATTCTCAGGTAATATCCGTTGTGTTAGGGATATTTACGTTGCTTGTTCTAAAGTGCCTTCAGAGGTTTTAATTTGGGTGTGATGAAAATTGATAAAGCTGGTTTCTCTATGCGTACTGAAAAAATAATAAGAAAAAGAAAGTTAAAAAAACTTTTTGAGCTGGCCTTTGTGTTGTTGCTGTTGTTCCTCTATTATGTCTTTTGTTTTGTGGGGTTGTGGTTGTTATTTTTTTTCTGATGGTTGGTGGAGCCTTGGTTGTCCTGGTCCGTGAGCTTTTCTTCGGGTGTTTGGTCTTGGTTAGATCATGATGTTTTGGGCTGTGGTGTTTTTTCTGTTCCTCCTTTGGTTATTCTGGGTTGGTTTGGTGCCCTGGCCAATTATTTTTAAGTTTGGTATCTCATGCTCTTTCTAGATTTTCTGCAGGTTTTGATGCTTGGTGGATTTTGGGTTGCTCCTTCGCGGCTCGAGGTGATCTTGGATGGTTGTTTGCTGAAGCTCTTCTGCTCTTCAGAGGTCCCTTTTTTGGGTTGCCTTCTCGCTAGTTTGGCTTGCCTTTCTTTCTTTCAGTTTGTTTTATGTATTAGATTGAATCATTGGCTCATAGATTTTACTTCAAATATTATATTTTTAGAGAGCTTATGATTCATATTAAGGACTTGTTATCTCCTTTTTATTTAACGCATACACCTCTCTGTGGGTTTTAACAAAAAAAAAAAAAGAGAGAGAAGAGAACAAAATATCTCATTTTCCCATGTATTCATCTATGAGTAAGAATCCTTATTTATAAATAAAGCGTATATATATTAAATTTGTTTATAATATTTGGGACTAAATAACTAATAATTATTCATATAGACAAACCACAAATTTAAATTTTAATTCATAAAATATTTAAATTAATACTTATCCATGTAGCCACAGAATTTAAATTTAAAAATCATAAATTCGGATATATATATTCAATGTAGTCTATTTACATCCAATAAAATACTGGATTGGTACATTTATCATTTTTAATAATATTATAAGTTCAAATAATTCTATTTTTAATTATCTGTTCCTTCGATCATGGCTGGAATTATCTCCTCTCTGTCTTTTCCTTCAACCATCGCAGACCTGATACTTAATAATATCTTCCTTTAAAAGAGATTTAGCTTCTGCAGAATTTACTGATTTAAATAAGAAACAAAATTGACCCAATATGATTAAATAAAAAAAAACCATTTATTAAAAGAAGTTTATCATTTTCTTTTCAATATTTAAGAATCTGCCAAATCACCAGCTCGACTGAGGATTTCGCTCCAGGCAATCATAGAAACATTCTGTTCTAACCAATTTTTTAAATCGGCTGTTTAACAGGCAATTTTAATCTTTTTTATATGTTTAAAAATAAATAAATAAATAGTATTATATTATTGTATTTATAAAATAAATAAACCACACATATTTTAAATCTCTGAATTTATTGGGCTTAATCAAATAAAAAAGTTTGATGCGAAATTTTAATTAAATTTAAATTATTTTTATTTGTTTTGGAAATTTAATTTTGAAATGCAATAAGTAATATATTAATCAAATACTACAATACTATGTACACAAAATAATTATATCTATATAATATTTTTAAGTTTATATGAATTTTTTATAATTATTTGGTATTATAATATTATCTATGTAATATTATGATATTACTGATATAACATTACAATATTATTTTCATAGTATTATATGATTATATGTTTTTTATGCTATAATATAGTAAAAGTTGTCATAGAAGTATAATATTATTTATATTATATTATAGAAATAATTATACTATTTAAATAATATAGTACATATTGCATTTTAAGAATTTAATTTTAATACACATAAAAAATTACAATTTAATCAGAAATTTGTATTAAAATTTGACTGGATATGATGCAACAAATTCAAAGATATGAAATCTATCACCCTATATATATATAATATATATATATATATATATATATATATATATATATATATATATATATATATATATATATATATCATATAATTAATATAATACTAGATTATTTATTCATTATTAAAAATTAAAATAAAAAATAAAAATATTGTCAATAATTGGTTGTAGAGAAATTCTCATGAACTGGTGATTTGCCTCTTAAATTTATAAAAAAAAAATCCAACTTTAATAAATATTTTATCAATATTATTATTCAGAGATTTTTAATTAACTCATAATATAAGATATTTATATTTTTTGATTTGTATGATAATTGTTTTTTTTTCTTAATATAAAAATAATTTTTTTGTTATATATATTATCTTTATTGACCATATGTGCGAAACAGAAGAAGAGATACTTAGCCCTCGCAAAGCTTTTTGCCAACACCAAAGACAAAAGGTATAGCAATAATTCTACTGTCATGCATAGGTGAATTTGCGCAATTTTGCCACATAATCTGAAGAAAGTTCCAAAATCAATTGCCAGCAAGCTGCATGTTATTTATTTATAATTGCAAATCACTTGTCACTTCATTATGTGACATTAACGTAAATCATAAAATATTTCGGATCCATTGTTATCTATTAACATATCTGAACTGTATTAAATATTTCATAATCCGTTCGGCATAGGTTGGATGGCTTTCTTACTGCTTTATAAAGAAATTTTTTTTTACAAAAATTTCTCATCTAAAAAATTTTTGTATTAAAAATTTGATTTATAAAGCAATAAGAAAGTTGTCCCAAACGAAGCTTTAGTTGCTCATAAAATAATTTAGTCCTTGACTTGGCAAGAAAAAAATTGAAAATTTTGAGTTATTTTTTAGCAAACAAATGGTGAAGGTCGATTTTTTTTGGAAAGAGGTTTTATTTATTTCAATAGAAAAAAAAAAGCTTACAAAACAAGGCCAAAAAGAGGCCAAAACAGGAAAAAAAAAACAGCAAAAATTACAATAAATGACAGATTGCAAAGCAACCTGAAATAAAAGGGAACATTAAAGCCCCGAAGGCTTCCAGACTCAGATATGCCACCTAGTTGCCAGGCTTGGACCATCCTTGGAGATAGAGAAGGCAACAACTAGAAATCTCAAATACACAAAGACCACAAAAAATCGAGCAAGCAGTGAAACAACCACTAAGGTTGTCAAACAAGTCAAGGGCATCCAAGGTGTGTGCAGGAAACCTGCCTCATCATTGTTTGATCCTGCAAATTTGACCAGCCAAGTAGATAGCATCCAGTAAACCCACAGCCAAGTAGGCACCACCTCAAACCATCAGGCCAAAGACTCCACACCATCAACAAATAGACAAACCATTAAAAGACAGAAATAACCAAATCAAGAGGAACACTTCTTTTTTGATTTACGATTATTTACCACTAACTTTGTTAAAGCCATCGTCAATGCGTCCCACATTCAATGACGATGATGAAGCTAAAAGTTCATTTTAGGGTAACTCAACTGAAAAAATTACTTAAATTGAATACTGAATAAATAGTAATATGTTTCACTTGCTTTAATTTCAATTTTATCCGGTTTTAATCTATAGAAGTTTATTTTTTAAAACAAAGATTGGTGATTAAACAGAGCTAATAATCTGTTTCACTATAGAATTTCCCATATATTGAGGAAAGATAATGATTATATTGATTGATTGGCAAAGGAAGGTATCAAGACTAATGACACTATTTTATTTAATAAGATTTTTTCAAATAGAGTTCTCAATGGTAGGACCAGTTTTGACACTTTGGGTGTGCCTACATTAGAAGTTAGCAATGTTTTGCAGGAGTTATATGTTTACAAGTACTGCTTATTAGCAGTGCCTCATGCCTCCCAGGTTTTGATTTCCATGCTGGGTTACTATTGGTTGTTTTTCTTGTGCTTAGCTATCTGGTTAAGTAGATGTTTTGTGCTGCAGATGTTTGTGATATTGGTTATTTATGCTGCAGTTGCATTATTGTTGTGATATGGTAACTACTTTTATATTTGTTGTTGGTTGCGTGTTAATAAGATTTGTTGTTCTTCTTTGATTTCAGGGTCTTTCATCAAGTCTTCTATAATAACCCAAATCTTAATCCAACCAAATAATTTTTTTAGGAGTTAATATAAGTCAAATTTAAAAATTGTCAACACCATAAGATAGCTATTATTGTGTTTTAATTATAATAATTTTTCATATTTTTTGGGCACGGGTGCAAATTCTTAAGAAATTCACATCTATCAATACAAGTGGGGGTTATGGGACCGTTAGATATCTATTTTGTAAACTGATTTCACCAGAATTTTTAAATAAAAGGAGCTATTTTATGGAGATTTTTCTATAATTTTTTAAGCCCCAAAAAATTTATATGAATTTTATTCTAAAACTGAATAAATTATATAATTATACTAATATTATAAAATTATTTTATTATAAAGATCCTAAACTTAACTTTTTTACTTAAGCTTTTCCTCTATTCATTTCGGCTAACATAGAAGGATTTAGGAAAATAAGAGAGAAATTAGAAGAGAGAGAGAAAAAGAAATCAAGGATTTGGAGGTCATATAGTGATTTTCATTAGTTAACTCTATTGGGAGATTTTCTCGTCTTGCTATAAATAACCATTACCCTATTTCTGATCTTAATAATTTGATGTTTATGATATTTTTAGATTAAATTTATATTTTCATTATCAAAAAATAAGGATAATTTTGTATTGGTAAAACTTTCACCGCATAACTTTTGATACATGATAGATCTTGTTAATATGAGTATTTTGACAGAAATATATTATATTTTTACTGGTTAAATTGAAATATATACTTTTTTGAAGTAAATACATAATAAATAAATTTGATAGATTCCATACATTTTATGAATTACTATATTTCAAACATGATATTGAAAAATATATAGCATTTGCATGTAGGAGAGGCTAGATGGAAGGATGTTTGTTAACATGAAAGATAAAGATCGATATCAATTGGTTGATAGTTAAGCCTAATTAGGATTGATATCCAATTGGATAATAATTGAGGTGGAAGGATGTAAATATCAAATAAAAGATGTTACATTTATGATTGCATTTACATGATAGTATATTAAATTGACTGATAGTATAATTAAAATCATACTGACATTAATATTGATACAGTATAGCATAACATACTAACACAATTTATTGGGTGATAGTACTCTTTACCGTATGTCTTATAGTTTGATAGATCTATTTTGATTTCATTCATCATATTAAGTGATGATTGATATTAACAACAACAACATCATCAAGCCTTTGTCCCACTACATGGGGTCGACAACGATTGATATTAACTAGAATAGAAATAGACATATTAATTCTTTTGTCTTGCATTGAAAACAGTGATAGAGTTTTGATTATCTACTGGACTTTTTAACTCATTATATGAATTTTAATAATTTCAGGTTAGGGAAGGGGTCAGGATTGTGAGTAGCGATACTGATAAAAATTTTTAAGTTTTTTTAGATTTTATTCTACATTTTCTTTTACTCTTTTGTAGTTAGGAGCTTGTGATAAATTAGTGATCTCCTAGCAGTGTAAATATCATTTTAATAAATGAATAGTAAAAATATTTTGATGTATATAATTTTAGTTATTTTTATAGTTATTATTTATATTGATGATTTATAAAAGCTCTGGTATATTCTTAAACTGACAAATGGATAATTCTTCCAAATTTAATTATGGGGTGTGACATCTTCGAATTATTATTTTAGAGTGGGAGCTTAATTTTTCGTGCAATTATTCTCTGCTCTTGATTTGCTATCATATTTATACTCTTATAGTTGCTCTCTGATTGGTTGATTGATTTGCTTTCTTTGTGTGATTTGGGAAGTATTATGTGGGATATGATTGCAGTTATTTCTCTAATGTTTGAGAAAATTTCCTTGTTGTTGCCAGTTTTGATGGTCTCATCTTATTGGTTTATATGGTTCGTTGGTGGTGGGTTAATGTGGTTAGTTTTGATGGAGGTTGGTGGGTCGGTGTGTCTTGGTGGTTGATAGCCTTGTACTATTTCTCCTTGTATTGGATATGGCCTCATCGATTGTTATTTTTCTTAGTGATAGTGGGTGGTTATTGCTTCTTCATCTTTTTTTTTTTTTTTGGGGGGGGGGGGGGGGGGGGGAGCCTGGCGGTGGGGCCCTACGTGTTAATTAAGAAAAGGTTACAAAGTCCTTAAAAGGATCCTCAAGCTCGAAACTACTGCTCGAAAGAGCTACAAAAAAGATCAAAATAAAACCTAAGAGCCGGTGGTTCCTTATACTAATAGTTACAAAAAACCCTAATAACATTCTAGGGCTGCAAGGAGACAACACCCAAAAAGGAAGACAAAAACGGTGGCATTCAGCATATTCTTCCTAATCCAAAAGAGAGTCCGCCAACACAAAATACCCTGAGTAGACTCCATCCACCAAAATTGCAAGATAAAAACACTAGAGCAAAACAAGGATTTATAATAATTGAGATATAACCAAATATCCAAACAATACACATTCAAAACATTGTTACAATATAAATAGGTTAATAGAGCATAAGCAGTATCAGGCTCCCAACTAATAAAGAAATAGTCCACAAGAAAGGCTAACCCGGGAGCATCATACTTACCAAACCAATACCAATGATAAGAAGACTCCCTCATATAAGGCATACATAAGAGAAACTTGGCCTGGAGAGCAGAAAGCCCCACACCCAAAATACGAACGAAAAACTTCCTAAGGCCAACATCCAACTTGATAACAACCAACAAAACAACACAAGCTAATTCCAACATAATGACAAACATCCAGCGACAAATAACAGCACTAGCAGCAACAACCAGATAGCCCGAAAGAGAGCCAACCCACCAAAGCAGTACCAAAAGAAAGATAGGAAACATCATCCAAAAAATGAGTCCCACACAGAACAACCCAAATCCGAATAAAGAGACCCAAAAGGCAATCATAAAAAATCCAGAACAGATAACTCAAGACCAAGAAAAAGGAAAAGGGACCTCCAGCAGAACAAAAGTAATAACAACTAAAAGCCCACATAAGGGACACCCAGCTCATCCAACTTAATTAAACTACAAAGAGGAACAGGGATGGAAGTGCCCAGAATGTCAATGAAATTATCAAGAGAACAGCCCCAGTTAGTGAGCCAAGAGGCAACAACGTTGGCATCCTTATGAATGTGATGAAATGAATAATTAACCTCCTTCAATATCTGCTTAATTTCCCTAATAATATAGAATAAATTCGGATTATAGCAGATATCTTGCTCGGCATACAAAAGTTTAAAATCATAATATGGGCTAACCTCAATAAGCACATTGGTTAAACTAAGAGAAAAACATAAATGAGTACCATAAAGGATAGCCTTGGTGACAGTCGTAAAGAGATTACCATTATGAACCGGACCAGCAAAGGCATAAATCAGGCGACCAAAGGAGTCCCTGAGAATACCACGGTAGCCACCAACATTATTGGTAAACTTGCCATCCACATTCAACTTGTAAAAATTCATAGGAGGTTTGTTCCAAAAAGTGATATTAGCCAACGAGTTAGAAGAATCATTACTCAAATAAATCCCAAGAGCCTTTCCCACAAATAGAAAGTTCTTGAAATGCTTATAAGAAACCAGATTAACGGTCACAAGGGAAAGAACCTTATCTTTCACCTTATGAATAACATTAAGATGATTCATCCTCACATTATTGAAAACAGAATTATTTCTTTCCAACCATAAAAATCAAAGGATGAGCAAAGGAATCACATTACGAATATGACCCTTATAATTAATAAGCCAGGCCGAAAGATTGGCTTTAAGGGTTGAATGAACATTAAAATAATTTAACTTGAATAAGTCATCAAAATAAACCCAAGTTTTAACCGCCGTAGGACCAAAAATGAAAACATGATGAATATTCTCTACATGCCAACAACATTGATATTTAGAGGCTAAATTAAACCCTTTCTTGATAAGCATGTCAACAGTGGAAATGTAGTTGTGAAGAAGCCGCCAAATAAAAACAGAAACAGTAGAGGGGATAGTCTTATTCCACAATTGATTAAAAATCTTATCAAAGTTACCTCTAGTTCTAAAGGACTGCCAAACCTTGCAAAGGTTGAAACCACCATCCTTAGTGAGATCACACAACATTAAATCCTTAGAAGTAGTATTGATAGGTAAATTTAAAATTTTGGTAATAATGCAAGTAGGAACCTCATTATAAAGCTTCTCATAATCCCAACCTAATTCATTGAAAAAATACTCAACCTTAGTCAAAGCATTAGAAGAAGTATTTAACATAGAGTCAATAGAAGTTTGATTAAGCCACCTATCTTGCTAGAAAAAAAATTTACCTTCACCCAGACCCCAGGAAATGAAGGGTTCCACTTCCCATTTAAACTTATAAATACGTTTCCAAACTCTTGAGTCATCAGGCTTAGCAGTATAATTAGTAGGATGCTTACCACCACAATACTTGGCATTCATGAACTTAGCCCACAAACTAAGATCCTTGCGAAAATTAAACCAAAGTTTAAGAGAAAAACCCTTGGCCAAGTCCTTTAAATCCTTGCAACCAAGATCACCCTCAGACTTGGCACCATAGTAGTTAACCCAACTAGCCCACAAGATTTTAGAGGAAGAAGAGGTGCCTTTCCAGAAAAATTTGTTAATAAGCTTGTGAATCATGTCACAAACAGCTTGAGTAGGAAGGATAGTTTGAAAAATATAAACAGGCAAGGAACACAAGACACTTTTAATAAGAACCAATCTACCCCCAAAGCTGAGAAAATTAGAATCCCAAGATAGAAGCTTGTTTTGGATAGAGGTAATCAGATCATTAAATAAGAAAGAAACCTTCCTACCATTAAAGAGAGGGACACCAAGGTATTTAATAGGCAGGTGAGCCTGCATAAAACCAGTAAGATTTTTAATGGCAAGAATACGAGCATTCGACACCCTTTTCGAAGTAATAAAACAACTTTTATGCTTGCTCAAGGATAAACCACTGCTCAATTCAAAATTGACAAAGAAAGACATCAATTTACGAATACCATTAGCAGCAGCATTAGTAAAAATAATAAAGTCATCAGCAAAGCACAAATGCGAGATGGGAAAGCCCCCCATAGTTTTAAAATAAAGAGACGGATAGTTTTCAAAAAGATTAGTAAGCCCCCTAGACAAGAAATCCGCAACAATAATAAAAAGCGCAGGGGAAATAGGATCACCTTGTCTTAAACCTTGAGAAAAATGAAAGAAACCATTGGAAGAACCATTCACAATAACAGAAAAATAAACATTGTCAATACAGTTTTTAATAAGGTTAATAAAAACAGAATTAAAATCAAACAAATCCAAAATATGGTAAATAAAATTCCAATTAATATTATCATAAGCTTTAGCAATGTCAAGTTTTAAAATTAAATTGCCACCATGCACTTTAGCATTAATATCATGATAAAACTCTTGGGCTAGCAAAATATTATCAGTAATTGCCCTACCTTTAACAAAACCCATCTGGTTAGGAGAAATAATTTTAGGTAAAATAATGGTAAGATGATTCATAAGAATTTTAGAAATCAATTTATTAAAAAAGGTGCAAAGACTTATAGGACGAAAATCATTCCAAGTAGTAATCGAATTGTGCTTAGGAATCAGAACAATAGAAGTAGAAGTAAAGAACTTAGGGATAGTAGTCCCATTAAAAAAGTCCAAAACACCAGCAAAAATATCCTCACTAATGATGTGCCAAGTTTTCTGAAAAAACATAGTGGTGAAACCATTAGGTCCCGCCACCGAGTCACTATTCATTTGCATCAAAGTATCTTTAACCTCCTCAAAAGAAGGAGGCAAAGTGAGTAAGACATTATCCTCTTGAGAAACACGTTTAGGAATAATATTATGATCAAAATTAATAACATGATTAAAATCTTTATTGAAACTATTCTAAAAATAATGAACGGCTAAATTGGCAATCTCCTCAGAGTTATCAGTAAAAGAGCCATCATCTCTTTGAATCTTAGAAATAAAGTTTCTAGACCTTTTCTTCTTAACCAAATCATGAAAATACTTGGTGTTGTTATCACCTTCAGTTAACGTCTTAGCAGTAGCTTTTTGCTTCCAGAAGATCTCCTCTTGAGCTTGAAGAAGATAAAGATCCTCTTTAGACTTCTTAAGAAGATTGAAGTTAGCCTCAGAAGGGTCAATTTGAAAAACATGTTCATTAGTACTAACATTGTGTTCAGCTTGCAAAATATTAGAAAAAAGATTCTTAAACACATGCTTATTCCACCAAGTAAGAATAAATTTCAACCTTTTCAACTTATACCAAAGTCTACGCATACCATAAATAGAATTATCCGGATGTAAAGGAGCACACCAATTATTTTGAACAACATCAAAAAAATTGTTATGCAGAAGCCACATGTTTTGAAATCTGAATTGAGAAGAAGCCCTTAAATGTTTAAGTTTAAGACTAATCAGCAAAGGGAAATGATCAGAAAGGGTTCTGCTAAGATGTTGCACATTAGTGGATAGGATAGAAGTAAGCCAAGCCTCATTAAAAAGGACACGATCTAGCCTTTGCCATAAATGACCCCTATTCTAAGTAAAATTATTACCAACAAAGCCAATATCAATCAACTGACATTCCAAAATCATATGATTAAAATCTTCCATAGACCGAGATGACAGCAAAGCCCCCCCACTTCTCTCAGAGGGGTTAGTAATAGCATTAAAATCTCACCCAACAAGCCAAGGTAAATTGTAAGAGTTATGAAAGTTAATGAGTTGATTCCATAGAACTTTTCTAATATATAAAGAAGAAGCAGCATACACAAAGGAGGCACAACATTGAAAATTAAAACCTTCAACCTTACAATGTAAAACTTGTGTAAAATCACCAAGAATGTCAATTTTGATCGGGTCTTTCCAAAAAACCTAGATTTTGTTAGCCACATTAGCAACAGCATGCTTGAAGCCCAAAAATCTAGAAGTATAAAGTAATTTAGTCAAGGAAATAAGCGGTTCAAGAAGCACGAGAACAGCAATATTGTGAATACGACATAAATTCTTAATGCGGATACGAGAGGAAGAGCACCCAATGCCCCTCACATTCCAAATAATAGTATTAAACATAAAAATCAAAATCAGTGATGAGTAAAAGTACGGGAGGACTTAGCAAGTTGCAAGGAAAGAAGTTTAGGCTTCCTTCCTCTCTTACTTTGCACTTTAATAAAAGAAGAATCCATATCATCCTTAGCAAAACATTTAACACCATTTAGTAAATCCTCATTATCCTTTAAAACAACAGAATTTGAAGGAGATATACTGGCATGTTGTAAATCATTTAAGGTATTATTATGAGGCTCAACATCCTCCACAATCAAATCATCCTCTTCATAAAAAACAATTTCCTTACCTTTACCAATATCAGAAGGGATAGCAATAGTCTCAATTTCCCCTTCCTCTAAAAGCTTATCATTTTCTTCAATGGGCAACTGGATTGTAATATTAGGTCCAATATCAATTTCCTGCATAACATCATTAGATGGTTGAATAACCAATTGATTAAGTTTTCCATTATCAGGTTCCTGCATAATGTCATTAGCTGAAGAAGGGGGTACCAATGTACCAGGAGATGAAATAGTATTAGGTATGACAGCTTCATTAATAACAACCAAATTAGAAACAGGGAAAGGATTAGAGAGAATAAGATTAGGCACATCCGAATTAACATTGACAGTAGGTAATCCTTCATCAGAGCCCTTAGGGATAGTCTTCTCTTTATGGAGTTGAGGATGCAGTTTAAAGCATTCATTAGCCCCATGACCATGCATTTTACAATGAGAACAGAATATAGGAAAGTTTTCGATTTCTACCTTTTGAAAATAGCCATTAAGTTCAGAGCCTAACCAAATTTCATGCGGAAATTTTTTTGAGACATCTATTTCAACAAGAACACGAGCAACAGATGGGCGAGAAATGGATGCAGTGGCCTGATCCGTTTGCAAAGGCTTTCCAAAAATAGACGCCAGGCCAAATAAAATCTGAGAGTTAAAAAAACGAAGATGTAGGTTGGGGAAAGAAAGCCAAACCGGAGCGATGGGGGATTCTTCCCGCACATCGAAATCAGGCGTCCATTTGAGAAGTCGCATTTGACAACCTTGTATGTAGTATGAACGTCGAGAAAAAATGCGACTATAATCAAGATCATTCGATAGTTGAATCGCTATGTGCCGAGGATCCAGCAAGCCCACATGAAACACACCAGAAAGCTTCAAGCTAACAAAAAATTTCCTAATCACATCCAAGTTAGTCTCTTTAACACAAATTTACCGACTAAAGTAAGAGCAAATGGGGCCGCCAACTGAGAAATCACAGAATCATCGAGCAGAAGAGCAGAACATCCCTTAAAGGAGGTGTGAACAAAAGAAAATTTAGAAACAGTCGAAGATCCAGAGACCACATCCCTGAAGGAACAAGACCGGCCCTCAGGGAGGGAGGAAGATGAAGGGATAGATGACGACGGAGTCGTCATCTCCCACGAAGAGAAAACCCTAGAAAAGCCTCAAGAAAGAGACGGGATTCCTCCAGTAAATGAAAAATCAAAAAGAAAATCCAATACTTATCGCAAGCCACGATCTACAGTGAAGATCGCAAGAGGAACAGTGGAGCGCACCAAAATCGCCAGAGCGGGTGGTTATTGCTTCTTATTTCAGTTCCGAAATATTTATTTCTTTCTATTTGTGGCTATGTAGCTTACATTGAAAATTTCTCAAAGATTGGTTAAAATTTTTTAATACTACAATTATCAGTTTGATTATGTCCTTCTCATTTTATTAAATTTTCTTCTAGGCTACTGTTATTTTGGTCTTTCTCTCCTCTAATTAGGTTGCTTTCAAAGTGTTGGTTTTGGCTAATTTAGAAATTATTGTTGGGTATCCAACTGCTATTTTGTGTCTTTTATCTTTCTTACTTTGGGCTAATTATCTTGCATTTTAAATATTGTTTTGTGTTGCTCATTGTATGATGTCTGGTGCTGTTAATAATGGCAAGTAATTAACTTTTTTGTTGATTTTGGCTACTATGGTTTGGTTATTTTTAGCTTCTCTTTTTTGATCATTTTTTATGTTCATTTTTTATTCCTAAATAATTTTGTATTCATGTCTCTGTTAGCTCTATTTTTCTATTCAGGTGTTTGTGCCATTTACCTTTGGTTTGGATTTGCTGGTGGATTTGCTCTTCCATGTGTTGTTCCTTTTGTAGTTGTGGGGAGTGCTGCTAGTAGAAGGATCTCTTATGCTTTTAATGGAGCTCTAATTGGACTATTCTTGGTATAGCTAGCTACTTTGGTTTTGTTGGTTTTTGCATCCTCTATGATTTTTTGAAGGTACCTTTTGGTTGTTGTCAAGATTAACTTAAAGCATATTCAAGCTTGGGCATATTTTTGGGTTGGACTTCTTGCCTACCTTTGCATTTTATTTACTATATTAGCATTAGATAGGGATCTTTTACTCTTTAAGTTTCATTTTCTTTTACTTGTAGCTCTTTGAGCACTTAGTGAGTGTTTGATCTTTTTAAGGACTTGTAACCTTTTTTTGATGACATAAAATAAACCCTTTTTAAATTAAAACAAAAAACTTTGATAGTAATAGTATCCATCAAACCAAACCAAATTGAATTTGAAATTGTTGCATTACATCTTCTTCCCCTATAACTTTATTATGGAAGGTATTGAAAGAGTAATAGTAGGAACATCTATAAATAGAGATTTACCAAATAATTAGGAGAATATAAAAGAGCAAATTTATCAAAAACATGGACCCAAAGGTGAGAACAAGCTATTCAAATAGGAGTAATCAGGAAGAAATTAAAAATTTATAGAAAAAAAATGAAAATTTGCCAGTGATCAAATTTTCCATTGAACTTTAGGTAGATTTTTGTCCATTAGTAAAACCACTGTCATAAACACTTTTTTATTAAAAAAAAAACATTACAAAATTTGAAAGATATACAAAAACTCTATCAAAAAATATATACTATTTTTTAATTTTGGCTGTACCTTTATTCATTTAGGTTCAATATCCTAACCCACAACAAAATATAAATAGCTTCTTTACAAAAATAATGGCATATCAAGTATAAAATAAAAATCCTGATATATAACTACAAATATGATAAGAGAAAAGATATTAATGACCATGTGGGTATGATTAATTAATGCTTAGTATATAATTTTCATGGATCCTTCGAATATCTCCTCCTCTCCCGCTCTGCTAGGGTTTTCCCCTAGCTCCTTCTCGGCGGCACTGGCCGCCACTGTCTTCGCCGGTGCAAATCTCAAAAAAGTTTTTTATTTCCCCCCTCTCCTTTTAGCTGTTTTCTAATTTTTATCTCTCTCAATTCACCCACTTTCGGCCTTCATGGCTAGAATGACGATTAATCGTCTAGTCGATCCTAGTTTTTTAGATGGACCGATCAAATCTCTATTCCTTCCTTGATGCCCTCTTTGGTATTTCCCCTGATGTGAGACTTCCTGAGCTGAAATCTATTCTTTTCATGGCTTGACATCACTGTGGATCTCGAAGGAGGAGATTCTTGCACTTGCAACCCCTCTTCAATATACGTTAGTTGGTTTTTTTCCTTCTTCTCGACCTTCTCTTAACTCTATTAGAAGGTTTTTCTTCAATCTTAAGCTAAATGGTAATTTCTCGATTACTTTGTTGGATCATTCACATATTTTGATTAAGTTGGTTAATGATTTAGACTATAGCAGAGTTTTTTGCCATAGATCTTGCCTTGTTAACAACTGCTATATGAAATTGACCAAATGGTCTTCTTTATTTGACATTGGTGTGGAGTTGCCGGTTATCCCTATTTGGATATCTTTCCCATACCTCTGGCCACATCTATTCTCCTCCCATAACCTTCATGGTCTAGGATCGCTTTTTGGTTGCCCGTTAAAAGTTGATAATGTTACCTCAATTATTCTCGTCCTTATGTTGCGTGTGTTTTGGTTGAGCTTGACATTACCAAAAAATTTTCAAATAAATGTGGTTAGGTCATGAAAAAATTTGGGTACATTCAACATACCATGATGGAGGAATTTCCTCCATTTTGTGTTCATTGTAAAAGTATTGGTCATTTGAAGGGTGCCTGCCACCCCCATCCGCCCTCTACCCCACTAACTGTTATTGCTAATGCTTCTAATCCTATTAATGCTAATGTTGTTGGTGTTTTGGATACTTTGGATAATATAGCTACTCCTACTTTGATTCCTACTTCACCAAGTACTAATGTGGTGGTTAATGGTTATATTTATGATAAAACTGTTAATGTTATGGAGATTGATCCTATTGTTGTTGACACTAGGGATGTTGTTGGTCATACTGTGGAGGACACTGCTCCATTGACTTTTATTTTGCCTATGGGTTTTCTTGTGTATGCTAAGGAGGAAGATGCTCCTTTGACTACTGTTTTGCTTATGGATATCTCTTGTGATAATAGAGGTGTTAATGAGATTATGGGTGCCAATAATTATATGATTAACCTTATAGCTAGTCCCATTGAGTCCCCTATTTCTAATATTAGTGATGGTATTGATGTTGTAGCAGATGCTGGTGTTAATTTTGGTTCTTTGGAATCTGGGGGCTGTGAAGATTTTAGCCCTATTGGTATTGGTTTCTGTCGTGTCTAATGCAAATGGGGATGTTGTGGATTCTAGTGGAATGGTTGCTGCTTTTGATGAATCACCCTTGGCTTCGTTAGAACCGATTTTATCGAATGTATCATTTATTAATGTTCTGGTTTCTGGTTTCGCTTATTTTTAATGATGCATTGAAAGCTCAATTGGTGATAAATATGAAGGGTATTTGTGTGGATCCAAATGATTGGCTTGATGAGTCATTTTCCTGACCTTGAGGGGTGATGGGGAGGACTTGGATGGGCATGAGGATAAAGTTTATGCGATGTATAATTTAAATGTGAGTCACATCATTGAAAAAGATTTTGCCCTGGAGAGTGACAACGTCGTAGGAGGAAACCTAAATGGAAGTAGTTTTTATTCCTATCTTCTAATGATGGCCCATATCTTGTTTGGTTCTTTTTCTTGTTGTTGGTGTTGTGATGCTCCAGGATCTAATTTGGATGAATTATTCTTTTATCTTTTAATAAATAAGAATCAGAACTACCTAATTTCTTTTATCAATATCAATAACAATAGAAATAAAGTTATCGATCTAAAAATTAATATACATATATATATCTGTATTCAATCTCAAAAATCATATACAGTACTCAGAATATAAATAATCATCACATTTCTATTCTATCTTGAGTACAAAAGAATAGCTAAAATAAAAAAAACTTAAACCTGAAGGAATCCTGACTAACCTCACACTCCTGATTCTCTTCCCTGACATGAAATTATTTAACCATATATAATAATATAAAAATCCCAGTATAACACCAAAATATACAACTGAATTCAAAGTACGATAAAAAAAGTAATATGCATGTCAACAATCAAATCATAACAGTTACATTCATATAATCATTAAATCAATATAGAAACAGTAAACTTTACATACAGCAGTAGTAGAATCCATTATAATACAGTAGTCAGTAAAAGAGTAAATCAGAACAAGTATTAAATCTATAAAGTAATCTTCGTATCAGTAATATCAATTAGAGTACAAATCTTATAAAGCATCAAATCAAAATATCGGTAAAGACTATCAAAATCATATCAATGCAGTAAAATCATATAGCATACCCATACTATCCAGGTATTTTAGATCGCATGCTCAGTATATCACATGCTTAGTATCAATATAATAAATCAGTAGTATTAAATAGTATCAATATCTAAATCGATAACAATAACAATCTAGTGGTAAGAGCAATAGAATAACGTAATAATAGTAAATCTATGCAATAATAATAAATTCGTATAATAATAAAAATAATACCTTAAGAATATGTATTTTAATAGTTACACTAAACAAGTAAGAAGTCATGGCTATCATAGTATTTTTTAATATTGTATCAGTATTAGTAAACTATTGGCTCAATAAATAGAGTCGTCACTTTTTGCCTGTCAACACAGTAATCATCTCCTTATAACTCCCAATTAGTGTATCATATGAATCAGTAGATAATAACACCAAATTATAATATTTAAAGGAATGTCCGTCGGACCACCATCCTGTACAGGTCAATCAACCTCCAATCAACAGGTCAACCAATCTTTACTTATCTTTTACACACACATTATTATCATAGTACTATAACAATAATCTTAATCACATATCCACATTCATTTTTAATGCATTACAGTAAAAAAGTATATTTGAGCTTAATTAAAAAAATACTAAAATATCCTAACATTAGACAATAAAAATCATGTTGATAAAAAATTCATATTTTCAAAATTTAGCCAAATTATCAAATATTACTTAAAATAATATTTTGAAGCTTTAGTTGAACTAAATCACTATTTTTAGAAGTTCAAAATAAATTTCTAAGTAGGCTAAAATTGCTGTATTTTAAAAATCATGAGGTGAAAATTTTGAAATAAATACTCAAAACGTTCATAATCTCTATCTCTATAACATATAAAAAGTTACACAGTGAAAGTTTTATCAATATAAAATTATACTCGCTTTTAGGTAACGAAAACACAAATTTGATAAAAAAAATATTAAAAATATAAAATATTTGAAATAAAAAATAGAGTAATGATTTCTTTTAGCGAGACGAGTAAATCTCACAACTTGTCCGACAGGCAAAAATCATTTTACGGCCTCCAAATCTAAGATTTTCTTTTCTCTCTCCTCACATTCTCTCTTAATTCTCTCAAACCATTCTCTATTAGTCATTAGTCGAATGAAGAAAGGGATTTTAATAAAAAAAATTAAGTGGGTTAAGATATTTTAATAATAATATAATTATATAATATATTTAATTTTTAATATAAAATTCATATAAAATTTTTTGGAATTTCAAAAATTATAGAAAAATATTCATAAAATAAATTATTTTATTAAAAAAATATTGGTGAAATCGATTTGCAAAATGGACACTTGACGGTCACAAAATCCTCGCTTGTATAGACAAGTATTAAATTCTTAAGGATTTTCATCGGGGCCCAAAAATTACGAAAAAAATTTGTGTAATTAAAATACCATAATCTCAATGCTACGACAAAAATGGTTTATAATTTGGACTTATATTGACTCCAGAAAAAAATTATTTACCCAGATCAAAATATGAGTTATTACTAGTGTGCTCTTTCAATTGTGGGGCTCTGTGTGTGTTTGTTTTGGATAAGTCTGTTGGGTTCAGCTTGCTCGATTGGGGTTCTGTGTGTTGGAGGTAGGGAGGTGTGGTTTGTTTGTTGTTCGATTGGTGTTTGGGTTTGGGAAGGATGGGTGTTGGGTTGGGGGTCTGCTGGAGAGTATTGTTCTCCTCGTGTTGCTCTTTCTTCTCGGTGCTCATATTGGTGTCCTATTGGGTCTGTGGTATTTCTGGTTGTGTTCTTGTTTTTTGGGGCTTATAGTTTGTTGATCCCTGTCCTGCTATGGGTTGCTTCTTTGGCTATGTTCTGTTTGATTTATCCTTTTGCAGATTTCTTTGATGCTAGTTTTTCTATTCTTGGTGGGACTGTTGCTGACCGCTAGGGGTGTCTTGCTTGGATATTTGTTTTGGTTCACTACAGGAAAAACAGCCATTACCGGCAGACAAAATCCACCAGTAAAGTGAAAAATGCGTCGGAAATAATAGGTTTCCGGCGGATTTCTGACGGAAAACTATCCGACGGTAAAACGCGCATCGAAAAAATATTTCCGTCGCATTTTTTTCACCGGAAGTATTTCCGGCGGATGTTTCGGCAGACAACCGGCGAATATATTTGACAACCCGATGCCTTTTCTGTCGTCGTGTTCTGGCGAATAAGCCGTCGAAATTACCGGCGGAAAATGTCCGCCGGAATTACCGGCGGATATTCCATCGCAACAAAAACCGATGCCGATTTTTACCGTCGGATATCACCGTCGAGCTATCCGTCGGAAGTTCCGTCGCATATTCCGCCGGAAATGTCGTCATATCGTATTTCTGACAACGGTACCGGCGGATAATCTGCCGGAAACATGTTGCAGAAAAAAAAACCTTCCTCATTTTGAAAAGTGATTTCCACATTTATACCTGCATACAACAAACTACAACACAATATATATTCTACAATATCAATAGTTACACAAATCAGAAGAGCATCATCCATATAAGGAATAATTAAACATGCATACAATAAACATATATAAGAAGAGTGTCATCAACAAATATCTAAACATGTTCAAACAACAAATAGATAAATATGTCCAAAAAACACATAAAAATAGATGTCCACATCAGTAAAATAGATAAATAATGTCTACTCTGATTCAATTTCATCCTCAGGTGATGATGTACTCCTACCACTACTCATATGCTCCCTCATCTTTTTCATTTCTTCTAACATTTGAGCTTGCTGCTGCTGTATCTGCATCTGCTGCTGCTGCATTTGCATCTGCCAATCAGCTTGGGCTTTCCGTACCTGTTCTAGCTCTGCTGTAAGGGCAGCTATCTGTTGAGTATATAAAGACTCTCGGCGGATAATCCACCTGAGCATCCTCATTTCTTCAACGCTTAACTTAGAATTATGCTACTCTTTTATTGGCCAACATTTGACACTATAAAGCATTGCAGGTCTCACCACCATCTTATAAAATTTTCCCTTAAGTTTGAGGAGAGATTATTGTGTTCGGACATCAAACGTGTCCAGAGACCAATAAAAAAGCACCACATCATTAGGCGCGCGGTACCGAGCACGGTACCACTCGGTACCGTCAGCAGTACCACTCGGATATACCGATTGGTACCGCTGTCCGGACAGAATAATTTTTCAAGTTTGAGGGGTACTTTTTTATCACACAATAAGCCCGATGCATTCCTCCACTTCAACCATCCTACTTGGATATCTAAAACGTGTACTCTTATTAATGACTTGATCGCCTAAAGTCACAATCCCCTCACTAGGTCTATCATTACTAATATTACACTCCATATATTTCATTTTAGATCTACTCAAGCGAAAACCTTTAGACTCTAAGGTTGACCTCCACAATTCTAATTTACCTTCAACTCCCTCTATAGTCCTATTAACAAGAATAATATCATGAGCAAAAAGCATACACCAATGTACATCCTCTTGCAAATGTCTAGTGAGAACATTCATGACTAAAGTAAAAAATCAAGAATGTGAAAGAGAGAAAGTTACCTAAACAGCAAGCGAGCTCCCGGCCAAACGTCAATGGAGTGAAGTCCACCAGCGCGCGTCAAGGAGAGAAGTCGAACTGCGTCGAAGAAGAGAATTTCATCAAATGAGGGTGAACTGACCGGAGCGAAGAATGCGAAAGGGAGAAAGCTACCTACACAGAGCGACCGACAGGGGCGAGGTCGAAGAGGGATGTCGTCGAAGGAGCTCGAGGGCAGGGACGTCGTTGAAGGAGCTCGATCTAGCGAGGGCAGTGACGTCGTCAACAGAGCTCGAGGGCAGGCGCGTCGTCGACTGAGCAGGGACGTCGTCGAAGTAGCGAGCCTAAGCGGAAGAAGAATGACCTAAAGTCGAGGGTACGAGGCCGATATATTGAAATTGCTGGCGTATTTTCCGCGGAAAATCCGCCGGCCGAATTACCGGTGGCTTATCCGCCGGTAATACTTCGTCGGGTTTTAATTAACCCGGCGGTAAATCCGCCGGAATATCCACCGGATATTACTAGCAGAATATGCGTCGGTATATTGGAAACACTGGCGCAATTCCGGCGGTTCAGCCGACGGAACGTTACCGACGCTATTTCAGCCGGAAAGTCCGCCGTAAGGTTACCGGCAAAAAAATCCGCCGGTAATGCCGTCGTTGATTCCGGCGTAATTATATCTGCCGGAAATTCCGCCGGTATTTCATTATTTTCCTGTAGTGGTTGGAGCTCTCATTGGCATTAGCTTCTTTCAAATGGTTTCTATTGGGTGGTTTTCTCGGTGATTATGTCATTTTAGATTGTATTTCCTTTCTTTTATTTATGTATTATAATAGATTGAGTCAAAGACCCATAGGTTTTATTTTAAATGATATTTTTTTAGAGCATTGTTGATTCATTAAGGATTTATAATCTCTTATTTATATTAATGTGTAAGCCCCAATAAGTGGGTTTTATCAGAGAGAGAGAGAGAGAGAGAGAGAGAGAGAGAGAGAGAGAGAGAGAGAGAGAGAGAGAGAGAGAGAGAGAGAAATGGTATTAATGAGAGTAAAGAATAAAAGCATTTCAAGATAAAATGTATCATTATCCTTTCACATTGTTTGAATTCTATATAACTTCTATTCACATCAATAATAGACTTTAATTGTTATAATCTTTTTTTTTATTAATCTCTTTATACAAATAAAATAAAGCTGACCTTTTATGCAAATGATATGACGTAATCAAAATTACTAAAATGCCAATATGCATCCTAATAGATATTATAAGAGATTTATGACCTAATCCTAGAAAATGATATGATAAAAATATGTGAGAATAGATAATCTACTTGAATAAAATATGTCCATGTATACTAACACCCTCTTTAAATCAAACTAACTCAAGCAGTAATATATTTTTAAAATTTTCAAGATAGAGAAATTTTAAAGTTCAAATTTTCATTAAGGCACCCCCACTAAGAAATTTGTTTAACCAGTCAACCAATTTCTTCTTTTCATGAATCTCTTCATATGAACTTGGAAATTAACATCTTAAAATTATTTTATAGTATTTTAAAAAATAACTTGATTTATTTTTAAAAATAAAGTAAAATACACAAAAAATATTTTTTTAATAAAAAATAAAAATAAACCGAAAAAAAATCCTAAGAAAACAAGCAAAGGCAAAAGAGTAGAGATGACTATCTCATTGAAAAGGTCGATAAATAATAATAATAATAAAACTAATTTCTTGCTGTAACAAGCAATAAACGACTCCATCACATAATGTCACCACGTGAAAGCTTGAGCTTATCACAATTAAGTTTACAAACAAAAGTACTAATCATAATTAATTAAGCCTGGCCCAGCCAACTTGGATGATCATCTTTTATATCTAATCAAAGATGGACTGCACTAATTATAGGACAAATTATAGATTATTATATTGGTGTACAAAGCTATTTGCCCATTAGGCCATTATCATACACCATGCTAACGTTGGAATAGATTCTAAAGCGAGATGATTAATTTAAACCGAATAAAACTTCAAGGAAACTTGGGAACTCTTGCTTGGAATCAGCACTTTAATCAGTCCTACAAACCGGAGATTATCAATAGTTAATTATCTTTGATTGTTCGCTTTAAAAAAGGTCTTGATTCCTTGAACACGTTCTGTGATAATTAACTGACTAAATCCTAGTTGACTAAAAGTCTACTACTATCAATTATGATATAGCAAGTGAAAAATATGAGTGGCTGTTCACTTTCAGAAGAATCTTTTGGTGTTCAAATAAATTTCCAGGTTATTCTGCTCGTAGTTTAGTGAAGATCAGGAACTTTGGCTCTCCCATCAGCTGTAAGAGTTCAGATACTGATGTGATATATCTGCACTTGAATTCTTAAGAAAACTGGAACATAACATTAGGACATAGGATATTCCATTGCAATGGCTTCTGTCATGTCACCTTTGGTTGTCTTTGACTGAAACATATAGGCTTCACGAGTATCTATATATGAACTTAGGACAATACATTTTTTTGTTAAATTCCTTGTCAAAAATATTTCCTATACAGTCTCCTTCTATAACTTCAGCAAAAATTCTCTCGAGAAAAGAGTTGGCTGGATAGCATTACCTAACCAAATCTTAGAAGCATGATGAAGAAGCGCTTTCAAAATCTACCTGGGCTTCAACTGACAAGATCTTGTTTTAAAACTTATGATTATCTTGAAATCTACGCTAATTAATTTAATGATGATTTGGTTCGAAACTCAGCATAATCACAATCAATAAAGGCACCCTGCAACAAAAAAAGTGCACAGCGTAAGCAAAATGGATTAAATTAAAATATTAAAGAATTAACTCTATATTGCTCAAAAAATATTGGTACACTAATCATCTGTTCATAAAATATAATCAACTTAATTATTTGAATCCAACAACTTTAGGTGTGAAAGTAAAATTGGTTGGAAATTTGGAAGTCTCCTGCTTTTCCTAGCTATTACATGTTCCTGCCACCAACTAGATATGAAAATAATAAAGTAATCTTGTTAAAATACACTAAGATCGATTGTAGATACAAATTGATGTGTTAGAAAACATATTCATGCCATATAATGACTGCTGCAGATGGAGAAGATAAACAAATCAATCACATAAAATATCGATTATTTGTGTTCCTTTAACAAATATATCAAAGTTAATCCTAATACATCCAACGTGAGGGAGTTCCTAAGAAAGAAAAAAAGATAAGTATTTGTTAGAGAAGTAAAATGAGCAGCGAACCCAAATAAAAAAAAGAAAATGCAGCAGAAAGAAAGTACACTAGGATTTAACGTTGAAAAACTCGAAACTAGGAAAAAAGTTATGGAGCCACACAACAACAAGAAATTCACTCTGGAAATTTGAGAAACATAATACAGCTCTTCTCTCTCACTCTCTCCTTATCTCTCTTTACCTTTGCACCACTCTCTTACAAGAAAAACAAACAAAGAGAAACATACATAAAGCCACCTAGAGATGCAACCTTTCATGAAAAACGAGAAAGAAAATTGCCTAGCCCACCTTGCAACGCCGCGACGCTTCAAATTTGGAGCGATGCGGCACTCAACTCTCTTTCTCAAGTCTGACAGTGCCGCAGCGCCAATATTTGGAGGGCCATAGTGCTCCGCTCTTTGCCTGTTTTCAAGCAAACTGCATTGCCGCCACAGCGCTAAGCTCTTTTCTTAAATCGATTGTGGTTCTTACTTCCTTCTCGCTTTATGCACTCTTACGCAGTGACATCAATAGCAATTGTCATATTTGACGAGTAATTAACTTTTAAAACAAGGGGATGCTATCCAAAATGAATGCTGGATGGCTACATTTATTTTCCATGCTTGTTTATTCTATAATGCTCTCATTGGAAGATATCTCCAAATATCGTTCTATTACAAAAGGAAAATCCATCAACTTTTAGAGATAAACAAGTTCTAATATTCTTTTATGAGAAAATAAATTTTCTTGCTAACCCCCTTATCATTTCCCCGTTTATGTCCAAATTCTCAAAACCCTACTCTTCTCCCATTCCATTCCCAAATTCCCAAAGTCCTCATCTCCCTTCTCATCACACCTAATAAATTCTTGAGATTCTCATCTTCTTCCCTTCCATGCTCAAATTCCCAAAACCCTAGTCTTCCTCTTTAATACCAAAAATTTCAAAACACTTGAGGAGTTGGCTTCTACATGACCATGACAAGGAAATAGTGACGAGCTTAGAGCTCATGACAAGAGCTCATTGGACACTGACAGGAGCTCAATGACTATAAGATTAACTTCCTTCAAAAATATTTGGCATTCTTTAATATTTAATCTTTTTATTTACTTATTTATTGTTTAATACTTAATTTAAGGTTTTGTTTGGGACGGCTTTCTTACTGCATCTTAAATCAACTTTCAATTTTTGTACTAGAAAGTTGATTTAAGAAGCAATAAAAATGCCGTCCCAAACGAACCCTAAATCTTGAGTAACGACTATGCCTCATTTCATAGTCATCTTAGATATAAAATTACAAGAAATAAATAATACGTTGTTTAAAGAATAAATTGTAGAATTATTGATTCTTAATTCACCCTTAGATCCTCAAAATGTATACCAATCTTAAAAAAAATTAAGATATTTGTCACATTGCAAATAAATTTTTTTTAAAGAAGACTTCACAGATCAAGAAAGTTAATCTTAAAAATTTAATTGGAATATTTTAAAATTCAAGCATATCAAAATTAAAATTTTCATTATATATCAGTATAATTATTATCTATCTTAAATATTGGCAGAGATAACTAAATATATTATATGTCCTCTTGTTGAAGGATTAATTATTGAGGTTGGTCTTAACTCTACCTGCTTATAATACACAAATTAATTGTGCATTTCCATCAATGAAGATTGTCAAAACAAGCTTGTGAAGCATGATGGATGATAACGATTGGGTTAAGAAACCTATTAGTGTAAACGGGCCAGCCTTCCTTCATGCTTCAGAAAGCACCTGGACTGGGCTTTCAATGCCTGTTGGGTAAATGGCTTTTTGCCAGATTATGGCCTTCTTTTTTTGTTTTGGCTTTGCATGTTGTTGATTATATTGTTTTAAAAAGAAAATGATTACATTTTTAATAAATATAAGCTAAGCATTTATAATCCTATATTTGTATGGTGGAGTGCTCAAAAGATATGATTGATTTTTAGCTTACATAAAATGTCATCTATTACAATTTCAGTAGATTTGATATCAAGGATTGTTCTAATATTTTAGTAAGCTAAAAAAATTCTATCAAATCCAAGGAGAGATGTTATGCGGATGATGGTTAGGATCCTCCCATGATGAATTGTTTCGGAGATCTCTATTTAGGCTCTCAAAAAAAATGGAGGGCAATTAGGAGATATTAAGATGATGAGTAGAAGATAGAAGAAGAAGCATAAAGAGCTATTTAAAGAGTAATGTATATTTTTTCACTCATAAATTTAATGTTAGAATTGTGTATGCATAGAGAGAGATTATGATCTTAACTTTAAAGAATAACTTATAGACAATCAGCTAAGTAAAGATATTATACATGGAACATTTGTAAAAAGAAAAATCATTGT
This sequence comes from Dendrobium chrysotoxum, assembly GCA_019925795.1. NCBI lineage: Eukaryota > Viridiplantae > Streptophyta > Magnoliopsida > Asparagales > Orchidaceae > Dendrobium > Dendrobium chrysotoxum. The sequence goes on along the minus strand of CM034309.1, from coordinate 32,484,989 downwards.
TTAGTTCAATTGATATACCTTTTATTAGTAGCAGATATGCTTTGCAAATAGTTATCATTCTTTGAAAGCATAGAAGAACTTAATATAAAGTGAAAGTAAGATCTTTCAAGTATCCTCCATATTGACTAAGCAATAAAATTAAATATTAGAACAATCCTTCTCTTGGAGTCAGAAAGAAGCAAAACCTAAAGAAAATGAATGAAGTATTGTTAAAAAGATAATAAGGTTGTTGAGGACGATCGAGATAGTCCTCTTTTTGGACTTGAAGGCGACAAACTTAGGGCAATGGATGAGGTGGTACTAAAAGATTAGGGAAGTAGTTGATGATGGTAAATATAATCTTTTTATTGGAGTTGAAGGTGTCATAACCTTTAGGAGATGGATGAGGTTGCACTAGGAAATTAGGGAGGATATTGATAGTTAGGACAATCTTTTTTTTTTTTTTTCTGAGTTGTGGACAAGATAACACAATTTTGGATCGATGGATGAGACTATATAAAGGCCACATAAGATATTAATGATGGTCGGGATAGTCCTTCATATTGGAGATTAATGTGGCATTTTTAGGCTGTAGTCAGAGCTCCATAATTCTACTGTGAGCTAGTGTGAGCTAGTGAGGCCTATGTCAGAATTTCTCCATTTTTTTTAGGTGTTTTGATGTCTAAATGAATTCGAATCATCATGATTTTAAACTTGTTGGAATCACCTTGATGAGATGCTCATTTCTATTATTGGTATCCAAAATTTAGAGTTTTTTCGACTACTCAAACAACTTTTGTAAGTTTTTAATTTTATGTATAAGTCTGCTTTTTAATATCATTTGGACCTACATTTAAATGATTTTGACACCACTGAATTCATCGCATCTAAACACATAGTATCGATTGTATTTTTATAAAATTGGACCTCATATGATTTTTAAAATAATTCATCAAATTTTCAATTTTAATTTTGAGCAAATTTTTTATCCATAAAAAATGTATAGAAATTAATATTTGATGAGGTTGATTTTGTGAGTGACATTAATAATTATAAAATCAATTGAAAATTCACTTTAAACCACCCTAGCAAATGACATAAGTGCTACTATAGATGTTTAAGGATCACTGAAATCAACCATAAATTCTAAAAAAAATGCAAGAATCAATCATAGAATAGCAGAATAGAGGAATGCCAAAATTAGTGGAGTTGCAAAAGCATCGCTCGTTGAAGTCAGAAACCCGTTAGTCTCATATAACAAAAATAGAGTAATAACAAGAAGTCACATAATAGTGGAGATTCCTAAATAAAGCAGAGAAATAGCAAAGGATCATAAATGGAGGATCATCCACAAGAATCTATCAAAGTGATTAGCCACTGATAAGCAAGAGAATCTTCTTGGCAAATAGCAATAGTAGGATAGAAACCAAGTAAAAATCATCAGTAAAGATATGATAACATCCTCGGCATGCATACAAACTCCCACTTAAATTCAAATGCAGTAGAACAGTCAAACTGATCATCATACATAACACAAACATTTTGTTTTTGACAATCACCAATTTTGCCATTCACACTAAAAGTTTGATCCTCTTAGCATTTGATCGAGGAAAATAATTCATTGGAACCAACAACTGACATAAATATCACTCTTGAATTGTTACTGAGATAGTTTCTCCTTTATTTTCGCCAGTTTATAGAAGTTAAGATAGTTTTGTTTCCAAACCATGAACCTTCCAAGTTGTTGGATCAATTGCTTCTTGGCACTCTTGTTCTGCTTTGAGATTGCAAGCATCCACAAATGTTTCAACGACAAATCAATTGGGATGTTAAGAAGATATTAGTAATTTGCACATTGTTATTTCATGCTTAGGAAATCTTTCAACCCTCAAAACTCAAAAGTTTTTTTTTCCGCTGAACACCAGGAAAATTTTAGGTCTGGTGTAGAAGATTACGTTACTCCAATCTATTGGAACTTTACATAATTATATACAAGCGATTGATTAAGTATTGGTAGCATAGGCAATTCCATCTTTATGTTCTGTAGCTCCGGGTCGTGGCTAGTGATGCCTATGGATTTGTGTCTCTGGATTATTCAAACATCACCCTTTCTATAATTTATGAGAGTGACTGCCTTCCAACTTAACTTGCTGGATTCTATGGCGTAGCCGTCGCCGGTGGTCATGAATTTTCCAAAGCCCATTTCCCAACACCACAGTAGAGTAAATTCCATGAGTGATCATGGGAGCAAGAATATTACCAGTCTGAAATCATTAGAAGACATGGTTAACTCTACTATTTCACGTTTTTAGAGAAGTGCGGGAATGGAAATAATCAAAGGAGCCAAAACTACCTTAATCCACTCAAAACCAAGATACAGTGCCAATAATCCTTCTAGAAGCGGAGAATATATCTTCTTCATCTGCCTTCTCTCATACCAAGCTGCATGATTAAACCGCTGTCAGATTTTTTGCTAATTATGCATATCTAAGCTTTCATAATTAAGTTTTCTTTTCTCCATATTTCGTCTCATGAAAATATATGTTGCTTTGAAGTAGTAGTATGGAATTTCCCATCCAAACTGAATCAAAGAACTGGTAATCAAGTGGAAGGTTATAGCCTGAATGTAACCTTTTTTTCCTGATTTTTAGAAATTTCTGTGACTGAAGCAACTTAGAGGTGTCAAAATAGATCAGGTTCGGATTTGATCTGAAATTGATCTGACTCAAATCCAATCCATTTGAATCCGACTAGTTTAATAAATAGGTCAAAAATTGAACTTTAACCCCAATTCCCTAGCAATCCGAACCCGACCTGATAGCCCCTTTTAATTAAAACAATATTTTTATTAGCTTATTAATTATAGATTTTAGGTTAATTGATTAAAATTAAGAAGATTCTACCAATAAATAAAAAAATTTAAGAAAAAAATTATTAAATATGTTATTTTGAGTCAAAATCAGGTTGGCGGGTTAATCCGAATATGATCCGTTTAATAAACGGGTCAAAATATACGACCCAAATACGACACTTTTATTAAACAGGTTAACTTGAACATGAATTTTCTGGATCAGGTTGATAGGTCAAGTCATTTTTGGCCACTCCTAAAGCAACTTTTTACAATCAATAGCTATTGAAGGTTATCAAATTTTTTCCAAAGAAGAAATTATAATATGCGACAACAAAGTTTAAAAAATCGGATATTCCTATAATAATTCTACAATCATTTTTATAGAAAGGTGCAGCTGCCTCAAAAGGACTCTTTGTCCCAATTCAGCTTACTAGATTTGTGCCAAATCCTTTCTTTTGATTTGCTGTCTTCTATTTTTTTCATCCTGTTTTTAATGATAAAATGACAGTTCCAGTTGATGATTGCTCATTTTCTTTAAATTAAACATTAAACATGGATTCTAATGCCGCCAAAGGCATGCAAAATTAGTTTTTTTTATTTCATAAAGCTAACCTGCAAAGAGCTTCTTAAGATCATCATGGCCACATCTAGACTGCAACACTGGTGCAACTACATATGTAGGATCTGCAAAATAAAAACCAAGCTGAATAATATAAAGGTTTATAGTCATTGCACTCTAAAGAGTCCAGCAATAAACTCACCTTTTGGGCCAGCTGCAACATAATAAAGTGATCCGGTGAGAGCAGCTGTGATTGCAGCTGCAAATGCTTGTGCAAATGGGAACAAGGGAGGCAAAACACCGGTCTACAGTGGTATCAATCCCAAAATTAGAACTTTAGAAGAGGATTTATGAGACACACACAAAAAAAAAAAAAAAAATGTAAGAGACTATATGATCAATTTGTCTCATTCAAGTTGTTGGCACATACCAGAGAAGCAATTCCACGAGCATCTTTCAAAAGTTCAGTGCTTCTCAGAAATATGTCTGACAATCCACCCTGCAGAAATTACAGACCAAATTGGTTAAGCACCAAAACACTAGTTATAATTCTTAGAAACTTGTTCTGCTAAGAATTTGGCTTTGGAAGTTCCTTTTAGCTTCTGGTAAAGGTTTCTTTACTATTAATTATTGCTTGTTGTTGTTGTTCTAGAGTTTATCAATTGGTGAGGAGGATGTATAAAAATGCGATATGTTCAGATATGCTCACCAGTTAATGTGTTAGTAAGCTCGCTGTTGAATTTTGAAGATTTCTGCACCTTTTCTCATGTGTTTATTGAAGCGCAAGTAAATAATGCAGGGGTGAGTTAATTGTGCTTCTTGATGATGATTTGTGAACTTATGTGAGATTATATTTCTGTTTTGTACTGAATAATGCTTCTACTTCAAAGATCCTTATCGTCATCATGTCAGTAATTGTGGACAAAAGCTAGTTCAATCTCTTAATCACGTCTTTATTTCAACTCAAAATTTGAATATATGAATAAGAACTAATTATTTGATATTTCTACATCAAAATATCACTACAGGAATATTAAACTATGCCACTCGCGATTGCAAATCTACAAAAAGTAGTGAGCTTCCAACAACCATAAGAGGCCACTTATAACTTAACTTTTTGGACGAACGTTTGGTGGTCATGATCGCTTGCAAATCAACAAGAAAAGCGACCATCCAACAACCGTATGAGGCTTCGTAGATCTCAGCCTTTTGCGACCAACTTTGTGATCGCAAGGTTGAGAAGAAAAGCTCAAATAGCCCCTTAAGTGAGGACTTACGAAGGCGACTAGATAGAGAACCGGCAACAAATCCTTTGTTTCTACACCTAAGACGGGAAATTTATAAACGTTAACTGTTACATTAGTCCGTAGTCTTTGCTCTGGGATGTCTTAGATTTCTTTTGCGATGGCTTTATTATTGCTTCTTATGCAACAATTTAGTAAAAAAATTAAATTTTTTATGCTAAAAAGCTGCTTTAAGAAACAATAGAAAAGTCATCCCAAATAAAATCTTAATTTCCTTATTTTAGTGTGGCATGAACATATGTGATAAATATGAGATCTCTTACATATTTATTTATTATTATTATTATTATTATTATTTTAATGAGCATGATCTTTTACTTGTACATTATATGTTGTATTCCAATAAAATGAATGATCATGAAGAATAAAATGATCTAGCAAGCTTGTATGATGTGGTCAAACTTGAAAGATTGATATCAACTATATTGGAGTGGGCTAATGGAAATGAGTGAAAATTTATTGAATGATAATCGTCTATACAATTTTCTAATGTATATGATTAAAATTAAAATTATTATTTTTTAATTAATAGATTTGGTTCAAATTGCTTGAAAGCAACTTTAAATTGACTCGACTCAACTCAAGCCAAAATCTAAATAAATATGAACATGCATAATACATATTAAGCCATTATTTTTTTCTTTTTAATGAGCACGAGTATTTGCTTGTACATTCTAAATTACATTCCTATAAAAATGAAATGATCATGAAGAATAAATTGACATATCAAGCTTTTATGATACGCTCAACATATGAAAAATTGAGATGAACGATATTGCAGTGGGCTGATGGGTTTGAGTGAAAAGTTATTGAATAATAGTTATCGATGTCATAAGAGTGTTTGCTCTCTAATGACGGGCTAGTTCTTATAAATAGACACTATATACATATTTTCATGCTCCTAAAATACATAATTAGTAAAAAAGCACATGCATATATGTGTATAATTATTTGGTCCAAAAAAATTCGAAATCACTTCCAATAAACACATTCTTCATTTGGGATAGCTTTTGACAACTATTTTTTAATTATTTTTCAAGAAATTTTTATACTAAAAATTTAATTTAAAAAGTAGCAAAATAAAATGTCCCAAACGAAGCCTATATCTCATTGGGGACATTTTCCTACAAAAAATAATTTGAGAAACAGGACAAAAAAATCAATTTTCCTGTTTTTAATTGGACAGATCGGACAATTTTCAAGCTTAAGGTATCAATTTTGTTCATATTAGGTATAATTCAAATTAGGCTAGGATTTATTAGGGGTTGCTGAGAGGAGAGATTATTCTGTGCGGACAACAGACGGTATTTCTGTCCGGTATGCTTGGTATCTTAGCGGTACCGAGGGTACCGAGCCGCGCTCGGTACCAGACGGTGGCGAGCTCGGTACCTAACATGATGCATTTTTATTAGAGTCCGAATAACATACGGACTCCGCATAGAATAATTTTTCTGCTGAGGGAGCCTCCTACTGTTGCTGCTAGTAACTGCTAGCGCAAAGGAAGGGGCGTGCCGTCTGGTGCATGATTCCAACAGCCGCTCCAAATAGACCAAAGAGTTTCGCTCATTTTATGAATATATAATAAAATAATTAAAATTTTATTGTGCCGTATCCTTCACGACTAAATTAATAGCCCGGTGAACATGTGACCCAATTTTTTTATTTGACCACTTAAATTTCGGGTACAAATTACAATAAACTCTTATTTTTCTTTAAAACCTATTTTGATAGTTCATGCTTTCGTATATTCAAAAAATTAGGTCAGAATATTTATATTAAAAGATTAATGTGTGATATTTTTATTATATTTAAATAACATAAAACTATGTGATTTACTGATTTTAATATATGGCAAATTTAAATTATTTATTATATTTGTTATAGAATTTAAAACAAATATAAAAAAATATTTATGTTTAATTATCAATGAATAAAATAAACATCATAAACTTTTAACAGATATCCTAATCCAATATTTTTTGAGAATTTAGCAAAATCCAACCTTCCTTTGTGATAGCTTTGCTTTAAAAAAATTTATACTATGAAATTACTTTTTATAATAACTTTAATTTTGAAAAAACTATTTTTTCTACAAAAATTTCATAATAATCTTTACCAAAAAGTCAATCATCGCAACTGGACCCTCAATCACAAATTCACACATATTAGATATAAAATTCTCAAATTCAAAATTTTTAGTTGAAAGTCTAAAATCTCAATTAGGAACTGCATGTTTTATTTTTTTAAATAACCTAAATTTTTTTTTTAGGAGCAGGGAGTATCGGCCCGTTGTCACCTCAGTTTGTGAGGCACTTGGCGATGTTTACTAATCTCCTCAGTCGACCTAGCGGTGGCACCTACACCAGAAACCCCCGGGCCAACACTTTATTAGTCCCCACCTAAGAGGCGCTAAATTTTTTTCCCCGACTGTTCTACAGCTACTGTACAGCTACTGTACATGCAATAAGTACAATTTTAAGTTTCTAAGGAAAAGCTTGCCGTGTGATCTAACAATACTGTAGAGTTATTGTGATTTTGACAAACCCAAAATGTTCTAATTAATTTCTTATCTTAAAAATAATTAAAAAATAAACAAAACAAAACAATACTATACTATTAAGGTCATTTGGTGATCATACCTGAACAGCAACCCGATAGAAGAGCTCCTCCCCAATCGAGCTCGCCATAACAATTAACATAAACTGCAAAATCCCATACCAGGACAGAAGTAGATTTTAAACATAACTTCAGACCACAAGAAAATAGAAACATTTGCAAAGCAGCGAAGCTCAAGCCACCTGCCATGGCGACATCCCATAGAAGAAGCTCCGCAGCTCCTCATCCTCCACATCTCTAATGGCTCGAGCATGAGGAGAGTATTTCACCACCTCATCCTATGTATCAACATAAATCTAATCAACTCAACTCATAATTAATTAATACTCAAAATATTGGAGCTAAGGAGATCTCGGATTACATCAAGGATAAAGAGAAGAGCCATAATAGGCGGAGAAGCGTAGCCCAGACCGTCGATTACAGCTTCAAGCGACGGCTGGAAGCCTCCCGTCTCATCTATGCCGGCAATTGAACAAATCCACTTCCCCGCCACTGCCATAGCTCCATATATCCCTGATAAAATTCATCCTTAATTAAAATAAAGAACAATTAATTAATTCTCTGTTTCGGATCTAGGAGAAGAAGAAGGATAAATACCAATTCCATAACTCAACCGGACTACTGCACCGAGTTTCTCCCAGAGGGGGAACTCGGCCTCTCGGCCGAGGTCGGCAGAGGAAGAAGAAGGCGGCGCCGATATCTCCATTGTTGGGCCCGCACCAGCAGCAAGGCCTCTGCCTCTGTTTGGAGTGCCGCCGTCGTCGATCCTCTCCGCCGTCGACCGCACCGGCGCTCTTCTCATCCATTTTCTATCTCCTCGTCGAACGCACAACCCGCCCCCGGATAAGAGAGACAGAGAGCGCGAAGAAGCGATGCAGCTCAGCTCCATCTGCTCGCCGAAGAGAGAAAGCTATGGGCTGTGGTATTGGGTTTATGTTAATGGAGGCTGCAACATTTGGAGGCGGTCGAGAGGGGAGTTTCCATCTAACGGGTCGGGCCACTGTCGACCTCTTCGCTTCTTTTCTCTCGCTTATTTCTTTGGGAGGTTTATATAGAAAAATATTTTTAATATAAATTTTAATTTAGACGAGTTTTAAAATAATTATATTTATTTAAAATTATATATATATATAAATAATTTTAATTTGTTATAACTAAAGTTATAGTTAAATATTTGAAACTTTTTTAATTTAGATAATTAAAATATAAAGTTATATTTATTTATAAAAAAAATTAATATGCAAATATTAAAATATAAATTTCACTTTAATGAATTATTATTTATGATATTTTGATGTCATTGATTTGAATGTTAAATAAAAATGCAGAATTTACATATATGTTATTGAATACAGATGTATTTTTTATATATTTATTTGTATAATATTTTATTTCTAAATGAGATAGACATATATTATTTTACATAAATTAAAATTAAAATTATTTTTTTGAATGTCATTTTAAAATTTAAAATTTAAATATTAATTAAATAAATATAAAAATTTTAAATATATAAATATTAAATAACATGTATATATTTTTCCTGTTTTTTTAAATTTTACAGTGAGAAATGTGAAAACAAGAGGACAAGGCCTTACTCTTACCGGGGTCGCCCATTGGTTTCTTATATTTTTATATGCATCGTCACCAACTACGGCGGGGCCCGCAGCGGGAGACCTGTGGAGTCGACTGTGCACACCGGCCGGGCGCCATCGAATCGCCGTTGGAAAAGTGACGGGATCATCGAGTGCTTTGAGTGATTCCGTGTTTGATTACCCCAGTTCGTCAACCCGTTAGGATTGAGATTGGCTGTTCGTACCGCACAGCGAGCTGGACAGTCACGGTAGACTGGAATACAAGTTGTGGGCCCCATTCGTTTTGTGAATGGGGTCGTGTTAGGCCATTGGTTGACTGAGGCTAAGTGATTGATATGGCCGACAGGTGATTGTTTTTCAGTTTTCTGTTAGCGATTGGCTCTTGTTTTTTTTGTGGGGGAAAAATATGGATTGGCTACTGTGAAGAAATTTCGTTTGGGCCAATGGTTTTAAGCCAGGAAGGATACAGATAAGAAAAGAATCTGACGTGGAGGATTCTGGAGCGTGCCTCATCCACGAATGAAATCAAGCGAGATTCTGCGCTGAACTCTAAATGTTTTTTTGTTCTTTTTTAAAGAAGGTTAGATACTATCGTCGTCTATTTGTTAACAATAAATTTATAAGATGAGAAGAAAATTTCAAAGCGTTATTTATAATAATCTAAATTTATTTATTTTTAATAATTTATAATCTAAGTTGATATGAAGAAGATGAGTCCAAATGTTCAATGATATGAAGATCGAACTTCTCAATCAGTCCAAATGATCTACATGAAGCACTTGAAAGTGCAACAATTTCTTTGGACCATTTGAAGGGTAAGATGTTCTCTGGACCTACATATTTGTAGTTGAAATGAACATTTTTATAAGAAAAATTAGATACTTTTAAAATTATTTAATTTCAATAATATTTAGTCATTATGGGAGTTGGAGGGATCTCTCCAAACCGCCTAATGGCATGCCATAATTATCACAAAAAGGATCAAAACATGCCTTCGATAATTTATAAATAGATCTAGTGTTTATGTAGTGGAGAAGAATTTTTAAAAGATATTTTTGGGATATATATAATTCTATAGCTTCATTGACTGACATTTACATTTGTCATCAATACTCTCTACTAAGGGTAGCCAACACCTTTAATATCTTTTTTTTCCCCTATGATGCTATCAAAACTAAAACTTTAACCAATCTAGATATTATATGCTTTGGACTAATTGGCCAAGAGTTTGTCCTCTTAATACACCTTTTTTAGGATAGTCATCAATCCCAAGTGTGCTCCAACTTGGGCATGCTTAATTCTAGATATCTCATTGAAATTTAATTCATGTACCAAAGTATATATACATATTTAAGAGCTTTACTTAATTATACTGAAGATATTTTATTATCTCATTAACTTTAAGAGCTGTCATTGTTATTAGTAACCTTTTAATTATTCATTGGAATGGTAGGATTCTAAAAGTGAAAATTATACACTCAAATAAAAAATCTCTCGTCATTAAAAGAAAATTTTTTTTATCCAAAATAGTATCAAAAGGGGATTAGTATACCACATTATCTTGTTAATCCTATTATGAATGTTGAAATTTCATTCTGATGATGATGGATGTAACATGGATGAATTATCATTCATTAAGATAAAAATTTGTTAATTGAGATACTCCAGTCAAGGTGAAGATCCCATACTCGTGGACTCAACCTTTATCTTCCCTCAGAAGTCTAACTACTTTGAGTTATTGACTATAAATTGTCATTAATTTTCTGAAAGAACCACTTGTACTTATTTGTGTGCCACCATAAATTACATAATTTTCACATGTGATATGTTATCTCATTATGAACGGAGGTGATGTCTTTCACCATAAAAGTCATTTGATCTCTAACCATCGTTACTCTCTTTTATGCATTCTCCTACTCCTTTAGCAACATCCTAAGATTTCTATCCTTGTTAGCTCCATTCATGGTTAAGGCAAAGGAGATAGCAGCAACCAGAGCTATGTATTTCTCAGCTCCACAAATTCACCCCACTTAGAGCTTAAAGGGCATGAATCCTTGGATCTCAATCAAATGCAATGACATATCTTCTTTAACTATATTATCACCTCCTTCATTTCCTAGGTACTTACTTTTCCTATGTTGGAACCTTTGGGGATGGTGTGTAGAGTAGGAGTCTCCAACACTTCAGTGTCTCATCTCCTAATTTTCTCCTATTTGTTCCTTTCTTTGGTCTCATACTTAATATTTACATCAACTTCTATAGTTACATGCTCCTCCTCGTGGTTATCTTCAACTAGAGGAGACTCGTCATTATAGTCCTTTGATTCATCTTACTTTTCATCTCAACATCATCATTTCCTCTAGCATTGATGTTAGTGATTATTATTATTTCCCTAACAAACAAGGTGTTCCGATATCCTCCTTCCTCAAAGTCTTAGTGTTCATGTCCATAAACTTTCATCTCATTATCTTGAGCTAAAAGTCTCCTTCCCTCATCATAGCCTCCACCATTTTTTTCCTAATATTAAAGTCCATAATATTAAGACCTAAAAAATATGTCAGGAATGGGCTTGCTAACAACATCTAAAACTTTTAAAGCTACAATGGTGGCAACTTTTTTTGTGCTTCTTATTGCTTTTGAACCTTCTATTGTTTAAAGATGGTTTACTCCAAATGTTTAATGATGACTTGGAAACAAATGATTCTTTCACAAAATTCATGAATGAATATAATATTTTGAAACCTTGCACACTACACTTATAGTGCTTCTAAATACAATTTATTAAATTAAAATATCACTCGGAGATCTAATACAATCCCTGTCACTCATATGCCACCAAAATTATGAATAATGTGAGCTAGCACTAATATGATTTTGTAACATTAGCAAAGACGTGTTTTTTAAAAGTCACATCTTAGAGGTCTCTCTCTCTCTCTCTCTCTCTCTCTCTCTCTCTCTCTCTCTCTCTCTCTCTCTCTCTCTCTCAAAAATGGCTTTTAGAATCTTATATCAAGATGGAGAATTCTTCTCAAAAACTTTGTCAACAATCCTGGCCATCCTTCTCCTTCACTCAATTTATCTCTTAAGCATTGAATGTTCCAAAGCATGCCTTCGATGCAAATTCTAGTAATATTTTCAGATGATCCTATTAAATCTGCCATACCGCATTGCCTTCAAGAAATAGATTTAATGAAGAGCATTATCATCATAATGTATTTATGAACATGTGTCCTACATTTATGGCTATATCATAGACTACACTCTCTCACTAACTCACTTTTTGCTCTAAAAGGGATCAGGGATGTCTGAAAAGCTAAACCTATATATTATTTTTATTTTTGGCTCCATTATGCGATTTCTTCACCATAAATTACGCTATTTCTCAATTGTATTATCATATCACATGTTCTATCTAAAGTTATGACTCTAACATTCCTTCACACATTTGTGCACAGCAATGATCATTATTCCTCTATTAAGGTGCCACATAATTTATTTACCACTTCAACTCTAATGTCATTATCTCATCACCATTATGCTCATATAGGTCACAACATTTCATTCAACTAGAAATACCCCGTCATTAGAATGGTTCATTGGCTACTAATCATAAAATCCTTGTTCAGAAGATACTCTGGTTGTAGTCACCATAGTCTCATCTATATTCTTTTACTCTCTATATTTTATCGAGAGTAACTACAATAGAATATTTATCTCTATTTCTTATATGATGAACCATAGAATGTGTATTATATTTTCAAATCTCTTGAAAAAATCGATTTCCACCATTCAAAGTTGGTGTCAAATAATGGCCAAAGGCATTAAATTTTGTTTTGAGCTATGTTATATATTATTTACAAATATAATCTTAAAAAATATTGTTATTATTATTATTAGTTTTTATTTTAAAGATTACATGTATAACTAAACATGCTTTTATTTGAAGCCTTAAATTATAAATAGATAATTTAATGAAAATAATAAATTTATTATCATTTTATGTTTATTTAATACATTCTTAAGAGCCAAGTGCTACAATTAGAAGCTAAAATAGAAAATATTTATATAAAAATATAATTAATTGTCAATTCTTTAACGTCATAAATGTTAAAGGAGAAGACACCTATTAAAGGATATATTTCAAGAGAACCAACATGAGGAAGCTGAAAGATGATTTCATCAATGACCGATCACATCATGCTCTTTTACACATGACTCGAGTTAGGGGTGTCAATTTCGGGGCACGGGTCGGGTTCGGGTCGAACCCGGAATGACCCGCGTTACAAACGGGTCGACCCTAACCCGACCCGGGTAGGAAAACGGGTCGGAAATCCGAACTCGGACCCGACCCGGCGGGTTGCTGGGTTGACCCGACCCGACACGGGAAGGCGGGGCAGAGGCGGTCGCCGGCTGAGGCGCGCAGGACGGACACACGGGCGAGCGCGCAGCCGCACTGGGCGGACACGCGGCAGCGGGGCAGCGTGGGGGTGCGGGCAGCGGGGCAGCGGGGCAGCGGGGCAGCGGACACACGGTGCGGGCGCGGGGCAGCGGGCTCGGACAGGAAAGGCGGGGCGCGCGGGGCAGCAGGCAGGAAAGGCTGGAAATTTTTCTTTTTTTTAAAATTAAACGGGTTATCGGGTTGACCCGGCGGGTCGCCGGGTCAACCCGAACTCGACCCGTTTTTCAAACAGGTTGATTTTTGCAACCCGAACCCGACCCGTTTGAGAAACGGGTCGGGTCAAACCCGAAAATTTCGGGTCGGATTCGAGTCGGGTTTTCGTGTCGTGTCAAAATTTGACACCCCTAACTCGAGTATATAAATCTAGTGCAAATATTTTATTAGAATACAAAATATAACAATAATTAGTATTAATTTTATGTGTAAAATGATTGCATTATTGCTCTTACTAAGAATTATAGGGATTTCTTCAGACTCAAAGTTGTGATGATGCTTAAACGTACCATATAAGATTTTAGATAACTCAAAGGGAAATAACTTGTGAATAAACACTTGATGACTCTCCTCTGAGGTCAACAAGTCTGCTTCTTGTGATGTCTTCATTAATAATTATACTGAGATCTGTTTGGGATAATATTTTGGTTGCTTTGCTTTTCTAACAGCGGTCATAATTTTATTTGGCTACTGTTTGTGATAACATTTTGGTTGCTTTGCTTTTCTAACAGCGGTCATAATCTTTGCTTTTCTATATATCAACTTCACAATCAACTTTATAAAGTATTGTAACCTCCCAAATAAATCCTTAGTCTAAATGCTATGAAGAACTATTGCAATGGGAGATTTAACATGGGTAGAATATAAAATAAAAATTGTAGTCATAGAAGATATTAATAGCTTCTCTAACAAGTGCACGGTAGCCTACTTAGGAAATGACAAGCTACTATAAAGGATGATGACTAGAAAAAATATTGATTATTTTAAATTTTCAGAAATTATTTTCCAAAATAATCAATTACACTTGAACTTTAAATTTTTGGATGCTTTGTATATTTGTGTTGATTATTATTATTATTATTATTATTATTATTATTATTATTATTATTTTGTTATAAGTGGATGATATAAGCTATGAACCTGTTTGGCTGCAAAGTATTTTATGTTGTCATTTCTGCGACCACTTTTTTACTAAAATTTGACCAATTAGTGAAGATATTTAATGGCTATATAAACTTATGATCAGGGGTGTAAGAGAGTTAAGCCGCTTTGTGAGCTTGTTTAAGCTCGACTTGATAATTGCTCATTTAAAAATTATTAATAAAAAATGCTCTTAAAATATCTTAATACTAAAAGTTATCACAAACGAAGCCTTAAACTCGGTTCAACTCATTTATACCATTAATGTCGATTATTACTATAAGATATTTATTAATTGGTAAACGAGTCGAGCCGAGATTGAGCCACGCTTTATTTAATCTTTAGCTTGATTAATTAATCGAGTTCAAGCAGAGGATGACCTTAATTCTAGAACAAACCAACTTAGTTATAAAGAAAAAAATTCATTATTATTTAGGCAATTATTATGGTAAAATTATAAAAAAATGAGAAATTAGAAGATAAATAATAAAATATTACTTTATATAAGAAAACATAAAATACTTTTTCAATATTTATAATAACTTTATACTTAAACACAGGATTTCTAATACATTTTAAGCATATTTTACAGTAACATTTTATAAATAAATTTACTCAAGAACTAATTAATCGAGTCGAGGCTAACTCAAACTTAACTCATTAGTCTATAAAGCTCGGATTATGAGCTAATCCATGCGTAGAATATTTTGTTATATTTATTTTTAATAAAACTATTCTTAAATATTTGATAAAACTATTTTTATGACTTCTATCACAGACATGAGCCATCCAGAACCTCAGTACCTAACACACAGCTGTTTAAAAAACTAAAATAATAAGACCCCCACTGGCACCGTAAAATTCTTGGGAACATAAAACATATCTTAAAACATCTGCGCCAATTGGAACCACCGCTTCTTTGATTGGTTTCTCGTGCATTCTCACTAAACAAGCATATATGAATTACTGACCACCCACCTAAGTTTAATTTAGTTGGTGGGCGAGCACTAGTGGGTATCTTCATCTCGGGTTTAATTCTCTTAGGCGGCAGCATTCCCTTATGGGAGATCAAATCGGGTTTCGGGTCGGGTTCGGGTCGAACCCGCAATGACCCGCAGCTAAACGGGTTGACCCTAACCCGACCCGGGTAGGGAAACGGGTCAGAAAACCGGACCCGGACCCGACCCGTCGGGTTGGCGGGTCAACCCGACCCGACCCGGGTCAGGAAGGCGGACGCGAGGCGGGCGCGCGCGGGCGCGCGCGGGCGCGCGCGGGCGCGCGCGGGCGAGCGCGCGGGCGAGCGCGCGGGCGCGCGCGCGGGCGCGCGTGGGCGCGCGCAGGCTAGCGCGCGGGTGCGGGGAGGGCTAGCGCGCGGGCGCGGGTGCGGGCGAGCGCGCGGGTGCGGGCGAGCGCGGGCGCGGGCGCGGGCGAGCGCAGGCGCGGGCGAGCGCGGGCGAGCCCGGGCGCGGGCGTGCGCGGGCGAGCCCGGGCGCGGGCGCGGGCGCGGGCGCGCGGGCAAGCGCGCGGGCGCTGCTAGCGCGGGCGCGGGCGCGCTGCTGGCGTTCACGGATGCGCGCGGGCAGGGCGGGCAGAGCGGGTAGGGCTTGCGGGCAGCCTCTAAACAGGTTTTCGGGTTGACCCGCCAACCCGTCGGGTCAACCCGAACCCGACCCGTTTTTCAAACGGGTCGAATTCCTGAACCCGAACCCGACCCGTTTTGAACTCGGGTCGGGTTCGAGTCGGGTTTTCCGGGTCGGGTTCGAGTCGGGTTGTCGTGTCGTGTCAAATATTGACACCCCTAGTCCGTCCAAGGCGATTAGGGTTTACGGACCGCCAAGCGCTTTCGATTGGCTTGAAGATGCAACGGACGGTTCCTCATCATACAAAAAAAAAAATTTACTGACCCGTTATAGATTGCAAGTGCCAATTAATTTAATTGACATACATTCATTAAAAATCTAGAACTAAATATTTAACCAATTAAATATGAAAATAAAGAAAAGTAGCAAAGCATTATTTAATTTGTCCTTCTTCAAACTTGGCCCTGTCTATGCCTCTCGTTCTTCTTTGATCCTTGACTAGAGGGCTTATCATTAGTGACGAGGGATGGGCAATAAGTTTTACATTATTTTCGTTGCCCCTGACTTTATGATTGATCATTATTGGTCTCTTTCGTATTGCACCGTGAAATAAATTCTTCTCACTAATGTTATGGATAGTCATTTGTCTTATTTTTGGTTGGGGTAGAATTTTTGTACTTTAAACTTTATGATAATATTCCTATGGTTTCTTAACACAAATATATCTGGTTCAATTGGTTGGCAATCAATTATATTTTTTTGGTCTGAAATATTATCAAAGAGAGACTTAAGATCATTGATGCTCTTAATAAGAGGGTTTCATGGTTTATAATAAATGTGCCTTATATAATCTTTTTAAGGAAAGCTACACGCACCTTTTCCTAGATTGTGTACTTTCCTTAAACATCTATAGGCATTTCATTCTACTAGTATAAATGCACGTGCACATGGCGCACGTAAATAAAAATTTAAAAATAAAAAATATATAACAAAAAAAATTATTATATGATATATCAAAAATATAAAATTCTATATCAATATTAAATTTTAAATTTGTATAAATATAGATGATTTATAATTCTATTATATATAAATTAAGATAAATTGAAATAAGATATATATAATGACATCCAATTTAGGTTTATAATACAATTTAAATTTATTTCATTTATCTTTGATAAAGAATATATTAAATTTTATGTTGAAGAAAAAAAATAATGATGTTTTAAAAGATTGAAAAATTTCTGAACAAATATATTTTTTTATCAATAGTTAAAGGAATTAATGAAGTTAATAAAGTTTGATGCATAATCATTGGACATTTTCAAATGTTTGAAGCAATTACAGAAGAATTAAGGTAATGCAAATCTTAAACATACTATATATAATTAAAATAGCTTGAGTGTCACAACAATCATAAAATTATTAATCAGACACGAAATATAACAGTTGTTAAGTGCAGATAAAAAGAAAAATACAATATTTGAATTTAAAATATCTATGTGGAAATGGAGCCATTATAAAAAGAAAAATGATTAGATATTGTCATCCTATAAGGGCGCCCCTTTTTTGTATGATATGATTCAGAAGCATCACTAAAATCAGAAGATTTTATATTCTGAAAATTTGAATCAAACTTGAAGTTATGTGGTTGCTTTGCCTTATCAATCTTTCTAAAAGTAACAGAAATCCTACAACATTTAAGAAAAAAAAATTAGTTAATAAGAAATTCAAGATAGATGTATAGTTGAAAATGAAATTAAATTATAAACCTTTTATAGGAAACTGCAGGAATACAATGCTCAGCAAGATTAGCTCCATTACCATTTAAGACAAGCACATATATGAATATTTGATATTAGAAGTTAACAATATAAATGGTAGTAAATTATGTAATATTCATAAAAGATTATACAATATAACGTACTAAAAAATATTAAAATATGATGAAACAAAAAATAATATCTTATACTTACCCAACAGGAAGGGGAATTGAAGCTGATCCAATGAATTCGCCGGGTCCAACAATTTTTATCTTGTGTCCAAATATTATATTACACTTGCTTAAAAATGACACTGTACAGAATGGCCTTATGAAATCATGACTATCAATATGAGGTGGTATGCAGTCACCAGGTTCATATATATTAATAATGCAGCTATCAGGTACACAACTAATAGGCAAAACATGTGATGTAATTAAGCAGTTTATCATAATCTTGAAGAGATTTGGAATAGGATCAACAATCCCATTACGAAGAATACCAGGAGGGATCCCGTTCTTTTCCTGTAATTAATATCATTGTTAGTTTTATATTTATTTTTAAATGAAAAAAGAAAAAAATATTAAGTTTAAATTGCAACCGCATAGTTATAATAACATCCAAATTGTATCGTCACCTGTCCTTTGCCACGCATCCATTTTTTTGGTTCAGAATATGTGTGCTCTAAAAATTATTTTAAATTTTATCAGTAGATATAGATGATAAGATACGATAAAATTCGTAAGAAATGAGAAAAAATATAAACATCTCATATGCTTAGATAAGTATTACAAAAGAGATATAGATTTTGATGACATTTATTTAATGAAATTTTTTCATTCATAAAACTTATAAAAATCTTTGAGAAAGCAAAACAACATAAGAAAGTAATTGACGCTAAATTAAATACAAATCTTGATGATAGGTGTTACTGAATTTGAATTAAACAAATATCGATGAAATATTGAGAGTATCAATTAAGAAATTTCCAAAGTCACATAAAGAATTTTTGTAAATAAAATGGATTTTTTTTTCTAGTATAACTTGACAATTTTGTATATTGGCTAATAAACTTATCTATCACTTGATTGGAAAAATAAATATTAAACTTTTAGATGAATTAATCAAGGAACTAATTAAGAAAAATATAAGCAACTATATATAGTCCTAAACTTAGGTAAATATGAGTATGAAGTCATAGTTTAATGTTTGTTTATATAAGTAGCTTCAAATATGATGTTACAAATATAATTAGAATATATAAAAAACTTTCTAAATGAATGTAAAAGAAACAATGAACAATTTTTAACATACCTCCAAGTTCATTATTCCTTCCTCTGTTTTGCAAATCATAGATAAATTGCACAATTTCTTTTTGTTCCATAGAATTAAAAACACCAATGTGCAATTGTAGGCCATCCAAAATATTCACAATTCTTCTATTTATTCTCTCAAGGCAAACATAATCTTTCTTCATGTAGAATCTGTTAAAGACTCGTTTTCTCTCCTCTATAGAGAGTTTCGTATTCTTCGGATTTGAATCGAACTTCTCCTCCACAAGAAATTCTTGTGTATTCATCTTCCTCTTATTTACAATCTTTTGATTTTTAGATGAATCAACCCAAGAAATATGATCATATATTTCAGGTGAGCCCATCTAAGGTAAAGATAAATTTTTAAAAAAAAAAGTTAGGCATTCCATAAGAGAATGGAAAAAATATTTATAGACACTTGATGGATAAGAGTTGTAGGGAATTATAGACACTTGTATCGCATGTCCTAATAAACCTATGTCTTAAATTCTAGATCATTGGCATTCAAAAGAGGGAAGAAACGTCAATACCTACATGTCAATTTTAAATCATTGCATATGAGAATTATCCAAATAATTGTCAAGATACTTATAAAAAGTATTAAATGTATCACTTTATGCATCCTAGCTAGGTCACCTCAACAACATAAACATACATATTGTGCCCCCATAATTCCTCAATTCCATATTACATTGCAGAATTAAATATTACTACTTGGATTCATAGGCATAAGAGACCGAAAGATGAATATAATGTGAATGGGATTAAAAAAAAACTTCATATCATCTTTAGAAGTATCCATGTACTAAGCCAAAATGAAAGAACCTGAATAAGATATTTAGTAGAAGGATCAAATTTAGCTCTTCAAGAATCCTAGTAAAGTTATATCCACAAAATGCTTAAAATGCATGAACTACAACTTGAAGGTTCCATTCCATGGCTTAACAAATCTAAATATCACAACTTGATTAATAGGACAAGAGAAAAGGAAAAAGAATAAGCATGTGAAAAGATCGGGAAAATACATTAATAATGCTTGATTTAAGATTTTACATGAGAATATATAAGCTATTTTTATGATTTAGGTGGAAATTTTGCTTTTGATATAAACAAGTTATAAATCTATATACATAAACACCAAGTTTTTAGAGAAAAAATGAAAGGTATATATACAGTTTTCTTTAGAATAAAGCCCAAAAGAAATGTTTTGATTAATACATCAAACCAAGAAGAGATACAAGAAAAATGGAAATGAAGAGATCTACATGAGAAGAAATCTGCAGAGTGAAAAAACGCACAGAATTTAAGGAGAAGCATTCTTTTCATAAAAGAAAGTTTGAAAAAGGTGCAATTTTATTAAGGTTACATAGATTGAAGTTCATAGTGGGATAAAGGCTTGATGTTGTTGTTGTTGTTGTTGTTGTATAGATTGAAGTTCAGCTATTTCCGGACAGTGAGATAAAGCTTGCAGTCTTACTAAATACTTTTAAAATACTTAAGAAGATGATCGGAAAACATTAATTTGAAGAAACCCCCACAAGTAAGTATTTATTTGAGAAGATAAAAAGTTGAAATTGGCAAAGAAAAACAATGATCCGTACCCATTCTTGCATGTTTCATTTAGAGATTCCTAGAAATATACAATAAATCTAACGGATATCCTCAGGGGAGCATATAAAATGCCAAAATACAAATTTCGATTTATCCCATATTCAGTTATCAAGGAAAGTCAATCTTATATTTCAGGCAACATTATACAAACACAAAACTAAGCCATGATCCTTACACAGAAAAATATAACACTTTAGGGTAAATTCGGGCTGAAAAAAAAAAACAATGAACTCTTCCTAAACCCTAAACTATAAACAGTTCAACTGATGCCAATACTCCTACATCCTAACCAAATCCAGATTAAAGACGTTAAAATTGGGCACTTCGGCAACTTCTTTCCCGAAACATCGCAGATTAAAGATGAAAACTCAAGTAGAAATTGCTACAGCAGCAAGAATAAGATAAGGATCATAGAAACATAAAAGCTTAAAGGAGAAGGACGATTGGAAGAAAATGTACAGCTGGTACCGGTCGATTAGTCGGAGGTGATAAGCAGAATCAATACAGAACTGTCGTTCTCTGTGCAGCGCAGAAATGCCGAACTGGAACGCGAAAATTAACCGATGAGCTTATCCTTCGAGATGACTGGTGGGTTGATGCTTTTGGCGAGAGACAGAAGGGGATGAGTAGTTGCGTTCGGCGAGTGTGAGATGAGAGAGCAGAAAGCGAAAGAAGTGAGAAGAAGTGCCTTGGGCTATAAATCGGGATCCGTTCGGCCAGGCGGCTGCGTCGTGCGGCATGTTTAATTGAAACGCCCGAGACTGATAGCCGCTGAAAGGGCGGATGGCGGAGTTACGGCCGATATGAATGCATTTGATGGAGAAGTTTTTTTCTCTTCATTGCACTGTATCCGGAAATGAAACGGTGAGGGATTGCAGTCGGAAGTGGAACGCGTGGGTGTATCCGGAAATCGAAACGATCGTGACGTTCTTACTTGGAAGCCGAGCGATCTAACGGATGTGATAGAGATAATATAGGGTTTAAAGTCGGATGCGGCAGAATCTGAAACGCTCGGTAAAAAAATAAATTAATCAAACATTTATTACTCTTTTTTTTTAAGATTTATATTTATATTTTATATGATAAATAATTGAATATGAAGAGTTAAAAACAGACAATTCATATGATTCATATGATTGAATATAGAGCTTAAATCCGGATGTGGGAGAAGCTGAAACGCTCCATAAAAAATCAATTAATAAAACATTTTATTAGTCTTTTTTTTAAGATTTATATTTATATTTTATATGATAAAATATTGAATGTGAAGAGTTAAGAACAGACGACTCAGATGATTTTAAAATTTTTAAATGGATGATCAGGATTTGCTAAGAGTGGAATCCCAAGCCACTTTTATATAGTAGTATAGATATGGGAGTTTTTATTTTCTTTTGGGTAGCTCTTTACAGCAAATCATTCTCTATCACTATGACAAATCAATTGCAAAAGTACTCAGAGGTTTTTTTTGGTTACTTGTGCACATTACAACGTATTATATTTGGGTAGAAAGAAATAATTGCATTTTCAAAAATAAGGTTTCTTCCCAAAATATAATTATTGAAAAAAAAAATTGATATCAGATCCAAGAACAGGAGATGGCAAATCAACTGTGATTTGCCTAATCATCTCTCTTAACTATATTTCTCATAATTTGATGATAGGGCTACTTGATCATCCCTCTTGGTTTTCTCACATTAGATTTTTTACTTTTTGGAACTATAGACGGATATATCACTACCAAAAAAGATGGTTTTCGCAGCACATTTTATGACCTAACCCGGCAGTTATAACCGCTACAAATTTTCTTGCAGCGGTTTATAAACCGCTACACGCCCGCTGTGTTTGCAATGCGCTGCAAAGGCATTCCGCAGCGGTTTAGCGAACGGCGGGGTAGAGGTACGTCTGGCATATTATGGCAGCGGTTATAACCGCTACGAATTAGAAATTAAGTTGCGGTTATAACCGCATCTAATACTATAAATCGAACTGATTCCCAGGATTGTGGTGGTTATAACCGCCACAATTCTGTGTCTTTTGTGGCGGTTATAACCGCCACCAATGCTCAGATTTACAGTAATGTGGCGGTTTTAACCGCCACTATTGTCCAGATTTTTTTTTATTAAATCTCAAAATCTGATTGTTCACCCTATATCTAACTAGCTATATCAGCTGGTCAGCCAACATGGCCACACAAAATAATTCTATTGAAAGGAAATGTGGAAGAGTTGTAGCTAAAACAAAGACACAATAGAGATTAACACAACAACAAGATTTGTAGCTAAATTCAATACATAAAACACACATAAATAAGAGTTGTAGCTAAAACAAAGAAAATGTAACTCATCTCCAAATGCCAAGTCAAACTCAAGGAAGATTACTAGAAAATGTTATGATTCATATATTACAAGAAAGGAAATGAGCACAAAATGAAAACTACTAGAGTTCAAAAGCAAAACAACATAAGTTCGAAAATACATAAAATAGTCATACAAGTAGAAGCATCACATTTAATACTACAGCTCATCAGCAGACTGTCAGGCATCAGATGAATTGTCATTGCCACCCTGAAAATAATATGAAAATAATGAGATAATAATAATCAAGTAATTTACATTTAAATTACATAATTTTTTTTTCATACCATTTTTGATCCTCCATGAGGTGGATGATTCATTTGAAATCCTTGCATGAACTGTCTCATCTCATCACGAAACAAGCCAAACTCTCTCTTCTGATTATCTTGAAATGATCTGAACTCTTCTCGAAGACTAGCAATCTGTCCAAAATTGCTGCCGCTACCACCTTCAGTTTTGCTTTGAGGAAAGAATCTAGTCGGTGTGACACCAAACCCCTGGGTACGAACTCGACCTGAATGTTCAGGTCCCATAACTATAGCGAAGACTCTCTCATTAGCTTCAATATTGTCATCTTCAGGTGTTAGCCCTTCTTCGGCAAGAAGCTTGCATGCCTGCGTCTACAGTACAAATACATATATATAGTTAAATTTATTGAAGAACGATTTATTAAAAAAATTGTAATAACTATATATATGTACCCATCGCTGCATAGCGTCCTCAGATGACCAGATACTATCTTTGTGCATCATATTGATTTTCCATAATTGCAATCTGTCCTTGATAGACTACAAAAAAAGTGCAGCAAATTCGTTGATGTATAAGATCATTTTGAAGTGATAATTTTTAGGAAAAAAAGTCACAATTAATTTTATGAGAAAGCCTATAGAAGTAAATATGATGAATAATTAAAAGATCAGCACCAGCAGAAGACATAACAATGTATTTGGTTTAACAAAAACAAAATTTCATCCATATAAACAAATTAAGTTTTCATTTAGGACTGCTTTCTTAATGCTTCTTGAAGCAACTTTCTAGTACAAAATTTTTATATTTTTGTAATAGAAAACTACTTTAAGAAGCAGGAAAAAAACCGTCCCAAACGATGCCTAAATCACTTTCATATATAATGTCAAACTGAACAGCTTTCTTACTGCTTTTTAAAGTAACTTTTTAGTACAATTTTTTTTTAATTAAAAATTATATTAAAAAACTACTTTATAAAACAACAAGAAATCTGCCCCAACAAATCCTAAGATTAACAAATGTTAAACTGCATAAAATCAACATGGAAGCATTTTCAGCTGAATCCAAATCTTAAAAAATATCAAATAATACTCAACTGCATTATCAAACAACTGAAAATACATGCCAACAATACTAGTACTAAGAGATAGGCAACCCAATGTCTCAAAGGAACAAAAGAGATCTAGTCAATTTATAGGAGAATCTTGCATATGATACTCAAATATATCTGAATTACTCGTTTTGCTTATCACATATATGAAATCCGCTGAAACTCTTGCTCGCCTACATAAATTCTAATAATTTTATTACTATAGTAATTTTTTTTTTAATTTAGAACTTTTTCTAAAGCTTTCAGCACTTGCAAAAGAGTGTAGAAAAATCTCACCCATGTAACATGTCATTTAGAGAAGAATTTGTCACTTGGTGATTAAATAAGATAACCAAAGCAATATTAAATTTATTCACGTGATAAATCTTAAATATTTTAAGATGCATTTGGTATTAAGAAGGCCCTTAAAGGGTATATTTGGAAAGGCCAAATGTTCACCACATCCTCTAATTTTATGTAATATTTTATTGATTTGCAATGGTCCACCCCTAAAAGAATGTATGATAAAGTTTTTTATAGCAAGATTTAAAATGAATGACAAAATAATATATATATATATATATATATATATATATATATATATATATTTGAGCGAAGGAAAAAAATATATTGGTAATATGCGCTTGTTATATTCATGTAAGAAATTATTGGTCAATCTTTATTTATTTAATTTTAATGTATATGCACAATTTATGTGGCATAAACGAGTCAAGTTGACACGTGAACTAAGCTTCATATACTAATCAACGAAAATTGAGCCAAGCAGAATATAACTCGTTAGCTTGTAAATCAACTCATTTAAACTGTACTTATAATATATTAAATAAGTGTTGAAATTATTTAAAAAATATATTGGACCTCCTTATATTCAATAATATTCATTATTTTTATCATTTTATCATAGCAAAAATATATATATACTCTATTGTAAGAAAATGAGCTGGTTCGTGAGTCGAATCGAAGTCATAAAATTGAGCTCGAACTCGAGTTCAAACAACCAATTAATTAAAATCAAGCCAAAGTACTGAAATGTAATTAGTTAACTCAATCTCTTGATTGAATTTAATCAGAAATGAGCATATCATTCGTTGAAATTTAAAACTAAATTACAATCACGAAAACTATAAAAATATATAATAAATGCCAATCTCAGTTTTCAAATGATTTCAGTAGGATCTTTTCTTATCTACATATCAATCATCTCTTCCTTTGTTTTCTTATTTGAATAGTTTTCTTATCTATAGAAAATGTCATTCCCTTCCAATCTTTTTATAGATAGCTCTACATCTCCCACTCTTCTAAAGTTCCCATATAAATGTTGTGAGAATTTTAAACCACTTAGACAATTCCCCTAAATATAAAAGAAATGAGCATTTCACGAAATACTCCTAATTTAACCCTAAACAATAATAAAAAAAAAACTTGATCTCTAAACTTTGGTAAGAACTTCATCAACAAACAAGACATGTTCACTTCTCATTAAAGCATGCTAGCTAGCTAACATTATGGTGCAATGAAACCTCTTCTTTGAAGAATATCACTACCAAAATTAAAAAACCCTAGGTTAGGGCACAAACCGATCGGGAGCAGGAAGAACCGGAGGAGGTGGACACGGGCGGACGACCGGACTTCTGCCTTCGACGCCGACGACCGGACGACTGACTCCTCTTCGACGAACGACGGATGAGAAGGGGGCGCGGGCGCACGGAGATAGGGAGGAGGCGGAGAAGGGGCGAGCGGGATCGAATGGAAACGAATAGGAAGAGGCGAATGCTCAGATGCTAGGTTAAGACATTATAAGTGCTGGTATTCCTAGCGGTTTTAACCGCTGCTAGTACTAGCGTTTATAACCGCAGCGCTTACCAGGTTTTGCCAGTGGTTTTCAAACCGCCCATAATAAGTGCTGCGAAAGACCTGCTTTTTTGGTAGTGTATGGATT
This sequence comes from Dendrobium chrysotoxum, assembly GCA_019925795.1. Classification (NCBI taxonomy): domain Eukaryota; kingdom Viridiplantae; phylum Streptophyta; class Magnoliopsida; order Asparagales; family Orchidaceae; genus Dendrobium; species Dendrobium chrysotoxum. The sequence goes on along the minus strand of CM034309.1, from coordinate 32,458,575 downwards.
CATCTTGTACACTTCTTGGATTTACATTTTGTTGTTTTTTTTGGAAATGGGTTTCAACAACTTTTATTTCACTGAATAGATACACAAGCCTTATGTCTGCCATCTTAGAGGACATCCTCTACTGCTTTAGCTTGTTTTGTGGATGTTATATAGATTATTTTGAGTCATGTTTTATAGTTTGTTTTCTTTTGTCTTTTTTTTTTTTCAATCTTATATAAGGTTACGATTGTAGCTCCTAAAGATTATATTAAATGTTATATTTTGTAATTTCATATATAATATTTTGATATATCAATGAATACTGGGTGTGGCCCTCAATTTCCCAAAAAATAAAGAAATTGTTCTTTAGTTCTTTTCTTATTACGTGCGGGAAATTTTGAGTCGGCAGAGAAAAAGAATAGATTATTATATTTGTTTCTAATGAATATTCATACATAATAGAATATAGAAAGAATAGAGAATGCCATATTTTTTATGTGAAATTTTGTGAAGTAAGAAATTGTAGGGTCTTGCCTAGCTAAAAAAACTCCACTAATAAGGATTGGTTACAAAGAAGGTATTTTTTTAAGAAAGACTGAGAATAGATCATTAAAATGGCAAATAATGATAATGGAAAAAACTAGAGGATGGTGGATATCAGACATCAAATAATAAAAGGGTGTCGAAGGATAGTGAATGTTGGATGGTTTGTGGTGGAGGATGATGGATAAGAAATGATAGGCATCAATTATCAAATGATGATGGACATTAGAGGATAGCATAAGTCAAACAACGAGCATTAAACTTTAGGTGATAGCCTGCATTATATAATGGAGAATGCCAGTAGATGTTATACAATAGTAGGCATCATAAGATAATAGAAGTTGGTCAACAGTCATTATATATCATGGACAACGAGTGTTGGATGGTGGTGAATGTTGGATAGTAAGTACTCTTTATTGGCGGGCATTAATCATTATCAATCATAGGAGAATATTAGATTCCAAACATTGATATATGTCAGATGTTAGTAGTTCACGAACAACAAATAGCTGTTATTAGTTGGGCATTACTCGTATGTTACCATTAAATATTAGTTGACGATAAACATTGGACCTTAGTTGTTAGCAAATGTTGAACAAATATATACTATAAGAGGGGGCTAATTAAAATTTAATTAATAGAGTTTTTTAATAAGTGCTAAATATGCTAAGTCCCCTTAAAATGAAGAGCATGACCAAGTGATTATGAATGGCTCAAATGTGATCAAATTATATAACTACTTGTGATTTTTTTTTTATGATGATTATAACTGTTTAAGATAACATGCAAGTTGTCTAAGAGTCTTTCTTTTATTTTTGATATGTAGATTCCAAAACAGTTGTGAAAGTAGATTTGAAATGAGATGTTTAACATTTAATATGAAACCCAAAGAGGAAGAAAACATCCCTTAGGAGAGAGTTCTTTTCATTTGGAGATTTAGGCCAGGATGACTTGAAATCCAAAAGAAAAGAAACATTCCTTCGGGGAGTTCTTCACTTGGATATTTGAACCCAATGGATCCAAGGAGCTCAAAGAAAGAAGTCAAAGAAAGGAAGGCAAAAAATATCCCATTTCAAAGATACTTGCGTCATTATATATGATTGGAATTCAGGTTATTGTCAGTGGTACCATGCCGCTTTTAATTTCTATAGACCCTAGGTTGATATTAAGTGGTACTTGCCACGTGGACTTTACATTTATTTGATGTGATTTGATTATGATTGTTTAAATTGATTGCGCATTAGAAATTATCTGTTTTTCTAGGTTTTTTTCTTGTATGTGTGATTTATTTTAGCTTGGAAAGAGCATTTAGGCTCGTAAGGACAATGCTAAAATTTTTCTACTTTTAATTAAATAAAACTTTTAGGTTCACATAAAAAATAAGCGATATATAAGAAGTAAGCCGGGGAACGCTAGCTTGTGGGTCGTGGCAGACCACCTGATCTATGAGGGTGCAGCTCTGTCTAAGGGATGTTGTGCATCTCTCGAAAAAAATTTATTTTCTAAGCCAAATTTTTAAAGTTCATCATATATGATTTCTACATTCAAGGTTAATCAACATGCATTGCAGCAGAACTAATTAAAGAATTAAAATTTTATTTGTATAGAGCATAATCGTTCTATATAAGTAAAAGGGCCAATTAGGACCTTTTCTAGATGTCGGCCCTAATATCTCAAAAACCTAAATAACAACTTACTCATCTTTTATAAAGACCATATACATGATTTTAAAGCGCATAAGTGGTTTACCTGACACTCTAATCCAGGTCGAGGTAAGCCCAATTTTGCATTTCATTAGTTAGGTTTGGGTTACTATTACTTATTGTCCAAATTAGATTTAAGATCCGAGGCGGACCTAAAATTATAAGCCCCCAACATCGAAAATCTAATCCCAACATTTTAATAAAATGACAACTTGAACTAAAATTTTCTCTAAATTAAAATGTAAAGCCCAATGCATAGGGTGTAATGAAGCATTTCTGAATTATTTCAGAATCTCAAAATGCCTCTTATTTCTCATCCTTTGGTCTCTAGAATAAGTATTCCAAAAATTGATCTAATCCCCATTTGAAATTCAAACATTTCACCTTTTATATCATTCCTTGAGAATTCAAATGAAATTTCTATCATTATTTTAATCGAGAGTGTTTGTAGGTGTAATTAAATATGAAGGTTGCCTTCGTAGGAGATTTAAGACCCCAGAAACAATCAAATTCCATTCTATTTAGCTCTTAAATAGAATGAGAAAAAAGAAATTACTTTTTTGGTGGAAAATTGACATCAAAGAAGATCATTATCGTCATATTCAAACCATGGACAATAAGTAATAATTTCTTTCATCGGAGAGATATATCATTTATAAATATATCCTTGAATATAAAATTAATGACAACACATCTAGATTATTATGGCTATATGCTAGACTGAACGTTATTTTGACCCTCCAGGGTTATATATAATTCCTTCTTGAATTTGACTACGATCGTGATGATGAACTTTATAATTTTGTAATCTGAACCCATTAATGAATGATATTTTCACCATTCAAGGTAATATATCGTTCATAATGACGAGTTCGACTACAAAACTAAAATAAATTTAAAATGAATATGTTCAAAATTTTCAAATAATTACAATTGCTTTCCACTTTTCAACAAAATTTGCAAACAGTTGCATAAAACGACAGAAATGACTTTTCTTTGTTAGATTTAGATGAGAATTTGACTCTTTATAGGACACAATGAAAAAAAGATTCATAGAGCCGACCCCACATAGTGGGATAAAGGCTTGTTATTGTTGGTGACAGTACACCGAATATTGTAATAGAACTTATTATGAGAAATTTAGAATGAGTGAATTTGACAACTCAAACCTAGCAAGTAACTCATGTTTATTATTAAACATAAATAGCAAGACACTAGTGCATAGAGGATGAATAATAAAATGGCACAAATACTTAAATAATAACAGGTAATTAGTGTCACATACTTTAAGGTTACCAAATATTGCAATATATATATATATATATATATGGAAAATGTCACATGTTCTAAGATAAATTCTAGCATTATGTTGTTCATAATCAATATGTATGGTAAGCAATACAAAATGTAGTCCCATTCTCACATATCTACATACAACCCTATTATGTATAATTATATATTTCTAATTATGACTCATCGAAAACTGTTATCTCCATAGTCGATTTTATCTTTAAAAACACATGACATCAATGGATGACAAATGTCAAATAATAGATTTTAATTATGTTGAACGATAATTGCTCACAGATGTCAAAAGAGATAGATCCCTTTGAAAGTAGAGAATTCATTTGATGACAAACAAAGGTTGACTAAAGTTTACAAAATAAGGGAGAGGATATCATTAGAAAGATTATCCAACTTTTATAAGTACTTAGAGCTTAAAGGATTCTCTATGATTCTTAAATCTATAAAGCTTTAAATGTGAAAAAAAATAAATAGGAAATATTTATCATTTATAGAATTTTAAGAGTTTTTCTAGTCCATACTGGAATAATATTGAATATTCATATTCACATCAACAACATATGCATCAAATTATTTGATCTCTTGCTTAAAAAATGACTAGAAGATCTCATTCCTAAGTTGACCTAATTGACTTGTTAAGACTATGATTGAGTAAGTGACCGACAAAAATGACGCAATATTAATCGTTAGTGATGAAGCATCCAATCAATGAATGGGATGTACTAATTTGAAATGCCTCAATGCTATGGACATAAAAAAGTTGGCAAATAAAGAATTGATGGTTGAGCCATCCGAAATAATTTTGAGAAGCTTTAAGGATAAAGTTAACGATACAAAAGCACGATGATGGTGATAAGGTACTATTTTGGCATCAATTTATTCCTCTTCTCAGAATAATTTCATTATACCTGGCATCTCATAAATAAATATTCTTTCACAATAATTTTGAGAAGATATATCTATCAAATTTATGGCCATAAAAAAGGGTGTAGGAACATGTCATTTCCTAGGAAATATATTCTTTTTCCCTATAACAATTTTATGATACAAATGGCTTTTGAATTGATCTTCTATAGAGATTTGAAAGAGCTTCAAAGAATTTAGATCTAGAATGGCAATTTGTTAAAATATGAGGTGATTCATTGAGATCATACATCATGAGTACACAAACTAAAATCCATTTGAACCTTCAAATAACATGCATAAAATTTAGGATCAAATATGCGAATATTTTGAAGTATTAATGTCGCTTTAAAATTCGTGTTAAATGTGGTGAAACCGCATCTTTTCTCTTGTTTACAAATCTAAAGGTTATTCATAAGAATTGGGAAGCCTATAGACCTTAAACAAAACAAAACAAAGTAAAGCCCAAGTAGCCATATCGGGCCAGCAGCTTAATAAAGTAAAATCGCTTATGAGGCCTTCAAACTCCTCCCGCGAAGCTTCAAAATTATACGCACGCATCAGGTGATGACCATATTCAATCTAACATCTCAATATTATTTTACTTGAATGCTGAAATTATTAAGGGAAAAAAAGAAATACGATGAAGGCTTTATTGGGACAGCTTTTTTATTATTTTGTAAAATTACGGTAGAGAAAATAATTTTTTAAAGCTATTATAGGAAATATCTTCTTAGTATCAAATTTTTTTAAAAGCAATAAAAGAATAGTGGTCAAATAAAAATTATGATTGCGGTCTGAAAAACAGTCTCAAACGAAGCCAAAGCGAGGAGGCTATTAATTGTGTAGAGGCTTCATTGATATGGACATTTCAAGCTTTATTAATTTATATGTCAGTCAATAACCTGCAAGCTATAATAACACAAAAATGAGATATATTTAAAAATTATTAAATTTATTTTAAAGTAAAATTGATATACATGTTAAGACAGTATTAAAATTTATATTATTTTCATTTAAGAAAAAATTTAAAATTTATCCAAAAGAAAATTGACTGTAAATGATAAATTTAAGCTAGTAGGGACTTTTTGATATTATGTAAGTAAATATAAATTTTTAGATATTAAAAATAAAGATTGGGATTTTTAAATTCACATGCATATATATTTTATATATATATATATTTCAACGTACGGATATTTTTCATGAAAATATATATGTATAAAATTTTATCCCAATCAAGTAGCAACTTTACACTTAATTATTAAGGAAAGGTTAAAAATTTGTGTCACTCTCTGGCTCTCAGTTGGCTACAAATGTTCATGAGGAAAATATTAGGGCAAATTTACATGATATACTACTAACATCACATAAATGGAATTATTAAAATTTCATTTATGATAACTTTTTTATTAGTTTTTAAAATAGCGTTCAAAAAATTTTTGTGTTAAAAAATTGATTTAGAAAACAGTAATAAAGTTGTCCTAAATGAAACTTAAGTATCATAAGGCAAGCCAAAGGAAATATCAATTAAAGTGAACATTTTGCACAAATTAAAAGAGGGAGGTAGGGAGAGAGAGAGAGAGAGAGAGAGAGAGAGAATGGACAAAACATTACAGGAAAATTTGATCATCACATTAGAACTATCATTTTGTGTAGGGTGATTAAACTTTGATGTGGATGAATGTATCATATATGCTTTTGTAGAAATCAACAACAAATCCAAGAAACCCAACTCCTAGGCTTCTCCTCTGATTTTCCATCTTCTTTCTTTCTTGTTGATGGATCATTCGGAGGTTTTTCCTTTGTTGAAATCATCTGGTCTTACACGTACCTCACCTGGAATGACCTCCAAAGTGCAGCAAAGCTGGATTGGGCGAGTGTCTTCTCGTCGTTCTTCTTCTAAGGACTTTTTCATTTCTTTTATTCCGCAGAAAGCTTACTTGGCCATTTTTTTCCAGAAAATGATGCCCAAAACATGTCAAAAAAATTGGGGGTTAACGTTGGTTGGTTATTCCATAGGTATGCGACCTTTCTTTGAGGCATTATGTTTTGTGATGTTGAAAGCTTGGATGCTTAAAGGTTCATTCTCTCTTCTTTCTTTAAGTGATGATTTCTTTTTGATGTAATTTTCTTGTCCAGAAGATTATGATCTATTCTGGACAGGAGGGCCATAGTTCTTCTTTGGAAGACCTTTTATTATTCAAAATCAGTATCCTCTATTTCATCCTAAGAGGGAGGAATTTTTCTCGATTCCTCTCTAGATTAAAATTCTAGATCTTCCGTTGGTCTGGTGGACCTCGGAAGGCATTTCAAAATTTACTAGTTTAGTGGGGTGCCAATTGCGGTTGATTTGCTGACAACGGAGCAATTGTGTCTTACTTTTGCTCGGGTTTATGTTTGGTAAATAAGGATTCTCCGCTTCCTGAGGATATTAATGTTTCTATTGTTGGTACAATTTTGAGTTTAAAGGTAATCTATGATTGAAAACTAACTCCTTGCTCTGGTTGTGATTCGATTGTTCATCCCCCTTCTCTTTGTCTCTCGGGTCCTAAGGTTTCCCCTGTGGATATAAATAAAGAAAAAGATGTGAAAGGAATAGCATTAGAAAAGGATAGAGAACCTTTTAGAGGTAGGAGTAGGAGTCGGGTTTCCTAGAAGGCCTCTTCTACTCATCAGGTTGAGAAAAATTATTCTAGGGGTCAGAGTAGGAGTTTGGTGGCTAGAAAGTCCTCCTCTAGTCTTCCGGATACTTCTGTTGCTCCTTTGAATAATATCCTGTTAAAAACCCAAAATGGTAATTCAGGTATTCCGATGGATCCTATTTTTGACATAGAGGCTGAGAAGGTGGCTATACCTAACTTCAATTCCCCTTCAGATGTTTCACCTTGGGAGGTTTTGCCTACTGATTTTTCTATTTCTAGTTATTCTTCTAGTAGTAGTAATTTTGAATTGCAAAATAATAATAAGTTTCTTGTCTTGCAAACGGAAGAGTTACCTAAGATTATGAATCATGAGGATAAATCTCATATTTCTATTTCAAAAGAGAATTTGAATAAAGATTTAAAAAGGTCTTATTCTATTAATCAGGCTGTTTTAAAGTTTCCTCTGGTTGGGGGTAAATTGACTAGAGCTAAATCTGCCAAGAAGTCCTTTAATTATGTATTAAAATAATAATATTTTTCCTAACCTTGCTTCTTGGAATATTAGAGGTTTTAATAATCTTGAGAAAGTTAATTCTTGTAAGGATCTTGTGAGTTATTTTAACATGGGCTTGATTTGTATTCTTGAAGCTAAATGTAATCTAGCCTTGGTGGAGGATCCCTGGTTCTCTGCTAGGCATAGGATTTTTCAAAATGAAGATAGTTGTAATAATTTTCATTACTGAGATCCTGGAAGAATTTGGATTAAATGAAATGTTTCTTGTGTTTCCTTTTCTCCAATTTTTTCTTCTAGTCAAATGATTCATGGTTGTTTGAAGGTGGGCTTTGATTACTCTTTTTTTATTACGGCGGTGTATGCTTCTAATAATCTGGATGATAGATTAGTTTTGTGGAATGATATTCTTATTTTAGCTAAAAATATTTCCTCTCCTTGGGTTCTGCTTGGTGATTTTAATTGTTGTCATTTTTCTAGTAAAACATCTGGTGGAAATATTATTCCTAATAATAAATTATGGGATTTTAACAATCTCATTTTTAATATTAGTGTTCAAGATCTTTCCTCTGTTGGGTACTTTCACACATGATTTTTATCCAAAGATGTGATTATCCTATTCATATCAAACTTGACAGGGCTTTGGTAAATAAGTTTTGGTTGGATGTTTTTCCTTCATCTTATTATAATGTGTATAAGCCTATTTGTTCTGATCATTCTCCACTGATTCTTTTTAATAATAAAATGACTAATTTTAAGCGTCATTTTATATTAAAAAATTATTGGTGTTCTAAACTAGAATCTTAGGATTTACTTATTGAGGCTTTTGCTTTGCCTACTGTTGGTAGTCTGATTTATGATCTATATCACAGGTTGAATAAGCTTAAAGGTTATATTAAAGCTCAACCTTGGGTTTCTTCAAATTTATTTCTGGTAAAATTGCTATTCTTCAGATGAAACAAAATAGGCTATTGCAAGAAATTCAAAGTAATGCTATGCATATTCAGTTAAATACTTCTTTAAAAGAGGTAAGCTCTCTTATTAATTATTATCAAGGATTATGGGCTTTTTGCTTATGAGATCTAAAGTTAGATGACTTTCTAGTGGTGTGAATAATTTGGGTTTTTTGTATTCTAAAATCCATGATAGACAGAATAGAAATAATATTAAGGCTATTTCAACTGATGATGGTTTGATTTCTAATTTTAATGCTATATCTGATTCTTTCATTCAATATTTTAAAAAGTTTTTTAATTCTCATAAGCCTCCATTAGCTTCTCTTAATATAATTTCGATTGGGAGAAATATTCCTGATGTGCTTATGCCTAGTCTTATAGCTCATATTTATATGGAGGAAATTAAAAGGTGGTTTTCTCTGCTCCTTCAGCTCAAGGGCTGGATGGTTATACTTTTGAATTTTTTAAAAATACCTAGAATATTGCAGGTCCTTTTTTCTATAAAGCTATTTTGCATTATTTCTCTAATAATAAAATGCATATAGCTACCAAAGATTATGCTATTGTTCTTATTCCAAAATGCGCCCATGCTTCTCTTATTACTAATTTCAGACTAATTTTCTTGTGCAATATTTTTTATAAAACAGTGGCAAAATTCTAGCTAATAGAATGTAAATTGTTATGCAACATATTATTCATCCTAGCTTGTCTTGATTTATTAAAAAGAAAATTTCAACAGATAATTATTTTATTAGTTTCTGAATTATTGAGAGACTTTTATTATGCTAAAATAAAATATTTCTGTGTTAAACTTGGTATTCATATGACTTTTGATACTATTTCTCAAGACTTTTTTTATACAGGTTGGCTCAAAAAGTTTTTCGATTTGCTTTATTTCTTGGATTAAAGGTTGTATTAAGGAGATTTTCTTTTCAGTTGCTCTTAAAGGTTCTTTAGAAGGACTTTCTAGTTCTTATTCTGGTCTATGTTAAGGGTGCTCGTTATCTCCTTATCTTTTCTGTATAGTGACATATTATCTAACTTGATAGATGATATATCTTTTAACTCACACTTTAAGGGAATGGTGGTTGGTGACAACTATATTTCCCAATTACATTATGTGGATGATGTTTGGTTTTTGGTAAAGCTTTGGTTGCTATTGTTAAGAGATTAAAGGACATTTTGGATTATTTCTCTAGCTATTCTGGTCTCTTTATTAATCATAATAAAAGTTTGGCAATGTTTTCCAAGGATACCAATGAGAAAGATAGTATTTGCCAAATTTTACATATTACTAATTCTCTGATGAGTATGAAGTATGTGGGTATTCCTATTTCTACGAAAAGGCTTGTTGGGTCTGATTTTCAACCTTTGATGAATAAAGTTACTGATTTACTTTCTAGATGGAAGGCAAAGGTTCTATCATTTGGGGGTAGGTTGCAATTTCTTAAATTTTTCATTTCAAATTACATCTCTTATTGTATCAGAGTTATGATTATACCTAAGTTTTACATTAAATTTATAAGAAAGGTTTGCTCTAACTTTATTTTTTATGGTGATGTTAATGTTAAGAAAATGCATATTATTTATTGGAAAGATGTTTGTAAACCTAAATGTCTTGAGGGTTTAGGTATTCCTGACCTTAACGCTTTTTATTATGCTTTTAGTTGTTTTATTATTTGGAGAATTTTAAATAAAATGATCTTTTAGTTAGTTGGGTCAAACATAAATACATTTCTCTTTGGAAGCCTCCTTCCGCTAAGGCTTCGATTTTTGGGAAAAATCTTTACAGTATGGATGGGTTTATAAAGGATAAGTTTCTTTTATTATTATTGATAATAGCTCTCTTTCTTTTTATTGGGACCCTTGGTGTGGAGGTCAGTCTTTACATAATTTAGTTTCAAATTTAAGGTCTTCTTGGCATTCTATTTTAGTGAAGAATGTTATCGATGGTGGTAGATGGTTCTTACCTAATTCTTTAGATAATTTTATTTCTTTAAATGTTGTTAATATTCCTATTCAAAATTCTTCTAGTTCTTGTATTGCGTGGAATGGGGTGATGTTGCCTAATTTTAAAAGATTGCATTTGGATTTTTAGAATGGTTTTTCTAAAATAAATTGGTGCTCTTATGTTCGACATAAGAGGTTTGTGTTGTGTTACTCGTGATATACCTGGATGGCTGTTAAATATGGGTTAAAAATAGCTGATATTCTTCTACAAAAGAATGTTAATGTTTCTTCAATTTTTGTTTTTGGTGATAATTTGGTTGAAAGTCATAATCATTTATTTTTTGAATGTGAGTTTACTTTTTCTATTATTTCTAAATTAATTCATTGTTTATGACACTTCATTCTTAAACCTACTCTCAAGTTTTTGATTTTATTTCTGATTTAGATGTGTCTAAGAATGTTAAGAATACGTTCTTTTTGACTGTTTGTTCTTCATTATACTTTTTATGGAGGGAAAGAAATGAAAGGAAGTTTGGTGGTAATTGCAATAGTTTGGATTTGATTTGTTGGTTGATTAAGTAGGCTAGTTTTGCTAAGATTTCTTTATGGAAATCGTTTAATGAGGTAAAATGTTAAGTTTGGCGGCTTGTTAGTTTTTGGAAGAGACTATGATGTGTTGATTAAAAATTTTAACCTTGAACCTTGGGATGACTGTTTTGACAACTGATAATTCGATCTGGATGGTCTATTCTAGAAACCAAGGATTTTAGTTTTCTTTTTTTTGCATTCAGTTTGGACGGGTTGGACTTGGATGACAGTTTCTTTTTCGGATTGCCTGGTTCATTCTTCTTTTTGAGGGAGCAGATAAAAATTTTAACCTTCCTAAGTCTTTTAGTGATTTATTTAGGTTGCTTATGCTTTCTTTTGGCCCTCAATTTCTGTCAGATATTTAGCTGGTTGAAGAATTGAGTTTGGGTATGCTAGTAATTTTGAAGACTGGATGTAGATTCTTGGTGGCTATGTGGTTTTCGTTTGGTTTTTGGCTCGTTCGTTGATTGATCTTTGGTCTTTTGGTTTAGAAGGTTTTTGTTTAATAGTGAAGGTCGGTATTGATTCTTGGTGGTTACGAGGATTAAGAATGGCTCTTGGTTCATTTGTTGGCTGGTCTTTCGACCTTTTATTCGATAGATTTTGCTGGATAATGATGTTCTGTATTGGTATTGAGCTCTTGTTATGAGAATGTTGAAGGGTGTTCGGTTCGTTTGCTGGATGATCTCTAACATTTTGGTATGCAGGAGTCTTTAGGATCCCTTTGGGCTAGATGGTTAACTTTGTTGTTTTGGCTTTGTGATTTATTAGGGATGTAAAGACATGTATTTCTTTGTTCTTTTTGGAGACTGGTTTTTTCAGTCTTCTTTTTGGTTTTTTTGCTTTGGCAGGTTATTAGATTTTTTCTATTTAGCTTGGAAGCTTAATTTCTAGTAGTCAGGATTTGTCAGTTTTTCTAGTTTTTCTTACTTATCTTGTAATCTTCACTTTATATCTTTCATTTATTTAATGAAAATTGGGCATGTTTGCCCCTAATTTTCCTCCCAAAAAAAAAAAAAAACTTTGATGTGGATTGGAATTTTATAAGCAATTCATATATATGTATATATATATATTATCAAAGTGTCACATAAATAACTTTGTCATCCAAAACGGGGGAGGGAATAAAAAAGAATACTTGCTTATGAATAGGTCTAGCAAGTCATGAAAGGAGGTTTAGGGCAGAGGGTGCAGAATTTGATTTAATTTTGGAAGAGGTGATATTAGAGTTCAGATCTACACACTCACCATAGGAATACTAGTCATTTAGGATTGTCTGAACAGTTGCAAAATAACTATTTTGTGGTTGTAGAATCCTATATTAATGACTGTGTTGCCGATCTAGTTATTTGTCATAATATTACTTAGTTCTTTTATATATATATATAATCTCTTTGATTTATATTGAAATTTTTCACAAACTGAACATATTAATAAGATAACTGTAGAATAACAAATATTCACATTAATTATTTTTGTTAAACTATAAGGTTAAGCTTCTTTACTATCTTTTTGATTGATACATATAATTTTCTGGCTTCACATTCCCTAGAAGACTTTACTTAATAATAGAAAGATAACAATCATTTAATATATTAAATTTAAATTTATAATTTGTCAATTGAGTAGTTGTTGATGATTTCGAATGACGTTTGCAACATTCTCATAGAGATTTATCAACTTCTATCATCAAAGCATAAGACTTTAGAACTTCTCTACTTAGTGCTTCTTTGATTCCAATTTTATTTGCGTTGGGAAATTGAGGGTTACAAGCATATCTTATCATATTAAAGTAAATTTTAGGCTCAATGAATTCATATGTTGTTAACTCCATGGTGGTTCTCAAGCTCTATGTTTCACTAGAGCATATTAGGGGGAATAAGCTTTCAAGAAGCCCTTCAAGTACTGATGAACATTGAAATGGTCATATATATGAACACTTATTATTACACTCTAGGTAATAACAACTGTGTTCATCTAATTTTGATCATTACACAGCTTAAATAAAAATATTTATAAGAAAAAAAAATAAGATTTAGTAAATTATTTCTTCTAGTGAACGTACTTGTTTGTTTTATTATTATTATTATTATTATTATTATTTTAAGAATGGGGGTATTTACCCGTTGCCACTCCAAAGGGAGCGCTTGACAGTGTAACTAATCCCTCAGCGGAACCTAGCGAGGCCACCCACTGACATCGGGCCTACACTTGCTTTGCTCCACTGAAGAGGCGAGGCCATAGTAGAGGGGATTCAAACCCGTGATGGGGTTTCCCAACCATGCTCGCCCATCAACCACCCTAAGCCTCGATGGATTTGATTGTTAATTCTACTATGTTAAATATTGTCATAACCCAACCTGAACATGACATGTCATATCATATTGAGCTGTGACAAGCAAATCCTAAGATCTAGTTTTAAAATTATTTCAGATTTCTATTAATATTCATTAAAATAGACTACAAATTACAGAGCTACTAAAATATCCAAATACTAAAAATAAACTCATTTAACAGGTTTCTTTCATCTCATCAAAATAAATATCTACACTACAGTATATAGCTACAGGCAACAGCTACACAGCTAAAAATTTAACTAATCGTGATTGTACAAAAATTAAAATAGCTATGACCTCAGATCAGATCCGGAACTGCTAGTCCACAATCTCCTTTTTCTTCCCAAATCCTAAAAATCAGAAGTAAAATCACAATGAGCTACAACAGCTCAGTAAGCCACACAAATCAATCTAAATTTTCAAAATTCTTTTATCAAATATTTTGCTGAATATTTAAAAATAGTTAAATGCCATTTAAACAAATCACTATACTGAGAATCACTAAATTAAGAAATGTAATAAATGCATAACAGTTATTCTCTGATTTAAATAATAATATGGAACAAATAAATAAATTGAAATTCACATCATAGAATAGTTCAGATCACATTTCACAGACCCAGATAGAATCTCAAAGGATTTTTGACCCTTATGACTCCCTTTGTATTTGTGCTTATAGCACCAGAATATATCACATATCTCTGTCTCAGATATAATCTCAAAGGATTCTGACCCCTTATAACTCTAGTAATTCTCTGACACATATAGAATCTCAAAGGATTCTAGCCTTTTATGCCGCCCAATAGATAAAATTTAATCACATGTGCATAAATATCATTACATTATAATAATTAAAGAATAATTGAGCATGTATCAAAATTTCACAGTGTTGTATAACGGTAAATAACAGAAAATTCAACTATGTGAAAATATACATTTTCAAAAAATTACTAAATTATTAGGGATCGTGTAAAACTATGTTTTAAGACTTTTATTGTACTACACCACTATTTTTTAACATTCAGTTAATTTTCTATTCAATAAAAATTCCATAAATTTCAAAACCCCCTGTGTAAAATTTTTAAAAAATATTCAAAATATGCATAATCATAATCTCTATAACATAAAAAAAAGTTACACGGAGAAAGTTTAACTTGTGCAAAGTTATCCCTACTTTTCGCTAACAGATATAAAGTTTTAATCGAAATATTCGTTAAAACATGCACTTTTTTGAAAGTTGAGATGAACATAATGTCTCTTACCTCGAGACAAACAAGTTTCAAAAATAGATCGACGGACAAAAACGATTCGAAGTCGCCCAAAAACTAAATTTTCTTTTCTCTCACTTCTCTTTCTTCCTTAATATCCTAATCTCCTTCTCTATTTGGGTAAAAATCGAAATGGCAAAGTTATTTATCATAATATAAATGAGTGGAATTAGATTTTTTTATTAAAATATTAATTATTCTAATTATTTAATACTAAAATATTAATTTAATGCAAAATATTTTATATCTTTAAATATGAAAATTCAAAAATTACAGAAAAATATTTATAATTTAACAAATTTCATTTAGAAAATTCTGGTAAAATCGGTTTATAAAACGGATACCTGACGGTCCCAAAAAACCCACTTGTACCGACAAGTATCGATTTCTTAAGAAATTTCAGCAGTGCCTAAAAACTATAAAAAAATTAAGGAAGTTAAAACATAATATTATAAATGTTCTCGCAAAGACGATTTATGATTTGGAATTAATATGACTCCAGTAATAAATATTGATTGTTCTAAATCAAAATTTCTTATAAGAAAATTTATGAGTTTTCACAAAAATTGCTTCAAAACAGTAACGACCGAGTCATAACTAATAATGAAAGTGGAAAAGCAAATGCTGCTTTATTTGGGTTGGTTTTGATAGGTGAGGCACCACTATGAAACAACGATATTTTATAATTTTGATAATTTTTAGGTTTACCAAAAAAAAATTCAAATCCACCTAAAATGCATCCTAGCGAAGAAAGAAAAAATTACTTCAATGCATTTCAACTGTAAATAATTTTTGTATTTTTGAAATAAATATAATTTAATTTTATATATATATATAAATGCTCAACTAAATATCCACTTAAAATTTCTACTCCTTAAATCTTTGTTGTTTGTGAAAAATTTATGACCTATGATTAAAAGAGAAGATTATATCTTCATAATCATAAGTTGTTTGGCATTTATTATTCCTGATCGTTAAGAAAGAAAATCCTTGCTGTTTCCAGCTATTTGCGGGCCGCCGGGCCCCAAGTTTTAGCAAATGATAAAGTTTTAGTTTCTAAAGCCTAAAGGAATATTAATCAAATGCTTTACATGCTTAAACTAATCGCTAAAACTGGACTTTAAAGCAAATTACAGTAATTTGTGTATTAATTGATGGATTAGCTTTCGCAGCTTCCAAGACCGCGAAAGCAGACAGTTTGCCCGCATTTTTATTTATTTTTTGGACATTTAGGCCAATTAAGACTGACACATAATGTATATATAAGACTCGAACTCAAGACCTCTTAGCTGATAATTTAAGTTCCCAATTAACAAACCAAGGTGAGCTGTGTAATCTCTCTCTTTATCTTTCACTTCCTCATGAAATTATTAAGACTTCTTTTGGGACGGCTTTCTTATTACTTCTTGAAGTAGCTTTTTAGTACAAAAAATTTAATTTTTGTACTAAAAAGCTACTTCAAGAAGCAAAAAGAAAGCCGTCCAAAATGAAGCCTAAGTGTGGAGTCCAATTCGTCTGAATATATAATGATACATTGTAAATACATAGTAAATATATAGTCTTTTTTATTAAATTATGTATTTACTATATATTTGATGTGTATCCTCATAAAATCCGAACTACACTTTCGCACACACACTCACTCTCTCTCTCTCTCTCTCTCTCACTTTTTCTCTCTCTAAGGAAAGAGAAGTAGAAAGATATATGATAAATATATTCTCCTATTTAAAGACAAATAACATACCCTTCAAAAAAATTTAAATTAAAAAATAAATAATATATCATGTATAAATTGTATAAAACTAGTCTTAGATTTATGCTGTAAATAATTAATTTATATTACACTAATTTTGAAATAAATTTAATAATTTTTAAAGTTATTTTAATATAATTTATATCAAAATATCTTACATAATTTTTATTTAAAAACTTATCTAATTTAGTTTAAATTTAATTAATTAATTAATATTTTATAGAATTTTTAAGTTTAAAATTATATCATCATTATGAATCTATAATGTAAGAATCATGAAATAATAATATTTCATCTATTGAATGACGATTAAACTATTCATTTAACACATTAATTAAGTATGTTTATAATGATTTTGGTGAGACGAAGAAAACCTTATAAAATCCTAAATTTAATAACATATTTCATATCTTTAAATCTATCATAATTTATACATTTAATATCAAGTCATTTTATAGTTTTTAATGCCCCTTCCGCTTTTCTCTAATTTACATGATAGCCTAAGAGATAATCACATACATATGGGCCAGCCTTAAGCTCACGTGAGATGATCACATCAAAATATAAAATAATAATTTATTTATTCCAATCACCCCTAAATAATCTATCAACCATCTCTTAAAATTTGTGCTTCTCTAAGGTCCTGTTTTGTAGCCTTCGTTCTGGTTTTTGGGCGCCATAAGAAGGTCATTAATAGATGTTTACTACTCATAAATAATTTGCATGCAAGGAATAATGATGCAATCATATCATTTCTTGATACTACATGCAAAACTGTTTATGTGATTTATTTATGTCAAAATATCCATGGAAGTAGAATAAGAGAGTTTCTTCTCTTAGTATAATACTATGAAGATCCTACACATATGCAGATAAAAAAAAATAGTTGCATAAGATACAAGAGCTTTTATATTGAATACTCCTAAAAGGAGAAAAAACATTTTACGGGGTAAATGTTGGAAGAGCCTTATGATATGGGAGTAATATTTGAAAGATATTTTGCTTCTTTGTTTGATTAAATACCTTTAAGGAGGAGAGATAGGAGACTAATAAGTCTAATATAAATACTGATGCTAAAATTGAGTGTTTGAGTAGGTGTCAGCGACATGCTTCTATCTTATAAGTGATAATGTGTGTTGACATTATTAGCGATTATAGTTAACATAGGCAATGGGCATCAGCGTAACCAGACAACACCAGTCAAAGGACCATAAGTCAAGGGATCATAAACGAGCGATAATGATTGGAGGATCATAGTTAAGCAACAGTGGTCATAGGACTATAGTTAAACATCAGTGGTCATATGATTGTAGTCAATCAATAGTTGTCAAAGGATCAAAGTCGTGTGAGGGTAGGTGTTTGGATGATGATAGTTGGGTGGTAAAGGTTGGGGGACCATCATCAAGCGATAGTGGTCAAAGGATCATGTTCAGGCAAAAGTGGTCGGAGGATCATAGTCGTGTGATAGCAGTCAAAGGACTCTAGAAGGGGAATAGTGATTCAAGGACCATAGTTGGGTGAAGATGGTCAGAGAATTAGAGTCTAGTGATTGCCATTAGAAAATTATAGTCAGGTGACAATGGTTTAAAGAATATAGTGGGGCAACATAAGCCAAAGGACTATAGTCAGACAATTGTCTGATGGCAGTGAATGATCAGTAATACACTTAACACTGCAGGAAAATCATCTATTACCGGTGGATTTTTTTGACAAACCCGCTGGAAAAGCTACCCAAAAATCCGCCAAAAATATTTCTTTGCAATTCCACCGAAAACGCCGCTTAAAAATTAGTCGGAAATATTTAATTGCAATCCATCAGAAATCTGTCGATAATGGGCGATTTTAATCACTTATAAGTGGAGTTCTAAAATTCTTCAAATCCCTAATCTCTCTTAAATATAAAGCCAATTTTAAAGCTACCCTCATGTAGAGGGTGAAGGACTATTTATAGATTTTTGGCAATAACATGCCCATAAAATATCGAGGAAATATGGAATACACAATTTGATAATCTGTATTGATTCCCTTGATTATAGATCATTTTTTTAATATTTAAGTGCCTTAATGGTGATAGAATTAAGTGATGTTGGGCTCATTGGATTTTTAGTATCAAGATGAGTAAGACCTAATTTGACTTTCATCGGGATAGCTTAACAACTATGAGATTCACATCGAGATTAGTGTCATCACTGGTTATCATATGTAGTACTAATCTAAACATAAATTCAATGGTTGTTAAACCCTTGGATATCAACACTTTTTTTAGATCAATATATATATATATATGCAAGATTTCACATTCACCACTTCATAATTAAAAGTCTATGCTACTAAGTAACATGTTTGATATGCCATAAAAAATCACATTATCGAGTACGAATCTCGATGCAAATGTAAATCGGAGGCACCAAAAAGTTAATTTTGGTGCCATCCTATCTCATATTTTAGCAAACGTATAGTCGAATTGAGCATCTCAAGGAGACGAACTAACGACACCAAATTCAGCTCGATCTGAGTCCAAATGAGCCTAAATCAAGGGATTGAAGAGTACTTGGAAGCTTCAAAGCATTAATTGCATGACCAAATGACATCTGAATATGACATGCTTATAGTCGAATTGCGCATCTCAATGAGACGAATCCATTGCGCCCAAGATCGTCAAATTCTGACATCATTAAGACACAAAATGCTTCATAAATAATCCATGATCAAGGGAATCATTACGAGCCATCCGATCAAGCACTCCCAAAATGCTCTTGATTTCCTACATATTTACAAGTCATGCCACTCCCAAAAGAACTATAATTAGGACCCCATCTCTCCAATATATATATATATATATATATATATATATATATATATATATATATATATATATATATATATATATATATATAGGCGGAACCAGCCTTAGTTCTCAGGGGGGCAAGTGACAAACTTATAAAAAAATAAAAATATTATTAAGGGTGCAAAAATAATTTATTTTGCACATAATTATTTTTCACAAATGATGTGCATCATAATATTATAAAACCATGACTATAGTTTATATTCCCACTCTTTAATTTACTGTTATGCTGGTCTTCCCACTATCTGAATTGCTTCTTTAGGTAAAATAGTATAGGTTTGCTTTTTGACAGTTTTTTCTATTTTAAGCATGAGGATTACCTCATGATATTAGTTTTTATCCTTCCCTGGGGAAGGAGGAGGTAGCTTTTTACATTTGGAATATCAAGGTTTTACATAGTTTTCTGGTTCTTCTTATGCTTTGTTCGTTATACCCTGCTTCTTCCACGGCATACCACATCAGACTTGGTATCAAAGCTTACAGCTTGTTAAGAT
This sequence comes from Dendrobium chrysotoxum, assembly GCA_019925795.1. Lineage (NCBI taxonomy): Eukaryota > Viridiplantae > Streptophyta > Magnoliopsida > Asparagales > Orchidaceae > Dendrobium > Dendrobium chrysotoxum. The sequence continues at coordinate 32,438,793 of CM034309.1, read as the reverse complement.
GGCAGAGAGTAGCAAGTGTGTGCCCGATGATGAGGATCATAGTTTCGAAGCTCTTTGGGTAGCACACGCTGAAGTTGTGAAGTGATTGGATGAGATGTCGGTGAACATTAATCGCCTGACGGTGGAGCTGTGGCTAGAGTTTGCAGTGGGAGCTCCAGCCAAAGAGCATGCTCACTGGCCAATGCGACAGGTCACAATACCTTATAGACCAGCAAGTCTTGGATGTCATGAGCGAAAGCCTCATCCTAATGTTTATGAGTTGTCCGACTTAGAGGATGAAGTTGGAAACTACTTTTAGGAGGCATTTCATGAGTAGGATGGAGACCTCGTGCAACCGAGATACCAATGAGCATCCATAGACATCGCGGTGAGTCCTGAGCCAAGCTTTATATCCCTTTCTTTGAAGGAAAGCTTCACATTGAGGATTATCTCGATTGGGAGAGGGCTGTGGAAATTTTTTTTGAGTATATGGAGGTTGAGCCCGAGAAGCAAGTCAAGTATGTTACTTGTAAGCTGAAGGGTGGCACAAGTGCGTGGTGGTCACATTTGTTACAATCTAGGAGAAGGGAAGGACAGGGCGGAGTGTGCAGCTAGACGCACATGAAGTAGCTATTGCGAACGTAATTCCTTCCAACCGACTACGAACAATTACTTTATCTCAAGTATCAACATTGCACGCAAGATAGTCGCTCTGTGAGTGAATACACGGAGGAATTCTATAGACTATTTGCAAGAAACGACCTTAACGAGTCAACTAACCAATTAGTATCTCGATATGTTGGGGGACTAAAAGATGCCATTCGGGACAAGTTGGAGTTGAACTTAGTGTGGTCACTATCAGAAGCAGTTAATTTTGCACTCAAAGCAGAATTACAGTTGGATAAACAATCCCGCAGTAATTCATCCCGGTGACTGCTTTATGAACAGAATCTTGACGCTGCTAGATAGCCCATTCCCTTGGCTAGGAAAGTCCAAGTGCAACCTAAAAAGAATACTCCAATGAATTTTATGAAGCCTGTGGCGGAGCCTCAATCAAAGCCTAAGCCTTTTCCATCTGCTAGGGAAAATCCTTATGCCAAACCACAGGTTATTAAGTGCTTTCAAGTGGGGCATAAATCCAATGTATGCCCCAACTGACAACAGCTTCAATTCTTGGATGCAGATGGAGGCGAAGATAGTGGAATTTAGGAAGAAAATTAGCAAACAGACATAGAAGATGTTGAAGGTGATAAGGGTGATTCGCTAGTCTGTGTATTAGAGAAGCTACTACTAGCTGCAAGAAAATTGAACAACTCCAGTGTAATGCCATCTTTCGAACCTGATGCACAATTAATAGCAAGGTTTATGACTTGCTCATAAATAGTGGGAGTACTGAAAGTATTATTTCACGTGCAGTTGTCCAAGCCCTCCACCTCAAGATAATGAAGCATCCCCAACCTTACAAAATAACTTGGGTGAAGAAGGGGATAGACATTGTGGTTTTTGATATGTACAGAGTTGTATTTTCTATCGATAAACACTACTCATGTGAAGTTTTTGCGACGTGTTGGACATGTATATTTGCCACCTAATTTTGGGTCTTTCATGGCAATTTGACGTTGGAGCTATCTATGACGGCAGAGCCAACACTTATTCCTTTGACCGGAAGGGCAAATGGCTACGATTGATTTTGCACCCAGTTGACAACCAAGCTAAGGATCTGGATGTGAAAGAAGCCATGTATATTATCATAGGTAATACTCTACTATCTCCTTGGTGTTGACGTCATTTTTGTATGAGGTCACTAGGACCAATACAAACACTAGGATCAATCAAGATCTTAAACCAATTTAAGCCTTTATCTTATCCATCCATTTACAATTATCTAATTGATTATGAGTGATGTGGATAATTCAAATTCAGCCAATAAAATCCAAAATTTAACTTAAATCTAGAAATCCATACCAAAATTCAAGGTTCAAGGGCCCTATCCTGAAAGCCTTTTCTAATGAATTTTCAAATATTTCAAATCCTAGTCAAATGACCCCTGATTCATGATCTATCAATTACATATTGATTAGGCATGTCTCTAGGATCTATCCTCCAAATTTGAGCTTAATCTGAGGCCTCTAACCCCAGAAAATGGATTGAAATCCAAAGGCTGTAAAACCTTCAAATATTTACGGCCCATGCCACTGGATCTGCTACCCAATGGATTTTGACCTTGGAGCCTTCTCCAAACCTTTCGATTGCATCCAGTCCCTTGATTATGACATGTTAAATATTAAACTGTATTTTAGTGGACTCACTTTGACCCCCAGTTGACCAGGGGTCAAAATGACAAAAATGCCCCTTAAGGGCAATTTTGGAGTTTTCTCTAAACACCAATATAACCTTTTCAAATCAAATCTTGAAAACTCTTTAAATGTATTCTAATAATTATTTGGAGTGTATAGAACTCAAATCCAGACCCTGGTCAAACCTGGTTGACCAGGTCAACTTAAATAACCAAAATATCCCTTAAAGGTATGAATAGTCATTTTGAAGCAAATGACATTATATTTGGATGGAACCACTTCCATTCAACTCCAAATGTTAAAACAAACTTATTGAACCCAATCCCAGCCCCTGGGTCAACCTAGTTGACCAAGTCAACTAGGGTTGACCAAAATACCCTTTAAGGATTAAATAGATTATTTTGACCCAAATGGCCTTCTCAAATCTTGGGATCACCTCCAACAGACTCAAAATATCAAATTAAACCCATTGAGTTCAAACCCAAGCTCTAGGTCAGCCTAGTTGACCAAGTCAACCTAGGTTGACCAAATAACCCTTTAAGGGTTAAATGGGTCAAATCAACCCATATGACCAAATCAAACCATTGGAACCCTAAAATTCATTCCAAAAGATATCCCAATCATGGTCCAAACATTTCCATGTTTACTTTGGATCAAACCCTAGCTAGTTGACCAAGTCAACACAACAATAATTCGTCAAACTACTTGCACTCTTCTTTCAAGCTTTCAAATTTTAACCCCTAACTATCAAACCAATATAATCCTCCCAAATCAACTCATCAAGTCTTCCCTACATGCCACATCATCCTTTTGATTAGTTTAACTAGTCAAAATAGTCAACAAAGTTAAACTTATAAGCTTAGGTGGCTTTGCCACCTTGGCAAGCCAAACTTTTCCAAAAAATCCATACTCTCATGCATTTTGGTGGCTGGAAGGAACACTTGGAAACATCCTAACACTCCTCTCTCTTATAATTAAGCAATGTAATCATTGGAATGAAGAGATAAAAGCTTGTTTCACTCATAGTTTTGGCTTTATCCCCTCTCTTCCAAAATTTCTAATTTTAGCAACTTCTATCCCATTCCAGCCATCCCCCAGCTTCTCCAATTATAAGAGAAGCCTCCCAAGCTTTTGTCAAGTGGTTGCAAGCTCTAGAACCCGATTTGAGAATAGAGAGAGAAAAAGAGAGAGAAAGGAGAATTTTAATAGCAAATTTCAATCTGGTAATTAAAAGTTCTTGGGGTCCTAAATAAAGTTGTATAGAACTTCTCCAAATTTCCAACAAGCCCAAGAATATCAAAATCCGACATCTGGATTGTAAGTTATCCCCATTTTAAGTTATATGATCAAACCTTGATTTCTCCCAAATCTCGATGCATGGAGCCTTGAAATTCCATGGGTTGAAAGATTAGGGTACCTAGATCCTATGTTTTAAATTTCATCAAATTTAGATGGTTGGATTGAAAGTTATGGCTAATTGAAGTTTCAGTTCAATTTTAAACTACGCGATCGGACGGCTCAGGGAGCGCCAGACAATATGTTTAGTCCGACAATCCAAACAATGGATCCAATCCCAGGCCGTAGGTGATGACACGGCGCGTTATGCTCTTGACATGTGTCCCACTATTGAATTTCAGTTAAATTGAATTAAAAATTCAATTTAAATAGCAAAAACTTTTAAAATTTGCAGAAAATCTAAATTTTTAGCAAATTTAGTGTTCTTAAGCTCGTTGGAAAGGTCTTAAGCCATACTATTTATTAAAAATAAAATCAAAGTGTTTTGATAATTGATTTATAAGTTATTTAGGTTTATTTAAAATCTATTTTTAGTAATTTTCTTATGATCTAGTGGTCAAGTTGCGCCCAAATTTTGGCGAAGTGTTTTTGAGTATCTTAGTCCTAATTTTTATAGTGTCAGATGTTCAAGAAATTTCTGTGATGTGAATTTTCAAAGTTAAGGGTTCATTCTGTACTCAAAATATTGAAAATTTATAACTCTCTAAATTGATAGAGTTTGACTGTCTAATTTTTGTGTTGTACTTGCATATGTCCTAGGGTTAGATGACCAAAATTTCAAACCCATTTAAACACTAGAGACACCTAGGAAAAATAAATAAGGAAATGGTTAGCCAACTTTAAAAAATTCTAAAAAAATTATACTTGCATATGTCCTAGTGGTCAAATTGAGCCCAAATTTTTTTGAAGTATTTTTGAGCATCTTAGACATCCCCTGTAATTTTTCTAGTTTCAGATGTTCATGGAATTTCTGTGATGTGAATTTTCAAAGTTAAGGGTTCATTTTGTACTCAAAATATTGAAAATTTATAACTCTTTAAATTGATAGAGTTTGGCTATCTAATTTTTGTGTTGTACTTGCATATGTCATAGGATTAGATGACCAAAATTTTAAACTAATTTGAATACTAGAGACACCTAAGAAAAATATTTAAGGAAATAGTCAATGCAACTTAAAAAATTTTTAAAAATTATACACATACCCAATTGGGGTGAAACTTCAGAACATTAAACATAGTGATATTTTACACCTTAGGTCCATATTTCACTAGATTTGAAGGTCATTAGATCAGAAAAATAAATCAAAATTAGCCCTTTTTAAGACCCAAAAACTTCAAAAAAATGTCACAAATCAAAATTAAATTAAAAAATTACACATAATATATAAAACTGACCAAAATTTAATCCTCTATCTAGAAAAAATAAAAACCCTATCACTAGAGTTGTAATTTAACTTTAATTTAAGTTTTAGTGAAAATTAATAATTAATTATATAAAATAATTAAAAAATATTAAAAAAGCCTAAATAAATTCTAAACACCTGAAAAAAGTCCCATGAGTCATCCCTGATTTTTGGGAGTGATTTCATACAGTTTAGGATGAGTTTGGATTAAAATAATAAAAACTTTCTTAATTAAGTAATTTAAAAAATTCATTAATTAATCAAAATTTGAAAAATCATAAGTAATTCAAATTAAATCCAAAAAATTTTAAATAATATATCAAATTAACGAGAATTCAATCCTTAATCAAAGAAAATTAAAATCACTTTAATTTAACTTCAATTTTGAGAATAATTTAATTTTAAGTTAAAATTAATATTTAAATAATTTAATTAATTAAAAAATTTCCAAACACTTAGAAATTTCTCCTTAGGTCATTCCTGACCTTTGGAGGTGATTTTATGGAGTTGGGATTTCATTTGGCTCAAAATCATTAAAAAGCCCTTAAGTAAACAAAATAAATAATTCAAATAAATACAAAAACTTTAAAAAATCATAACTAATTGTAGAAAAATTCAAATTGAGCAAACTAAAAGGTATAGTACTTCATGCAAGGTCTAATATTTATTAAAAATGTCAGATCATCAAAATATTTAAAATACAAAATTCAACTTTTTGGTCAACTTTAGTTCAAATTTCAATTAAAATTTTAAAAATTCATAACTTTTCATAGAAAACTCCAAATCTAGCAAACTCAAAAAGTCTAATTACTCATTGAAAGGTTTAATATTTAACAAAAATATCAAAACTCCAAAAATCTCTTTTAATATGAAAGTTTATTTTTGACCCCTTAATTAATATATTAAAATAATCCATAAAATTTTAAAATTTGATAATAAATTTTAAATTCAAGAAAATGTTAAGTCAATATTAAAATTACCCAACAAACCTCTTAATATATAACAACCACTCTAAAGATGGCTACGTGTCATAAGGAGGCTTTTTCCTTGAGCTTGGTGGCATAACGCTACGAATGAATTCAATGGAGTGTAAAATATTAAAATTAATTGATTATTAATAATTTAATCAAATAAAAATTCTTAATTTAACTACATAAATTAGGTTTTAGGATGGACTACTCCGGGCCATGGGGCTACGTGTCTTTAGGAGGCTTTATTCCTAAAGCCTGATGGCACAATGTCATAAACCGGTTGATAGAAAATATAAATTAATTTAATCTAAAATTATCAACTAATTAAATTAATTAAAATTACATGAATTCTTTAACTTTTAATTAATTAAATCTATTTAATCAATCAATCTCAAAAATCTAATTATAAAATAAACCTTAATAAATTAATATTTGAACTTTATAATCAAATTTATCCTTTAACCTTCAATAAACCCAAACATTAGACAACGTCAAATAATTACTTGATATAGGACATATCCAAGCCACACATTCTACCTCATAAACTTTAGATGATTTACTAGGGCACCACTTCTAGATATAGGCTAGGCTGGTGTTTACTTTTCTGTTGTGTACGAGATTTTTCATGATTTTCACTGCATGATGGTTGCTAGTATAAATTGATGTGCTTATTTATTTAATTTCTACATTCTGTGATATGATTGATGGGTGTTAGATTTACTCTTAGGATATGGGCGATTTAAATACTGATATAATTTTATGCAAATGGCCATGTTCATATTGGGCTTGAAATTAAAGGGGGCAAACTTAAATTTAAATTAATCAAATTTCTACAGGTGCTTCAGAAATTATTAAGTCCTCCTTTAAAATTTAAAGAGCATGGCCAAACGTGGCTGTGAATTTAAGTATTTTTAATTATTAACTGCTTGAGATTAATTATAACTGCTTGGGATATTTTAATTATAATTTCTTAGGATAACCCTACAGGTTATTCGAGTCTAGATTTTTAATTTTTATTAAATGTAATTCAAATTTATTGAGTCGTAATTCAAAGTGACATTTGAGAGGGGATATATAAGTATCCAACTTAGATTCTAAAAAGGAAAGAACATCCCTTAGGGGAGGGTTCTCCTCCATTTGGAAGACTAAGTTAGGATAGTTTCAGATATCTAAAAGAAAAAAAATACCCCTTTCGAGGGGGAGCTTTTTTTCGTTTGGATATCTAGACCCAGCGATCCAAGGAGCTCACAAAAGGATGAAGAAGTGATGAATGAGAAGAATCCCAATTCTCAAAGTCACTTAAGCCTTAGGAGTAAAATCTGGGTTATTGTTAGTAGTACTCGGTTACTTTACTTTCTGCAGACCCTAGGTTATAATATTAAAAGGGACTTGCCTATAGACATTTTATTTATTTAATTAATTATTCAATTAATTATTTAATGTTGATTGCGATATAGGATTGCATGCTTTTAGTAGTTTTTTGGAGCTCTTGTATGTCAATCTTTATTTTAGCCTAGAACCAATTCGGAGGCTCGTAAGGAAACGTCAAATTTTTTTTACTTAAATAAAATTAAAATTTTTAAATTCACATAAAAATCTAACATTTTAAGAAGTAAGTCTGGGTCTGCTGGGAGTTTGCATAACATATTTGCTACCTTATTATTTCCTTTTGTTAAGCAGCTCCATGCCTGCGGGTTCTGGCAGACCACCTGACTTATGAGGGTGCAGTTCTGTCAAGAAAAATATGTGCAATCTCTTGGATAAAATTATTTTTAAGTCTTTTTAAAACTGCTTCATACTGATTTAAGTATTTAATCGAGTCAACTAACATGCATTGCATTAGATATAAACTTAAAAAGTGTCTAAATTTTTAATTGCATTTACTTTAAATTTCATTATACCTAGCATATATTAAGGGGTCAATTAGGACTACTCTAGATGTCGGCCATATTCTTAAAAACTTAACTTAAATAACATCCCTACCACTCTATATTAAATGACCAGACACATGATTTTGAAGCGCTTAAGTGGTTTAGCTAGCTCCCTAATCCAGGTCGGGGTAACTCCAAATTTGTATTGCATTAGCTAGGTTCAGACTGCTAGTTTTCAGTACCGATTTTAGACTTAGATTTTGAGGCAGGCTTAGGCTATAAGACCTCAACCTTTGAGAATTGAATCCCAATTTTTCAATAAAATTGACTAGTCAAATTTAAATCTCTTTCGATTAAATTCAAGCCCAATATTTAGAATAGGTTGAGATGTTTCTGAAGTAATTCAGAATCTTCAAACACCTCCTACCCTTCATCCTTCGACTCCATAAGTAAATGCTCAACTTTGATATATTCCTATTGAATTTCTAAGCCTTACCTCCTTTGACATTAAGCTTTGAAATCTTTAAATAAAATTTCTACTGCTATTTTAATTGAGAGTATTCATAGAAAATTTTAGTTTCCTTACGATATAATTAACTATGAGGGCTTACACTCGTAGAAGATTTAGAAACCCAGATCAATTTTTTTAAAAACCATATCAATTTTTCAAAAACTTAATTAATTATCTTTGAGAAAATTTAAGTCAAAATCAATGATCATTAACGTCATTTTAAAATGATAAATAATAATTAATATTTTCTTTCCTCAGGAAGATATATCAATTATTGTTATAACTTTAATTATAAAATTAATGATAATTTATTCAAATTATTATAGTTAAATACCTGAGTAAATAATCATTTTGACTCTCTGGGGTCATATGTAGTTCTTACTCAAATTTAACTATAATAATTAGGATAAAATTTTAATCATGTAAATTAAACCATTAAGGAATGGTATGCTCATCTCCTGAGATGATATATCATTCATAATGATGCATTCTATTTTAAAATTAAAATTTAAGAAATTAAATTGCCCAAAGATAATTAATCTTTTAAAAAATAATAATACTTTTTAATCAAACACATGGAAATAGAATTCTACCTTTTTTGTATTAGTTGTTCAGGAGAAGACTACAAGGGATCAACCTATGGATCTGCATACTACCGTCAAGGAGTTATTGGAATAATTTCGAGATGTATTACCCAAAAATTTGTCGAAACTTCCACCGTTGAGGGCGTTGCAGCACCAAATCAATTTTCATGCAGGTGCAACTCTTCCAAATTAATCGCATTATAGATTAAGTCCAAAGGAGCAGCAAATTTTACAATAATTAGTGGAAGAGTTGCTGGCCAAGCAGTTTATTCAGCCCAACATCAGTCCTTGTGCCATCCCTGCATGACTAGTACAATATATATATATATATATATAGCAGCTAACGCATGTGTGTGGACAGTCGTGCTATTAATAAAATTACTGTGAAATTTCAATTTCTAATTCCACGAATCGATGAACTATTAGAAAAGCTAACTAATGTCATTGTATTATCCAAGTTGGACCTCTGTAGTGGGTATCACCAAATAAGGATTTGTCCTGGAGATGAATGGAATACCGCTTTCAAAATATGTCATGGTTTGTATGAATGGAATGTAATGCCCTTCGGGCTTTACAATGCACCCTCAACTTTTATAAGACTGATGATCGAAATTCTTAAGCCATTCTTAATAAATTTTGTGTTGCTTACTTCGATGACATTCTCGTTTATAGCCAGTCACTGACCGGCCATGTTACTCATCTATACAACATTTTGACAGTCTTAAAAGAGAATCAGCTATACCTCAATCCCACCAAGTGCAAATTTGTGGTGCCGAGTGTATACTTCTTTCAATTTGTGATATCCGCAGAGGGAGTCCAAGCCGATCAGAAGAAAATTGAGGTGATCACCCGCTAGCCTATTCCAAAATCTTTTTTTAATGTTTGCAGCTTTCATGAACTAGCCAACTTCTATCATCAATTTATCTAGGGGTTTAGCATTCTCATGGTACCCATCACTAACTACCTAAAGCTCAAATAATTTCAGTGGTCAGAAGAGCAACAACGCAGTTTTGAAGCAATACAAATGGCTCTAACCATAGCTCCTGTATTGGCCCTTCCTAACTTTGGAAAACCTTTCCATGTAGACACAGATGCTTCGACCATCGGTATAGGTGCTATTTTAAGCCAAGAGAACAGACCTATTGAATTCTTCAGTGAAAAACTAGGCCCTACTAGACAGAAGTGGGCCTATATGAGCAAGAATTGTATGTCATTATCTAGGCATCGAAGCAGTGGGAACATTACCTATTAAATCAAGATTTTATGTTGTGTAGTGATCACAAGGCATTGCAGTACGTAAATGGCCAAAAAAATATAAATCGAATGCATGCCTGTTGGTTGTTGTACTTGTATCATTTTTCCTTTGTTTTAAGGCATAAGAGTGGCTCTCAGAATGTCATTGTCGATGCTCTCAACCAAAACTTAAGCTGCTCACACAACTTCAAATTGAGCTCACGGGACTTGAGTGCCTCTAGGATCTCTATGCCAATGACACCAACTTTGGAGTTATATAGAAAGCTTTTTAAGACAACTGCCAAATTCTAGAATTTTTTATACGTCATGGTTATATATTCAAGCATAATCAATTGTGAGTTTCTAAGTCATCTTGGCGGCCACAACTAATCAAAGAAATTTATTGTGGAGGCCTCTCAGCTCATGTTGGTCATAGTAATACACTGGCACAGTTGCAATATAGGTTCTTTTTGGCCAAGACTAAGAAGAGATGTAATGAGATTTATGGAAAGATGTCCTATTTGTCAAAGTTATAAGGGCAACGGACAAAACCATGGACTATATCTGTCATTACCAGTGCTGAAAACTATTTGGGAAGATTTGAGCTTAGATTTCATATTGGGGTTGCCTTTCACTCGCCGAGGTAATGATTCAATCATGGTTGTTGTGGATAGGTTCTCAAAAATAGCATAATTTATTGTCTGTAAAAGGATATTCGATGCACTTAATGTGGCGAGGCTATTCTTTGGTTAAATTGTTCGCCTTCATGATATTCCCCGCAGTCTTACATTAGATAGGGATGTGAAATTTGTTAGCCATTTTTGAAAGGAATTATGGAAGCATTTGCATACAAAAATTATACTTAGTTCGACTTATCATCCGCAAACTGATGGCCAAACTGAGGTGGTGAATCACACTCTTGGTAACATGCTCAAATGTTTAGTTTAGGATCATCCTATGCTATGGGATGAATTATTGGGACAAGACGAGTTCGCATATAATATTATGCCAAATCGGTCCACGGGAAAATGCCCTTTTAATGTGGTTTATACCAAGCCACCGAATCACACCATTGACATTGCAGTATTACCGAAATGTTACAGCCAAGCAATTAGTACACTTCTTGAGCAATTCACAAATATGTTACAGGATGTTCGCCAGTGACTCAATGACTCCAATACATGTTATAAACAGGCCGCTGATCAACATAGACATGCTAAAGTATTTAACCCGGGATATTTGGTAATGGTTTGATTAAGGTGTGAACGTTTTGCACCAGGCACTTACTCCAAACTGAGTCGCTGAAAGATTGGACCCATGGCTAATTCTCTGGCGAATCAGCGATAATGCTTATGTTGTGGATTTATCAGTGGAGCTCAACACCTCCCCTACGTTCAACATCGCTGACATCTCCACCTACCATCCTCCCAATTAGGCTCTTACCAGCCTCTCTTCGGCAGAGTCGGGGGGGGGGGGGAGGGCATGATGCGGTGTATCATTATATTATAAAACCATGATTATAATTTATATTCCCACTCTTTAATTTACCATTATGCTACTCTCCCCACTATCTAAATTGCTTCTTTAGGTAAAATAGTACATGTTTTCTTTTTGACATTTTTTCCATTTTTAGCATGAGGTAATGCCTCATGACAGTGGTTTTTATCCTTCCCTAGGGAAGGAGGAGGTAGCTTTTTTACTTTTGGAATATCAAGTTTTACATAGTTTTTTAGTTCTTCTTGTGCTTTATCTGTTCTACCATGCCTCTTCTATAGCATACCACATTAACAGACTTGTTTGTTAGTGTTAGAAAAGTTTAATATAATTGGATGAAATTAGTGGGAGGCCAAGAGGTTTTCTGATATTTAGGGGGGGGGGGGAATGAGTCAGACTCCTCAACTAGTGGGGGGCGGGGGGGGGGAATGATACAGTGCATTATAATATTATAAAACCATGACTATAATTTATATTTCCGCTCTTTAATTTACCGTTATGTTGCTCTCCCCACTATCTAAATTACTTCTTTAGGTAAAATAGTACAAGTTTGCTTTTTGACAGTTTTTATCCTTCCCTAGGGAAGGAGGACGTAGCTTTTTTATATTTGGTATATCAAGGTTTTACATAGTTTTCTGGTTCTTCTTGTGCTTTATTCCTTCTACCATGCTTCTTCCAGAGCATACCACATCAACATACTTGTTTGTTACTGTTAGAAAAGTTCAATATAATTGGATTAAATTAGCGGGAGGCCAAGAAGCTTTCTGATATTTTGAGGGGCAAATTGCGTGAAAAAAGTTGGCTAGGGGCAAAAAATAAAATTCAGTGGGGGCAGATTACAAATAACACTTACTATTCAGTGCCCCCCCCCCCCGGAACTACATAGTTCCTTATATTATTATTATTATTATTATTATTCAATTTCTTAAAAGTATCACATATTAATAATTTTGATTACAAAAATAGTTTTGCATCATAAAAATTAAAAGAAATAAATAGAAAAAAAGCATTAGGCAAATAAACTATAATTATGATGTAACAAAATTGTGAAAATTTGTTCTAAAGAGGGTCTACATATAAAATATGTGACTAATTTTTTTATTTTTAATTAATTATTTTATATTATGATAAAATTTTATATAAAAATAAATCAAAACCTAACATTTTTTTTCAGGCCCATAATATATAGTTTAATGCGCACCGAAGTATTAGGTGTAGGTGAAGCATTAACTGCTGCGATCCCTTCTTTTCGTGATATTCTTAAAGCCAGAAAAATCGGTGAGAGGATGGAGATAGAAACGCTTCACCATCCCGCTTTGGATCCACTAAAAATCTAACAAGAAATAATACGCATTCATTCCTCCCTCTTGCACCATCTCATTGTCCCCGCCTCGCTTTACTCTTCACAATTCCATCATTCCCATATGGATCCCTTCTCCTTCCTCAACATCTCTCTAAACCCCGACGGCTCCCTCACCCGCCACGCCCAATTCCCCACCACCGCCCCCACCGCTACATCGGATCCCTCCCTCCCCGCCCTATCCAAAGACCTACCTCTCAACCCCACCCACCACACCTGGATCCGTCTCTTCCTGCCCAACTCCCCTCTTCCGGCCCCGAACACCCTCCCCATCATCTTCTACTTCCACGGAGGCGGCTTCATCCTCTTCAGCGCTGCCTCCGCCCCCTTCCACGCCTCCTGCTCAAGCCTCTCCGCCTCCCTCCCTGCCCTCGTCCTCGCCGTCGAATACCGCCTTGCCCCTGAGCACCGCCTCCCTGCTGCCTACCACGACGCCAATGACGCCCTCCTCTGGCTCCGCGAACAAGCCCTAAACCCCTCCGCCGCTGACCCCTGGCTTCGCGCTCACGCGGACTTTTCCCGCTGTTTCCTTTTGGGCAGCAGCTCCGGCGGCAACATCGCCTACCGCGCTGCGCTCCACGCAGCAAAGTTCGATCTCGAACCACTGATGCTGGAAGGATTGATGCTGAACCAGCCGTATTTCGGCGGGGAGAAGCGGACAGAATCGGAGGAGAGGATAGCGGAGGACAAGATCATCCCGCTTCCGGTGAACGATCTGATGTGGGAGTTGTCGCTGCCGGAGGGGGCAAGCAGGGAACATATATTCTGCAATCCGATGGCGAAGGAGGAGGAGGGGGTGGAGAGATTGCCTAGGTGCTTGATTCGGGGGTATGTGGGGGATCCGCTCATTGATCGGCAGCGGCAGCTTGCTCGGATGTTGAAGAAGAGAGGGGTGAAGGTTGTGGAGTTACTAGAAGAAGAGGGACACCACGCCGTCGAGCTTTTTAAGCCTGAAAAAGCTGCTGATTTCGTCGAACATGTTCGGGGCTTTGTCTGCGGGTTGGCGGGCGTCGGCGAGCATAAGCTCTAAATGGTGTGTGGTGCGCTTCGGGTTTTATACATTTACTTTTGTAAGAAAACAGCTGGAGAAAGCTGGTTAGGGAACTCTGTTTGGGTGTTTGATTATTTTTAGCGTTGTTGATGTGTGTTGGGTAGTGGATTATTTTAAGTCGTGCTTAAAATAGTTCATGGCTTTTTTAATTAATTACGGGCGGTTGTGCTGAATGTAATGAAAATTAAAAGTTAAAACTACTTTTTTTGGAATATTTAAGGTTATTTGATTGGTTAGTAAATATTATTTTTACCTAGGCTTTGAAAATTGGATCGGAAGGAGAGGTTCACCATTAGACCAATTCGACTGGGGTCGGACTAAATGACATAATAAATTATAATATTATTAAAAATTAATAAAATTAATATAATCTAACAAATAATTTGACTAATTTCAATACTTCAAAGTTCATAAACTTAAAAAGTAATATAACAAGAATAAATAGAAATTCAACAGAGTTACCTGTAGTCACGGGTAGAAGCACAAACAAGCGCTCCTTTATCTACTAGTGGATCAGAGAGGAGTTAAGCATGAGACGGGCGGCTTCGATTCGTTGTGAGCTTCGCAAAAGAACACAAGATAGGGACGAGAGTTGGGATTGGGAGGAGCTTACGCGAGAACATGAAGACAATGAATAGTAGATTTTTTTCATACGGTGTAAGTTAGGGTTTTCTTCTTTTACACCATCAAATTTAATCAAGATGGTTCCAAACACATGTTATCTGAACCGGCCGATTTTCTATAACTATTGCCATTTCGCGGTTCTGCGATTGAACCGCCAGTTGAAATGGTTGCGAAACCAGTTATGAAGTGAACTGCAACTGGTCGGTTGGCTCGCGGTTCAACAAGTTGAATTGGCTGGTCCGGTCTAATTTCAAAGCCTTGATTTTTACATAAAATTGTGAAAATAGAACTGGATTTTGAATAGAAAAAAAAAATGTTCAAGATTTATCGATTCTATCGGAGTTGAACTCGAGGTTGAAACAAATGATAAAATAAATATTAAAATTTTTTAAAATAAAACATAAATGATATAATAATTATACAATAATATAAATTTGTGATTAAAAATTAAATTTAGTTCATAAATAAACTTATAAATTTAATATAAATTATTGTTAATTGGTATTATATATTTAGATAAAATTTACAAGGATAAAGTATATATTAAATTCACTTTATAAACTTACATCTATAAATTTTTCAAGTCATATTATTCATAACTGATAAATAAATAAAAATTAATTTTTAATAATGTATATTTAAAAGATAAAAAATAAAATTGACAAACAATTAAATATAATTAACCAATAAAATATATATTATTTTTGTTTTTTTAAAAAATAAATGATATTTTTAAAAATACATAATATATGTGTTTTGAAGTTAAAAACTTCTACTAAGTTATTTAGTTTAACATCACTTAAGAGTTGATACATCATCAAAAAATTATCTTGATCGGGCACGAATATCGAGGCAAAAATTAAGTTGGAAATTTTAAAATTAAATCAGAGACCATCTGAACACCGATTTCAGCAAACTTACAGTCGAACTGAACGTCTCAGAAATACAAACCCAACGACACAATATTCAACTCAATCTGAGTCTATATGGGTCCAAATCAATGACCCGAAGTGCATTTAGAGGATTCAAGCTATAGTTTGGATAGTCAAATGGTTTCCAAACGTGACATGCTCATAGTCAAATCGAGCAGCTCGACGAGACAAATCCAACGAGCCTAAGATCGTCAAATTCTGATATCATTAGGGCTTTCAAATGCCCAATAAACGGTCCATAATCAAGGGATTCAACATCGGCCGTCCATTCAAATCACTCCCAATTTACCCTTGATTTCACTCCTATTTACTGGCTATGCCATTCTAATAAAACTATAAATAGACACCTCATTTCTCATGAGAGGGGACCCAAGCAAGAAGAGAAGGAAGAGAGCTCTCTTGCCACCAGACTTCTCCTCGACCACCGCCGGACTTCCACCTGGCAATCGACCGACGCCGGAGTTTTGCACGAATAGCCGACCGACACCGAAGTTCTGCCCAACTATCGTCTGACGTCGGAGTTTTGACTGACAACCGACTGATGCTGGATCTCCATCCGACCACCCAACGTCACCGGATTTCTGATCTCCGTTTGTAATTGAATTTCAACCCGAGAGTTGATTATTATAATATGATTATCCTCAATTTAAGGAATGAGTCAGCCACTTGTAATCTAAATAAACACTAGTGGAATCCTTTCAATTAGGCGTGGCCCTATGGTTTTTCCCTTTCATTTTCAATCCTTTCACTAGTGGAATTATTTCCAGGGTTTTTCACGTCAAAATCCTTATGTTCTTTCATTTTTTATTTATGTGCTGAATATTCGTACAACACTGAGAAGAAAATTTCTAACTCTATCACTGGGTATATTCTAGCTCAAAATAATTTGGCGCAGTCTGTGAGAAACAATCCTGTAATTCTAAGTGTTTCTTCAATAGCTAACAGGCGTAGCAATTGCATCTTGGGAGCCTCCCGCTCCAACACCCACCAATCCAAGAATCACTCTATGAATTATGGATGCCAAGTATCTGCCTCATTTTATCCCATGGGACAAAACACTATTGGAGAAGGAACTCCAGGATCTTTCCTAGAAGAACGTATATGAAAGATGCAAGAATCTCAAAATGAGATTCTTTAAATCCTGCGAGAGACTCGACAACCTGCACTAGCACCATAAGAGGAGGTTCTTCTCCCTCGAGATCCACCACTGGCCAAAGATGTTCAACTCGAACATCTTCAATTAGAGATTTCTTTTCCTCCTCCAAGGAGGCATATGCATTCACATCAAGACAACGAACTTGCTGACACTGCAAGTTCTACCCATCCTTCGTATACAGGTCGGCAACCTCGCATTCCTCTGGACATCCCTGAAGACTTAGTCCGACCACATGTTACTGAGCTCCTTCGCAATACCCTACGACATGAACTGTGAAGATTGGTCCGAGAAAAGTTCCCTGTGAGAAGTGTAAAATAACCTCTTCGTTAGTGGGACTTCTAGGAGTTATAACCCCTAATAGAAGCCATTCTTCAACACCCCGTTCCAGCAAGATTCAAACTACCGAGCATCGATTCCTACGATGGGACATCCGACCCGTACGAGCATATCAATCACTATAGAACCATTATGCATATCCAGCGTGCTTTAGATGCGCACCTCTGCCAGGTTTTTCCTACCACCCTTAAAGGGAAAGCTCGAACGTGATTATATTCACTTCCAGTCGAAACTTAGATAAATATTAAGATATGCAAATGCATATGAAGATGTCATGAACTTAGATAAATAACCCATGAAAGTTAGCAAACATGATGCCTACAATTATCTAACTACTTCTCAAATGTGTAAGTGGATGTAATGAAATCCTCATTTTGTGGCCCTATACATATTTATAAGCTTAATTTATGCATATGATGGATTGTCCAAAAGTATGCGTGATTTTAAATCTTATGGTTTAATTAGAACTGATGTACATTGCTAATGAATTCAAATTGAACTTGATATAACCAATGAATGTTCTTCACTGAAATTACATGCCCTGAGCAAATAAAACATTCACATTCATGCATTTTAACCAATGTGCTTCCAATATGCATGTGAATATTCATACTCATTTGCTTTGGATTGGTCTAATTTTTTTAAAATTAATATAGAGAAAGTGAGAGAATCTTAAAGTTATTATTTATTTGGATTTGTCAAACTTTTCCTTTTTTAGAATGCATGATACTAGCAACACTACTAATAAATAAGGATTTTGCAGCATTTTTTGGGACCTACTGTAGTGATTTAAACATATACTAATTTATTTACAGCGGTTTAGGATCCGCTGAAAATTCGCTGTATTTGCGTTCGCTGAAAAGGCTTTAGCAGCAATTTTTTGAGTGCTACTGTAGGAAGGCTTTAGCAGCGCTTTTAGCTAGTGTTAAAACCACTGCTAAAGGGCAGAATTGTTTTAAAAAATATAATGACAAAAAATCAAATTTTGTGAACAAATTATAAATATCAAAAAAATATTTTATAAATATAAATTGAGTGAATATTAACAATATATAAATCTACAAGTACTTTAGTACTTGCTCTTCTGCAACTAAATTATGTAGCACAGCACAGAGAGAGCTTAGAGTAGCCGGATGAATTGAAGGAATACCTATATATTCTCATCTTCATTTCCATCTTGTATATCCATGGGATCTTCATGGCGAGCCCTATTGAATTTCTCTCGTACTTGCTTTATAGGGATGAAGTCACCACCTGTATCAGTGCCATACAATAGAAAGGAAACATATGGATGATCAAATCTAGTCTGCATGCCATAGTTCAATTCGAAGAATCTATTTGGAAAAATATTGAACTCACAAAATCTAGTTTTTCAGTGGCACTGAGATTCTCCATAATCAATAAGTTAGGAAAAAGAATATAAGAGATTTGTTATTTCAATAATAATCCAAAAAAAATAAGTCATGAATCCATGTTTATAAAAACAGGATTACAAATATAAGCTCATAGGTGATTTGGTGTCACTCTGCGCCCATATGATGTACAAGGAGTAGGCAAAGCACAAGTTACGCATCTTTCAGCACAAAAGCACTGGAACGAAGACTGTGGGAAGTGCTTATGGATTCGCGTGGTTGTTTTATGATTTTTAAGTCTGATTCAGTGGTTGAGTCATTTGTTTATTAAGTAAAAGAAAATTTTAAACTCGTGACCCAGAGGACGCTTGTGACTCGACTTGAAATTATGGTGCTCGCCTCCACCTCTGCTAGTATCATGTATCTCTAGCAAGTATGAGAATTTTTCTAAATATGCAAGCATAAATAAAATCAAGTTCAAAGATAAGCCATGGAAGCACAAATAACACAAGGTTGAAATTTTCTGAAATTGCAAGGATGGAAGATTAACAAAAAATGCTTAGATTAGCAAAAAGATAATTTACTAAAATGAGATAAACAAGCAGGCTACATACATTTACCGACCAGTTACCATCTGTAGTTTTTTTAAGGAAAATTGAAACTGGTTTATTCCATTTTTTATTTATCTAGTTGTTCTTTTAACATTAGAAAAACTCTAAAAGAAGAGATGCTCTTGATATCCACCAAAACATTCTCAGTCCATTTTCCAAATGCGTCATCAATTATTTGAATAATACATATGTATGAATTGAACATGCAAGCTAATGCCAATTTATGCAAAGGCATTTCCATGTTTTATAATCCATATGCACATGAACAGTTGAAAGATAGAATTCGACATCGGGATCAAACTTACCATAAATTGGAACCAAAAACAAAAAACACATAGAAATCAGAACCAAACTTACTAGAATTCGGAACCACCTTCACCGGCGGCGTCGGCCTCTCAATCTCTCTTTCCTCCCCTTCATCTGCCTCTTTCTTCTCCTCAAAATCCAAAAACAACCCATCATCATGGAAGGTAGGATTAGGCGTTAGAAAGGTAGTATTCAATGTCGAGATGGGTGGCTTCGACATCAGAGTTGGCTAATTCGACGTGGATGATCGTTGAATGGAGATCTAAGAGGACGCAGTCACGATCAAGATGGAGAATGAGTCGGCTAGGGCATGAAAGGAGGAAATAGATAATATGATAGATTTATGAGCGGATGTGCTTTAGCCGGTGGTTTGCAAACCGCTACTACAAAAGATTGTGAAAACTTCAATTTTTTAATAGTGAATTTAGTAGTGGTTAAAATTGCTATTTATATCTATCTATAGATGTGGTTTTAAAATAGTTGTTATAAACTGCTACAAAAATCTTAACTTTTTGGTAGTGCAACTGGAATGATCTAAATTTTTTTTTTTGAAATTAACATGGACAAAGTAAAAGCTGTTCAAGGTTATCACACACTCAGATTTGATACACTTAGTATGCAATGTCATATATATTGCTTAGTTTACTTTCATGTTGTTGTTTGAACCATAGGATCTATTGGAAGGCTTCAACATAGCGCGCTTTATTAACAAAAGACCATAACATAACAATGATTATCATGCAAGCCATGATGTCTTATGAATGCCTACTCCATATATCTAGATTTTCAAAACTTTAACCAAAGGATTACATGTGATGGAGATTGTCACCTTTGCCACAAAGAGATAGTGCATCAGTTGGATGATGTCCGGTGGCAACTTGGATGATTGATGGCGGTTTAAGAGGCTTGAAGGTCGCAACAGGAAGGGATAATCGGTTACTAAAAGGCTGACTGGGTGAGGGAGGTCGGGGCTTTCAAACATAAGTGAGGGCTCAAGTGTTGTGGTCATTTGGGTTGAAATAGTGGTGTGCATGGCCTGTTTGGTGGGAACTGGGGCATCTAATTAGGGGAGCACTTGAATAGGAGGGGCTGCAGGTGGGATCTCGTGCAAGTTTTGATGCAAGTAGGGGTTTGGGAGGTAGCTCCTATGCGATTTATGGCCGGGGATCGGAAGAGATCAGAGTCAATACTAGGTGGGTCGATAGGCTATGTAGTTGGCAGCAGTAGGTCAGACATGAGAGGTGGCCGGACGGTGGCATCAGGAGTAAGGAGTGAGGGAGTGAGAATGGGAGATAGGCGTGTGGTGAAGTGAGGAAAGAGAGGAGGGGCTTAGGCTCAGATTTTGGCTAGGGTGAGTGAGCAAGAGAGGTGAGAGAGGAGGGGGTTTTCCGTCTTGGTTGGTTTGAACAAGAGAACTTGGGGGGAGAGGGGGAGTTCGGCTAGGATCTCTAACACACAAGCGAGGCACCAGAGCGGGAGAAGGATCAATCAAATACTTCACCTGGAGCATGAGAGTGTAGGCATGAGGAGATCTGGCGCTAGAGAAGAATCCTTTGAATCCCCCTCTCCCGATTCTCTATAACCATGGAAATATCCTCTACCCCCTGAGTCCCTTTAAAGCATCCTGCATTCATCAAACAACCAAGACGGGTTTCTTGATTTGGAAAGAATTCAAATTAGGTTAGAAAGTGGATTGGAGTTTAATCCGGGTTAGTTGGGTCAAGATTTGAGTAATTGGGCTGAGATTGAGTTTAAATTGGGCTCAACCCAAACTAATTCAGGTCAAATTAGGTTCAATGAGGCTGAAATAAATTAATCATATTTAATCAAACATAATCAGGTCTAATTTGACTCAATTTGGGTCAATTTAAGTACAGTTGGGTCCGATTGAGTTCATTTAATAAAATTGAACTCGAATTAATGCAATTGAATCTGAATCAACACCGATTTTAATTGAATTAGGCTCGATGGGGCTCAATCATGTCGATCGAACCTAATCAAGCCTGCATGGGCTCAAGTTCTACTTAATTAAAGGGAAATTGGCATGTTTAAGGGTATATATGCAAAACTTGAGGTCAAGAGGTGCCTACGGGCATGTTCTGATGCTATTATTACAAAAGAGTGTCATAAGGGGCCAAAATCCTTTGAAATTTTATCTAGGTTTGAGAAATATGATATAAACTGCTTTGTGATATGACCTACCATATGATATGAATTTCAATTCATATAGTTTGACTATATTGTTATTTAAATAATTGAATAACTGTTGTAGTCTTATTACAGTTCTCAATACAATGATTTATTAGATTGTATTTAACTGCTCTTAAATTTTTAGTAAAATATTTAATAAAAGAATTTAAAAATTTAGATCGATTTGTGTGGTCTACTGAGCTATTGCAACTCGCTAAGGTTTTACTTCTAGTTTTCATGATCTCAGAAAGGGAAGGAACTTATTAATTAGCAGTTCCAGATCAAATCTGAGTTTATAGGTATTCCTCTATTTTAATTTTTATACAGTTATGATTAGTTTATTATTTAGTTATGTAGCTTCTCTTTATAGTTGTGTATTGTAGTATATATACATTTTGATGAAATGAAAGAAATCTTATGAATGAGTTTATTTTCAACACTTAAATATTTAGTGGCTTTATTGTTTGTTATTTATCTAAAAATGAATATTGGAATAAAATTTAAAATATTCTAAAAGTAGATCTTAGGATTTGCCTGTCACTGCTCAACTCGATAGGATAGGACATATCCTTGTCAGGTTGGATTTTAACAAGCTTTTGTGGTATCAAAGCACTAGTTTTGGATATGGATCATAAAATAAAGCTATATGAAATGGATCTATAAGTCAATTAAGGTAGTTTTGAGTATGTCCGGGTGTTCATTATTGTTTCATATGCATATATGTTTAGTTGTATATTCAAAGCATGCATGGATCTGCCAGACCAGACATAACAGATGGGCAGAGTAGCAGTCAAGCAGCTCCTGTGTATAATACAACTCTAACAGTTAGCTTTGACACAGTTTTGCAGTTTGCTAGTTTGATAGCCCTGATGATGGGTGAGGCACAGAGCTGAGTTCTTATTGTTAGATCAAATTAATAACAATCTTATCGGTGATAGCAATAATAAAGCAGTACAATAATAGTAATAGTAATAATAAATAATATCCATCTCAATATTAGTGGAAGTAATGATAAGATAATGCAAGTAAATCCGTACAGTGATAGTGAATCTATGAACATTAATAGTAAAGTAGAACAATAAGAGTGAATCAATAACATGCATTCCAATACTCACATGAAACAAGAAGTCGTGGTTTAACTGGTGTTTTTTCAATAGTAAGTTAGTTGTTAGTAACTATTAGATCAGCAAACAAAGTCGTCACTCCTTTGCCCGTCGGCACAGTAAAAACTCCTTATAACTCTCAAACAGTGAATAATGAACAGTAAAGGATAATACCAAACCACAATATTTAAAGACTGTCAGCCCACATCCTTTTGAAGTCAGTAATAATCTCTAGCCAACATCAGTGAAATTAGCTTTTACTTATCTTTTACACATATATTATTATCACATCCATATAATAGTAATAATAACGAGCTATTACCCAATCATACACTAATTTTCATTATCAATACCTATATTAACAATATGCTTAAATAAAAACACCATATTATTTATTCAATCCAAATCATACAAAATACAATAACTTCTATTTTACCCCGTGAAGTTTAGAGATTAATCAGCCAAAATGCTTGTAATACTCGATACTATAACTTACAAAAATTTGTACCGTAGAAGTTCGTTAAATTTAGGAAAAATATAGTAAAATCAGTTCTAGGGAGAATCAAACAGTCAAACTCAAAATCTTTAAAAATAGAAGTAGAGAATAAGTCATCTACCTCAATTAGAATAATTTTTGTGCAGGTGGTGAAATTATCCAATTGGTAAAATCGGATCTCTCTCCTCCTTTATCTTATACCTCTCTTATTTCCTTCTAAGGAAAGCTAGCGATAAGGTGAGGGGTGATGCGAGTGAGTGGAGAAAATTATATAAAAATGATTTTAATGCCCTAGCGTCGCAACGCTCAGACCCATCATCGCAGTATTGCATGTTGAATCCAGATTTACTATATAATAGAGGCTTCAACGCTACAGTGGCCTTTCCGAATGCCACTGTGCTCTAGATCCTAGTGCCTCGGCCTTCAAAGGCGCTGTGCCGCTGAACTATAGTTCAAACAGGAATTCAAAATTTTTTTGACACATTTCAAAAATTTGACTTGTTACACGAAGTTACCCCTCTCATATTAAAAACTACTTAACACTCGTTTGAATTAGAAAAGTACTTGGAAGGAAGACAAGCTTTATTTCAAGCTGCATTCCAAATTGCGCAATTTAAAAAAAATTGAAATACATGAAAAATGGCCTATTTAGATTATGGTGTATTATAACTTTCACCACATTAGGGATTTTATTATCTTAGCTTAATATAAACATCCAACAGATATAGGTGGAATAAAGGTTGTAAGAGAGAACAATACTTTTACATTAAAAATAGGTAATAGAATCCGACCAGTATAAAAATTAAAAAAAAATTTACATTAAAAGTCTAGAAAGAAGAAATATTATTAGGCCTAATTAAGTTGACGTGATCTACTATATAACTAAGATTATATAAATCTACTTTTTCTTTAAATCAGAGAATATGAGTTACAAAATTGACAAGTCTCATGTGACTATGAATATTGTTAGAAATGTGATGGAAGGTGAAAACGATTAAGCAACGATGTAGGGCAAAGATGGTCAAGTGATATTGATCGGATAATGATGGTCAAGTAATGGTAGTTGGACGTTGATAAATGGTTAATAATGGTTGAATGATGGTGTTTGAGTAACAATGATTAATGGATTATGGTTCTTCTAAAAGCAACCACTACTCCTCTCACCTTCCAATTTAGCTAAATTTTAAAAATGAGCACTATTTAAATGTAATTAAGAAAAAAGTGTAATTAAAATATAATTTATAATGAAACCGAAATGTTAAATCAATTTCTATTTTTTGGTTAAGGTAAATACACAATCTTCATTTGTGTCTTCATTATAGCTAAATCCTCTAACTTTAGGTATTGTAAATTAAGCTTGGTCCTAAATAAATGAACAGTCTTTGGGGACTAATTTAGGGTTTGTTTGGAAAAGCTTTCTTACTGCTTCGTAAAGTAACGTTCAAGTAAAAAAATTGATGTTTCAGGGTTCTAGGAATCATTTTTTAATGTTCCAAACTCAATTTTGATACTATCATATCCCATCGTAGCTTCTAAAATAATGCTCAAGCAAGTTCAAATATTTTAGGTCATAATTTTCAAAAAAATTTACTCTATTTAAAGCTCTGACATTGCCGACGACTGCTGCCAAACTACCACCCAACCGTTGACCGCTGTTGGACTTCCACCAGACCGCTGATCACCGCCAGACTTCCACCCGGCCTCGGATAGTCGTCGGACTTCTACCCGACCATCGTCGGACCATCACCCGGCCTCTGATTGCTGGTGGACTACCACTCGGCTGTCGAACACAATTGAACTTCCTCATGACAGTCACTTGTGTTCCCCCCGGCCACATACCGCAGCCATAATTTCACCAGGTCTTCGACTGCCATCGAATTTTCGCCCAATCATCGTCGGACCACCACCCAACTGTCAACCGCTGCTAGAACTCCTCCCGCAGCAAACCATTATTTGTCCTCTGCCAGGCTTCTAAGTATGGTCCCTACGACCATCAATGCCAGCCGACTATAGTTCTTTCGACCACCATCGCTGCTGACTACATCCCTATGATCATCGTTACCCATCGACTACGGTCTATCTGACCACCATCGCCTGCAGACTAGGGTCCCTCCGACCTCCGTCGTCCGTCGACTATGATCCCTCCAACCATCATCTCCCCCTGGCTATAGTCTCACCGACTTCTGTTGTCCGCCGACTACGGTCCCTCCGACCTCCGTCGCCCGCCTACTACGGTCCCTCTGACCATCGTTGCCAGTCGATAATGGTGCCTCCGACCGCCGTCGTCCGCCGACTGAGGTTCCTCCGACCTCCATTGTCCGCCGACTATGGTCTCGTCGAGCTCCATCGCTCGTCGACTATGGTCCCTCCGACCTCCATCTCCTGCAGACTATTGTCCTTCCGACCATAGTCGCCCACCGACTACCATCCCTTCGACCTCTGTCGCCCACCAACTATAGTCCCTTTGAATTTTGTTGCTCGCCGACTATAGTGCCTTTGACCTCTTTCGCCCATCGATGATGGTCCCTTCGACCACCCGTTGACTGTCAACTACCACTACAGGAAAATTGCCAACTACCGGCGGCTTATTCCAGCAGCTAATATAAATTTTTTGGCACTTTTGAAAACTATCTGCGATTTTTCGATGCTTTCTTAACCGCTGGTATAAACTGCGTAGGAAACAAATTATAGCGGTTCATTTCTGCAAGCTAAAGGTTCCGGCGGCTTTCCGACGGCCATAACAGCCGATAAATTCTAGTGATCATAGCGCTGGTGATCGCCGGTTAATTACCGGCGGCGTACCGGCCACCATTAATGTCGGTCAATTCCTGCGGTCATAGCGCTGGTACACCGCCAGTTGACCGCTGGTTGTTACTGGCAGCTAGATTAACATACCAGTGGTTATAATAAACCGTCTGGTATCGACGTTTCCAGTGGTTAGGCAACTAGAAATCTGTAGCATTTTCAAAAAAAAAATTGACAGCCCCCCTCTATTTACACCAATTTTCACAATAGCTGCACAAAATTCAAAATATATATAATACAAGATTTAAGTGAAATACACCACTATAATCAACGCCACTAAAATCAATATAACATTCAATAGTAAAATACAATCAACAAATCATATTTGCACAAGCAGAAGCAAATGTTTGCACAATCAATAATGCATATGTTCTACAATAAACATAACATATGAAATCCACAGTAAGATGTTCAAAATACACCAAAATTTTCATCAAATAAATAACAACACTAATCATCCTCCGTGTCCTCACTGCCTTGTGATTCATGTGTCAGCTCTTGCTCTTTCTTCTTCTGATTTTCCTCTCTATATGATCGCAGCTCCGCATGCATCTTGTTTTGATTCTTTCTATCTCTTTCATCATGGCAGCAACTCTTTGGCTAACAGTTTCTTCAGCTCCACTAACATGAGAAAATGCTGATGTTGATGAACTGTCCTCATAAGCATATCCCTGCAAACCTAAGCCATAAACCTCCCCCTCTGCCTTCCTCGAAAAATATCTGACCATGTATGATACTCAGAATACTGGGTCGATCCCGAAGATGATCCCTCACCAGTAGACTGTAAACTTTCTCGAACTCGTATAAAATCATCCTGTGAAAATAAATCCATAAAATAAATTTATATTATATTATATTTTATTACTCCAAAAATTATACTCACATGAGCTTTTTCACCTTCTCATCAACCCATTGGTGGTCAGCTTGATGTTAGTGAGTCCTCGTATACAACTCCAGTGGTGTCGACTCCTAGCCAAAAAACTCTTTCTGAAAATAGAGATATATTTAAAATAATATACACATATTTATTAAACTAATTGAAAACTTTTATCAGTCATCGTCTATGTTCAGTATGAGGCACTGATCCACCAGTATGAAGAGAGCTTCCTAAACCCCCATAATTAGATGCTCTATTTTGCTTGTTAGGCTCTCTCAATTTGGTAAACTCAAGGCTCGCCTAAGCTCTGCTCAAATCTACCCATACTCCCTATGATATAAATCAACCTTTAGATCATCGGGCTTGAGGAATGCTTGATTTTTATGCTTTGAACATGGACATCTAAACATTTCATCAAACTTAAACGAAGGTAGTTGAGATGTAAGTTGAATAAAAGTCTTAACTCCCTGCATAAATTTATCTGTCAATCCTCTTCGACCTGATAATAATATTTTTTATACATCTAATATCTCTCTTCTTGGATAGTCATTTGGATGTTAAAGAAAATGCTCCCTACATAGTTGTGAAAATAATTATTAGAAAATATGCAGCCTTAAATCTCGTTTAAATCTAAGAAAGAAATATCATTAACTCTCCTAACCGGGTTATCTGAAGGTAACCATTTTATGTGTTTATTTTAACTTAATATTGTATGCATCTCTTTTAATGGCCAACATTTTGCACCATAAAGCATTACAGGTCTCACCGCCATCTTATAGAATTTTATCTTAAGTTTGAGGAGGACTTTTCTATCACACAATAAGCCCGATGCATTCCTCCATTTCAACTATCCAACTAGAATTCTACTAATAATATCCACATCTATTTCACCACCATTACTCTGAATAACATACCCAAAATATCTAAAATGTATACTCTTTTTAATGACTTATGCCCAAACTCACAATCCGCCCAAGATCTATTACTATTAAAATTACACTCCATATATTCGGTTATAGATATACTCAAACAAAAAACTTTAGACTCTAAGATTGACCTCTACAATTCAAGTTTGCCTTCAACTTTCTCTATGGTCTTATAAACAAGAAGAATATCATCAGCAAAAAGCGTACACCAAGGTACAACCTCTAGCAAATGTTTAGTAAGAACATCCATGATTGAAGCAATAAGATATGGGTTTAAGGGTGATCTTTGATGTAATCCATCTTGTTGCAAATCTGATTTTGATGATAACAAACATGTTTCCAGTGTGTTTTGCTTGGCTAACCCGTTTCAGGCACAAAAGATCACGAGCAAATCAAGCCAACTCAAGATCGGGTCCAAGTGTGTCAAATGTATGAATTTTCTTTTTATTGAGTCAATTATAATGTAACTGATCCCCGAGCTAAGTAACCTTGCACACACACACTCAGGGGGAGAGCTTGAGTGAATTAGAGTTTCTGTTCATTTTTTGTTCAGATCGTCCTGGACGATATTCACATCATCCTGGACGATCCAGCAAAAATAGAAACCCTAATTAGGGCGACCAAGTTAAGTGAGTCTGATTAAGCAGATCATCCTGGACGATCTTTGGATCGTACGGGAGGATATGCTCAAATCAGAAATTCTCAGCCGCCAGAACAAGTTAGGCAAGTTTTTATTTTAAGTTATTTGTACTGAATCGTCCAGGACGATAGATTTGCAACACATCTAAAATAGGAAAATACTTGGTCAAACCACCTTTTGTTTGGACGCAAGTAACAACTTCTACATACAAATCCTTAATGACTTGAATATGAGCATTATTAACCCGACCCCTTTCTTTTCTAGAACTCTCCATAGCACTTCTTTTGGAACTTTATCATATGCTTTCTCTAAATCAATAAATATCATATGTAGGTCCTCATTATTCTCTTTATGATATAAAAAGACATGGGCTTAAGGTTGATCCTTGATGTAATCAAACTGAAATATGAAAATACTTGATCAAACTATCTAGTTTTTTCTTTTCTAAAACTCTCCATAGCACTTCTCTTGGAACTTTATCATATACTATCTCTAAATTAATAAATATCATATGTAGGTCCTCATTATTCTCTCTAAATAATCATCCATGAGTAAAGAAACAAAAAAAGAAAATGCAAAAAAAACCTTCGGGCCGTTCGCAAGCTAGACTGAGGGCGTCGGCGGGCAAAGTGCGGGCGTGTTCGGTAGCTGGAGTGAGGGCGTGATCGGTGGCCGGAGTTACGACGTCAGCGGCCGGAGTTCTGCGGATGCAGTCAGAGGCAAGCGCGAGCGGTGTCTGGAGGAAAACCAAATATGCGACCAAATGAGGAGGAAGGACCTGTTTGGCCAATTTTAGGTCAATTTCTGGCATTTTTCTGGCGGTCCAAACCGCCAGAAAAAAACACTTAACATCGGAGGCCAAACCGTCAGTAAATGCGACATAAAAATATAAAATCAGTGACCAATTCAGTGGTAACTTAACCGCCAGCATTTCGAGCTGTTTATTATTAAAAATCGTTGGTTATAACCGGGGATCAAACGACTGGTTTAGCCACCGATAATTCATGTGATTTTTTAACTGCCAGAATTACCGCCGGTAATTTGTGATTTTTCCTGTAGTGTACAATCCCTCCGACTACCATGGCCCGTCAGTTATGGTTCCTCCGAACAACGTCGCACACCGACTACGATCTATCAGACCCCTGTCACCCGCCAATTATAGTCCCTCCGATCTTCGTGGCACGCCAACTATGGTTCGTCCAAGCTTCTTCATCCTGCCAACCAAATGAACAGGCTAACTTTCTTCTTTGAATGGCTCTCTTATCATTGGATTCTTCCAACCCCAACTATATAATGTGTTATATATGATACATTGAGCCAAGGCTTCCCCCAAGGAAAGGCATCATTTGTAATTGACTACAAAAATTAGTAGAATCATTTTAACTAGGTCAGGCGTGATTTTTCCCCTTTTCCGGATTTGCCATGTAAAAATCTCGGTATCTCTTATGACTCTCGCACCTATCTATCTTTATCAGTGTATGTGCTGGATCTTCGTTCAAACCTAAGACATTAAGCTCCTTATCTCTCTACTGCCATGAATGTTCCAGTCCGCAACAATACTATATGACATTTAATCTTATACATCAAGTCATCAAAATTTTGATAACATTGGTCATTACATAAAGGCTTTTACTAGACTTTCTTTCCCTAAAATAATGAAACGTTCAAGACCAAGGCTGCATTTGAAATGTCTTTCTTACTGTTTTCTAAAGTAGCTTCTTAGTTCAAAAATTTTCAGTTCAAGAAATTTTTATACTAGAAAGCTGCTTTGTAAAGCAATAAAAAAGCTGTCCCAAACAAAGCTTAACTATGTAGATCTTCTCTTTTAAATCGTTCTAACAACAAAGCAATCTTAACATCCATTTATTATAGGTGTAAGCCTTTTGCAGTTATGTAACTTTAATATTAATTGTTATAGCTATTAGTTTGTCCACAACGAAAAAAACTATTGAAGTAATTGCTTTCCGTCTATTGGAAGTGTTTTAATCACCATCAGTATCATTTTATAACTTCTGACATTATTTTTCCCCTCTTTGATTTTATAGATCTTTTTATTTTATAGTGTTTTCTTATGTTTGGATAGTTTAATCAGTATATTTATGTTATTTTTAGAGAGAGAATATTTCTCTTCTTTTATTAAACCTTTGAAACTTTTTTGTACCGTTATGGTTCACCAGCACTAATAAATTGCTAATAATACAGGGGAGGAGAACAACAATTAATTAATAAGCTTTAGAATTTTTTTATGATCTTTAGTATTAATACAATGCGAATTAATTACACTAGCTACTCTCATAATTATGAAGTAACATGCATTACAAGCTAGGTAATAAAATTAATCTTTGATGGATATAAAATATCATCAGCAAGATTAATTTTCCAATTTGAATTTTTTTCAGCCCTGTTCAATTTTAAATTTGAAAATTAAATTAAAATTTTGAAATTATATTCTTATATATATAAAAATTAATTACAGCACATGAAATTTCAGAGCCCAATTATCATACTATATTATCATAATAATTATAAACGTCAACTCAATTAGTATAATATTTAAAAAATTAATTTAAAATTTTATATTTGAATTTTTTTGCATTAAATTTATATTTTAACAAACTAACTCAATCTATATATATATATATATATATATATATATATATATATATATATATATATATATATATAAACATTAAAATTAGAGTGGTGAGTGGTTCCTACTCCAGCAGGTAGGGGTCCTCACCCAGGTCTCGGTCTCTGGTGGAGTCTCCTCACTCCTTGGGAGACTACATTGCTCCACATTGATGTACTTATCAAGGCATAAACAAACGAGGACATTTAATTAAATTATCGTATCACCATCACTACAAACACCGAATCACCAGAGCAGAGCCAATAGCCCGTCAATACAGCTCTCTCCTCTCTTGCTTGATCCTTTATGATCAGTCAAATTTTTACTTCTTTCTTGGTAAATCTAAAGTTACTATGGTTAAATTAATCAAAGTAATTAACAAAGGATCCCATAGTAAATGACATCTTCCTGCTCGAGAGTGATAAGGACAGAAACAGGCGAGAGAAGGAAAAGTAGGGAGAAGACTACAAATGACACGAAAAATCGAAGAAATAAAAATAGTAATGCACGTCAGCTTTATACAAACTCAAATTTAGATCCAAGACAAGCACGAATTACATGTGTCGAGAATAACAGAGAAAACTAGAGCGATGATACTTGGTGTGTCCAAACCAGAGAGCAAGACAACAGTCGTGGATTTTGGAGCCCACCGTTAGCCAAAGCGGTGCCTGACGTCAAAACCTGGCCTTGGGTTTCGTGAAGGAGGAGATGAGAAAGAGAGAAGCCGCGGCGTCACCGAGGAGGGAATCTAGTATATCCCTCTGGATCTCCGACGCGATATCTTGCACCTCTGCCACCACTGAAGGGTGCCGGAGAAGCCGCCGGACTTTGGATGTCGGTAAGTCACCGGCCACCAGGGCGTCAATGTCACCAACTACCTGACAGTCCGCCGAAGGGAAGGCTTTTATCTCCGACCATAGTCGGGAAAGCAGCAGCTTGCTGTCGATTCGCCGCCGCCATCGCCTGGGCTCACTAAGGAGTAGGTCGCCGAGGATCTCCTCTACTAGATGGAACAGAAGTTTCCGGTTCCACCGATGCCTTAACGGGCCCAGTCGGGCCATAGCCTCCTCGAGCTTCTCTGCTTCGCGCGATACGGGTTCGAAGAAAGGAAACCACAGCTCGAGAATATGGAAGATGGTCGGGTCTATTGGAAGAGAGGGAGAGAACCAATTCATGATTTTCTCTCCTACGACGTCAGCGCGGGCCAGGATGGCCTTCACGTACTTGAACTCTGGGTCTTCTTTCTCGACATTAAAATGGTTTATTAACTGTGCAGAGAAAATTCAAAAAATAATTTTAACCGGTTACATTTTCTTAATTGCAATTAAGAAAGATAGTTAATTAACTGGAAAGATACCGGCTCTTGCTCTTTTTTAGGTGATAGAAGAAACCCAGTTTGTAGACTAAATACGGTAAGCTGAGGAGGCTGCCGTTTAACTTTTTCTGTGAAACGTTCATAATTATTTTTTGTTTTTCTGCTTTTGCCGGGCTCCATCTTCAGTGCTTTGTCTTCGGGCTTAAGCCTGGTTTTGAACAAATTTATGGAGGAGGGCAATGCCGTCGAGGATGGATGTTGCGGAACCTTCTTAATCGATTCCGAAAATCGAGGTTTAGGAGGAGAGCAAGTTTGCAGGGGCTTTAGCACAGTAGCAGGTTGAAGCTGGTTATTCCTAACGTATTTCTTCTCAGTCTGTTTGTTCTTTCTCGATGGAGTAATGCACTCAAAGCTGCCTTCCCTTGTGTGGAACTCCATCTGTTTAACAAAGTTCTGGCTTCCAGGGTTTTTGTTCTCTTCCTGGTACGAATAGTAATCCTTTTTTCTGGGTTTTGAGGTACGCAGTGCGGAAGAGACGGGGAAAACCTCACGGAGGAAGCTCAGCTCCTGAGTGGTGTAGTTACTACTGTTTTCCTTATTATGTTGCAGCGAATGCCTGGGATCTGTATCGCGTGGTCTCTCTGACGAAGCTCTTGGAGTTACAGGTAAGGAAATGGACCCCGAAATGTTGGAGTTCAAGTTTCGAAGTGGCCGGCGTGGAGAGGGGGAGTCCTTTTTAGACTCTTTTATGGACTTTTGCTTCTTCGTCGTCTTCCTTTTCTTCTCATTGCAGCTCTTACTACCGTTAACGAGGATAGATGCTGAAAACGGAGACAATGTAGTAGATTCATAGTAGGTTGAACACGGAGATGAGACCTCATCGTGGAGGCCTTCGAGTCCCATTAACCGAGCAACGATGCTTCGAGTTCTTGGTGTTACAGCTTGAGATTTTCTCTTCTCCTCTTCTATCAAAAGTTCTTTCTTCTTCTTTGCCATTGCCGACGGATGCTCAATTAGAATGCTGATCTGATAGCCGAAAAATATCTTGTTATAAAGCAGGAACTATTTAGCTACACGTAAGATTTAGAAAATTCGTACATCCAGATTTAGTAAATTTTGAGATCTTTATAATTGAAAAATACTTGCCATGACCAAGAAAAAATACTGTTCGGTACTTTTTCTTATTTTATAATGGAGAAAATCTTTTTGAATCCATTCAATTCCATGAATGATGATGATCTTAAAAGATTTGAATATAATAAATTGTTAAATAGTAACAATCTTTATCAAAAAATATTGGCCCGATTCAAGGACTTAAATTCTGCCTAAAATAGAAAAATCAATGTAAAAGTGATAAGTTAGAATATTTACATGATTATATATTAAATAATTTAACTTACTGGAACGCCATAGTAATCTTCCTGTATAGCTGCTTCGGACTCCTCAAACTCCAAGCTATTCCTCGGCGCTTCTACTCCTGAACTAGGAGAATAAACTTTGTAAGAGTACAGCCAAGAATAAAATGTGGAAAGAGGTGTATGTCAGATTCGATCTGTTTCAAGTTACCCTTGCTCTGTGATGCGTGGTAACGTTGCGGCTTTTGTGGCTGCTGTTGATGCTGCAGCTCAGTCGCCGGTGGTGAGGTAGCTGTTGCCGGAGTCCGGCAGCCACCGGTGAAGAGAAGATGATGGAAATCGAAGAAGTGGAACATGCCTTTCATGCATCCAGGCCTCTCTCTCTCCTCCTTGGAGACGGAACGGCTCCAATACCATTCCCTCGCCATCGAACTAACTTCGCTTTCTTCTCTCTCCTCCGTCACGCGCTCAATCTCATGAAATGGATCTAAAAGAAGCACGAGACTAATAAGTAATAAAGGCGATTGCGTGAAAAACGGATCCTGGATAAAATCAGTTCACTGAAAGAGATGGAGAGAGACAAAGAAGCTGCAAGAAAAAAATTATATATATTTCTCTTTTCATTTTTTGAGATTTAATATGAAAAATTTCAGTATATACGCCGTCTAGTACATGTTACCTTCATTTTATATTTTATTGAAAGAATATAAGTATAAGCCAAGATTTTAGATAAAATTTATTTTTATGAGAGATATTCTTATGTATTTTTATGAGAGATATTCTTAAGTAAATTTATTTCAAATTAAATTTCAAATATATATTTAAGAATATATAAAAAAAAATTTTTTTTATAATTATATACATTGTGAGAGATTATGGGAAATAAACTTTTCTATAATGTAGCATTTTTCCGTCCAAAATAAGGAGAATTTTACTGAAACAACAGAAAGTTGTTAACACGACTTGTATTTTATTCCTCTTAGGGAAGTGTGTTGATGCCGATGACGATATGACCACGAGAGCAATCCGCCCCCACTGCTTTCACAGTTTTACCATTCGCCGCCCTTATCATTTAATAAATTATTTACAGCCTTTTTAAAAAAAACTTTAGAATCGATGACGTGTCTCGCCCCTTCTGGTCCCTTGTTTGATCCGACGGCAGACAGCGACCAACGGGACCACTTGGCACTGCCAATCACCGACGCAGGTAAGCGTAAAAACATTTGAAACGACCATACTGTGAAAAAGTAGCGGTGATTTTTCTTCCTTATTTATTACTCCTTCACGTGATGGCAGTTAGTACTAAATAATAATACTAATAATAATTAACTTGTAATTACTTGTTAATATTTTTCTTGTTTACTCTTACTGCCCATCAGACAACTCGTGCTGCATCTCAGTGGTGGGTTATGGGCTACAGACGAAGCAGAGCCCGTGGGGTAGGAAGCCAAGGGCCAAGTCGTCCTTTTCCCGCTTTCAAATTTGAAATAGATGCCACTTATAAGGATAAGTCGGGAGTACGATTATATTAATTATGGTTATTTAAGTTTGGCGTTGAGTAAAGAAGAAGGGTCAGGGACGCGAGCGTTGTACGCCGGCGGCGAACGTGCCGGGATTGGTGGATTGCGACGGGGAGAAGATGGATTACTGTGTAGAGTCACAGGTGGGGCCCGCTCGGGGAATAGGAACCCGCGCTCCAGCGTTGCGCGATCGGAAGGCAGGAAGGGCAAGCACCGCGCTGTTCGGTAATCATTAACTGTTTAACTAGTTGAGGGCCACCGAATTTGGACTTCTGGCCGGTTTGCTTTGGGTTTATTTATTTATTATTATTTGAAAGATTATTATAAAAAATATTTTAAATTGATTATTTTACACTTGTATAATTTTTATGAATTTATGAGTAGAGATGTAGCCTATTGAGTTGTTTGGAATGCATAAATTTCTATTTCACCAAACATAAGTTCATATTTGAATCTCGGAGACCGAACTATGCACTCATAAAGTTATTCTTAGATAGAATAATTTGAAGTGGCAAAAAAAAAAATCTAAAGAATCATTTAGCAGTGAGGATTCCAACAAAATAAGAGGTGGGTGGATGGCCGAAAAATCTTGTTACAAGCGCACCAACGCGAATAGGCCTATCATCATCATCTTCCTTCACAAAAGTGTAATTTTTGGATGTAGAGTGAGAAATGATTGACACAATTGTAATTGCTTTAGATGTTAGCATGGGCCTCCATGTTTTCGTAAGCAAGAGTAATGTGATAAATTTTATTTGATTGCTTTTGTCAACACTAGTGTCGTGCAATTTGTCTAACCATTGTGAAGAATAACTGCTCTCGATGTGAAGAGTATTTTGATAAAATAATACATGGGTATTATCACTAGTTTTAGATGTCCTTTGATAAAAAAGCTAGAATTATTATTATTTCTTTTTGGGTTGGGCAATATGCTAAAGGCGACGATCGGGCAATGATTGTCTAACAAAGGTTGTTGGATGACGCATTGATGGTGATGATTATGTACTAATGGAGGTTGTTGGGCGGTTGTCTGACTATGATGATTAGTTGGAGAGAGTCTAGTGATGGCAATTAGGCATTGACCAGACGATGACACTCAGGCGATGACAGCTGGATGTTGGAGGTCGGGCTATGTGTCGATGATGGTAGTAAGGTGACGATAGTCCGATAAAGCTGGTTGAGTGATGATAGTTTGACACAGGGGATTGAGTGGTGCATTGATGGTCCGGGTTAGGTGGTGTTAGCTCAACAGCGGCAACTGGGTAATAACGGCCTGAAGATGGCAGTCGAGAGATGTGCTGATGGTGGTAGTCGGACAATGATGGCCTGACAACGATGGTCAAGAGGTACCATAGTGTGCGTTCATCGAGGCTTTGATCTTCCTTCTAAGAAAGTGTTGACTATTATCATGCGGACCATATTTCAGGGTGATCATGCTATTTAGTTTCTTCGACAAGGCTCCTTTCTCCCCTTAAAAGAGACACTGATTGTATTTATTTGGCGGACAAATTTTTGGAGGCCAATGAGGCATGCTTTAACTTCTTCTGAGAAGCCATGTACGAATATTAGTGATGCAAGTAGTGGCATTGGCTCTATGTTGGAGTTGGTGTTGAGAATTCGATGGTTGTATCATACTTTATAAAATCTCTTATGATATGAAAAATTGTACACTAATGTAATGTATAGTCAGTAGTTCTGTAAGCAATTGTGAAATAAATCTTCTATTTGTATATCTCGTGTATGTTCCTTAGCTAACATTTACAATCGAGTTCCTAAAAGTGATGATAACTAATGAGATCATAATCTTTATGTATAATAGAGTTTGGATATTTGAGAACTTGCCCCCTAGAGTGCATTGAGAGTCAGGCAATACAAATAATGCCTTTTTGAATCAAGCTCCTTATATGTGCTAAAGATAATAAGAACTATATTTTTCATAGGTTGTTGGTATAGGGTGTTACCCTAAATCTTAACTTGTGTCGAACACTACAAGAAAAACGTCATTTTTCGGCGGCCATTTTCGCCGGAAAAATGGCTAAAATCCGTCGGAAATCAGCATTTCTGGCGAAAATTTTTCCAACAGTAAAACGCGCGTCGGAAAAGCCCTTCCGACGCTAAATAATGCGCCGGTAATATTTCCGGCTTATTCCAGCGAAAAATTTGCCGAAAATATTTTTCCGGCGGATTATTTTTGTGCCGGAAAATTAAAGAAAAAAAATTTAAAATCTATCCACTCAGCAACCCGCCCCTAACCTACCAGCCCGCTACCAGACCACACCGTGGGCTAGACTCACGCCAACCCGTCCACGCCAAACCCACTCACCCACACCAGCAGAGCCCGCCCCGTCCGCCCATGCCAGCCTGCCCCGTAGGCCAACCGACACACGCAACAGCCCGCCTTCGGCTGGATTGGAACCCCCGCCGCCCCGCCATGAAGCCCTCAGCCACTGTGCCACTAAGGCAAAGCTATTTCTTTTATCTTTTATATTTTATTTAAATTAGAAATTAATATCACTTAAATTAATTTAATTTAATTTAATAAATTTATTTAACAATGATTTATTAATTTAATTTAACAATTAATTATTAATTTAATTTATTTACTTTAATTTAATTTAATTTAATAATGAATTATTATTTATTATTTAATTAATTTAATTTAATAATATCTAAGTGAAATAATTTTATTTGATAATAAGTTATTAAATTATTTAACTTAATTTAACAAAATAATTAATTATAAATATTTATTATAGTCATTTTTTAGAAAAAAAATAATTTTTGTCGGAAATTTCGTCGGAAATAAATTCGCCAGAAAGCAAATAAAAAATTTCGTCCGAAATACGTCGGAAATCCGCTGGAAAAGCGCCGCTGGAATTTGTGACGAATTTATTTCCGCCAAAAATTTCGTCGAAAATGAGCTGTTTTCCTGTAGTGGAAGGTATTGAGAGGAATCCATAAAAGTGTTACTTAATGTTATCAATTAGTGATAAGATGTTGAGAGAAATCTACTAAACATGTTTGAGTTAATCTTGGTTGTTTATTAAAATGTTGCTAAATGGTGTTAATAAATGTGGAAGAGGTTGAGAGAAATCCATAAGAATGTTTTACTTATTTGAGGTTGTTGTCAAAGTATTGCTTAATGGTGTTAGCCTTTATGAAAGAGGTTAAGAGAAATCATATAAGGATATTTGACCTATTTGAGATTGTTTATTAGAGCATTGCTCGCTATTAAGACAAGTCTTTTGGTAGATTTGGCCTAAAATGAGCATTTTATTCAACCCTAATGGTAAGCACAAATTTTGTAGGTTCCACTAGGGTTAGTGCATGGTTACCTGGTCATTAGCTAAGGCTAATGATTACCCTATAGGATGATGCTTCTTTTAGGGCCAATAGAAGTCCAGCCAACTTACAAAATAGAAGGGGACAATGGTCAAGGCTAGTGAACCCAATAGGACGGGGTTGAGCAAGCTTGAAGAAGTGACACTATAAGAAAAATAGATTTTTTCGACAGAAATAATTGAATTTCCTGCGAAAATAGTAGTTTCCAGCGAAAAAAAATTGCCATTAAAATAAGCGTAGGAAAATAACTACCGAAAAAAAAAATTGATGGAAACATGTTTGGAGTATTTTTGGTGAAAATTATCGTTAAAAATAAAAAAAAAATATGGCAAAAAATAAAAAAACTTTTGCCAACCAGCTGCCCGCCCACAACCATAAATGCCCACTGGCCGCACTCACCCATAACTGCTTGTCAGTGCCGACACTCATGCACGCTTACCCGTGCATGACTGATTAACAGAGAGAGATTTCCTGCCCACCAATCTGCTACCAGCAGATCTTGCATGCCTGCCAGCTAGCCTGCCTGCCTGCCTGCACCGCACCTGTAATAATTTATATTTTTGACCCGATAAAATAAAGTTTGTTAGGAGTCATTATAAATCAAAATCATAAATCATCTTCATTATAAGATAAATATTATTATGCTTTAATTATAATAATTTGTTTTCGGAATTTTTGTGCGTTGGTACAAATCTTTAAGAAATTAACATTTATTGGAACATATGAGAAATTTGGAACCGTTAGTTGTCTGTTTTGTAAATTAATTTCACCATAATTTTTTAAATAAAATGAACTATTTTATGTATATTTT
The DNA here is from genome assembly GCA_019925795.1 of Dendrobium chrysotoxum. Lineage (NCBI taxonomy): Eukaryota > Viridiplantae > Streptophyta > Magnoliopsida > Asparagales > Orchidaceae > Dendrobium > Dendrobium chrysotoxum. The sequence continues at coordinate 32,399,418 of CM034309.1, read as the reverse complement.
TCTATAATTTTTTATGCCCCAGAAAAATGTATATAAATTTTATACTTAAAAATTGATTAAAATATATAATTATATTAATTATTTAAATTACTTTTTTCTATTCAATCATTGTAAGAGAGATGTGTTATGGGAAAAGAGAGAGGCAAACTAAGGAGAGAGAAAAAAAAATTAAAATTTGAAAGCCGTAGAGTAATTGTCGTCAGTCGGTTATGTTGAGAGATTTACTCATCTCACTATAATGAACTATTATCATGTTTCTGATTTTAATAATTTTATATTTTAGTATTTTTTGATCAAATTTGTATTTTCATTACAAAAAAATGAGGATAATTTTGTATTGGTAAAACTTTCACCACATAGTTTTTGGCATGTGATAGATGTTGTCAATATAAGCATTTTAATTAGCACAAATTAAAATTTTACCTGTTAAATTAGAAGTTATGATTTTTTTGAAGTAAATATAAAATAAATAAATTTGGTAGATTTTTTATATTTTTTATTATTATATTTCATATATGATATTAGCTTACATGGCATAAAAATATAACATTTATATGTAAGCAAGAAAAGCTAGCTATTAACATCGTAATAAATATGGGTTTGCTCTTAAAATATAATACCCTGCGTAAGAGGTAAGACAACGGGCTTTCTTTTAAATAAAAGATTGGTGGTGTAATTATAATTGTACCTTATAACCGATTGACCAAATTATGCCTAGTGGTAGAGGGTGATGGCTCTTAAATAATTATTAAAATCCCCATGTGAAAAAGAAATAATTAATATAAGATAAGATTAACTTATTGATAGATATGATAGATAACAGATAGAAGGATAAAAACATCATATTAAAGCTAAATTTCTTGTCTTTTTTTTTTTTTTTGGGAAAATCCCTCGGTGGGGGCCTACGTGTTAAATAAGGGAAAAATTACAGATCCTTAAAGAGGACCTCCAGCTCGCTACCGCTCAGAAGAGCTACAAAAAACTTCAAAATTAAACCTAAGAGCCAGTGGTCCCCTATGCTAGCAAATACAAAATAACCTAATAACATTCTAGGCCAGTAAGAGACAGGACCCAAAAAATGGAGAGAAAGGATCATACGGCTCCATATACGGAAGATATATCTGCTACACTTCAAAATGTCGATGCCAATAACCTGCATAATAATCGATCCCAGAAAATATATAGTTTGATAGAGAATTAAAGTAATACGTAAAAGGATACAGAATCTGGAGTGCCCGAGTAAATTGGTGCTTATAACCTGATACAAAAAATTAATAGGGGTTTTGCGAGTAATCATAAAATTAATAGTCCACAGGTAACTATAAGTGCAGCCAGTATCTTTAAAATGATCAACCAATAATCGCGTTGAATGAACCAAGTAACAGACAGCAACAGAAGTAAGAATGGCCCCATGATAATTGTGCATGCAGGCAACATTAAAAAAAATATAAACTGGAGTATCTAAACAACTTGACCCCAGCAACCAGATAAAAGAAGTCATCAATAATGTTGCAAACAACCATAATATTATAAATCCATATGTCGATGTAATTGCTGCCAGTATAATTAAGCCAATAAGCCAGGGACCACACCCAGTGAAGCATCCAGTAATCAACATCATAAAGAAGATATGCCCCAAGAAGAAGCAAGCAGATAGCATAAGAAGAAGTAGAAACAATAGTAATTGAACCAGAAATGAAGCAAAGGACAACAAGGAACATGCAAACAGGCATAAAGGAAGGAAACCACAATAGGAGCCAACGACCAAAAAACAATAAGAAAATAAACCAGAGTCACAAAACAGAGCACAAAACAAAGAGCTAGTGGTTACGGACGTAAGGAAGCCCCATTCTATCTAATCTCACCAGACCTTTGGAGTCTTTAGGCATATTATGCTCATGATAATCATAGAAATTATCCAAATTGCAACCCAGTTTAGCCAACGAATCTGCCACAGCATTCCCCTCCCTTAAAATGTGTTAAATTTTAAAAGAAATGAGAGAGAGGAGATGCTTAATATTTCTTATCCGGTAAAAATTAACCGAATTGGACAAACAACTGCCTCTAATATAATGTATAATGAGAAAGGCATCAACTTCAATCCATAAATTAGTAATACCAAGGGAGTTACTTAATTGAATCCCATACAGCAAACTTTCAAGCTCAGCTTGAATAGCAGAGGATGCATTAGAGGGACCAGCATAAGCCATCAGAACATAACCCGTAGAATCTCTGATGGTGCCACCACACCCCGCACTGGAAGGATTCCAAGCACCATCAGTATTCAATTTAAAACAGCCCAACTCAGGTTTCTCCAGTAAATGATCCTATCACAAGAAATCGTAGGGGAGGCAAAGCTCAAACCAAACTTAGCAGCAAGGTGATGGCAACCTTTAAAAGAATCAACTTTCAAAAGCTTAGCACAAAATAATTAATTAATTTTATGATTAATTTTGGAGATAATCAAAGAAGCATTCATTTTAATGTTCTCATATTTAGAATCATTCCTACTACTCCAAATATACCAACAGATAAGAACAGGAATAATATTACGAATATGCCCTTTAGTATTAGTGAACCAGGTATTTAAAATATCAACCATAGAGTTAAGGCAAAAAGTAGAGAAAATATTGAACAGATTGTCAAAATAAATCCAGACTTTCATAGCAATGGGGCCTTGGAAAAACACATGAATCATATTTTCAATATGATTGCAACATTAACATTTGAAAACAATGTATAAGCCTTTTTTAACAAGAATAGAATCCACAGGAAGGTGGTTATGCAAAATCCTCCAAATAAGAAACGAATAAGTAGGAGGGATACTAGCATGCCAAAAAGCAACATTAAGATAATTCCTCGGCCTAATTTGTCTAGTAGCATTCCAAACTTGTTTAGCATTAAAACTACAATCATTAGAACGGTTGAACAGAATACAATCATCACTCTCCAAATGTAAAGAAATGTTAATAATCAAATTGATACAAATCAGGCAAAAAGTGGAAAGGTAATCAATATTCTAAGTCCCATTGAGAAAAAAATTCTTAACTTTACAACAAGTTATAGAGCGGGTAGAAAGAAGATTGTCAATAGAAAAATTACCAAGCCATTTATCTTGCCAAAAGTAAATCTCACCAACCCCCAACCCCCATTGAACAAAATTCTCAGCTTTCCACTTAATGTCACATAATCTTTTCCAACTAAAAGAATCATTTTTAAAAAAAAAACTATTTAAAGGATGCTTCCCCTCACAGTACTTAGAAGCCATGAACTTAGCCCATAAGTTTTTTTTAGCTCTAAAGTTAAACCAAAGTTTTGGTCATGTCAGCAAAAGTTTTGAAACCTAATTTACCCTCATCCATAGGCCCAGAGCAGTTGTTCCAAGAACCCCAAATAATAGAACGTTTGCCTTCCTTCGAACCCCAAAGGAATTTGTTAAATAAAATCTCCAACCTACTACAGACATTAAGAGTCGGGCAAACAGTGTGAAGCAAATATATAGGAATAGAGCAAAGAACATGCTTAATTAACACAAGTCTACCACCATAAGAAAGAAAATTAAAGGCCCACGAGGAAAGTTTCTTATGAATATTAGTAAAGATATCATTGAATAAATGCGACCGTTTCTTACCCTTATAAAGGGGGGTCCCTAAATATTTTAGAGGAAGAGCCTTGTTAGTTAATTCAAAATTTCTTTCAATACTTTGGATACGAGTAGAAGATATAGACTTAGCAGCAATAAAATAATATTTAGCAAGGTTAAAGGAAAGACCACTAGCCTCCTGAAAAACATTCAGAAATTTAAAGAGTTTTTTCATCGATTTAATCGAGCCATTAGAGAAGATAATGAAGTCATCCGCAAAACTCAAATGGGTTAAAGGAAAACCACCCCCCGATCTAAAGTAAAGTTTAGGATTCATTCTAAACAGGTGATTAATCCCACGTGAGAGAAATTCCATAGCAATAATAAACATAGCAGGAGAAAGAGGGTCTCCCTGTCTAAGACCATGGGAGGAGCGAAAAAAGCCATGAGATTTACCATTAATAATGACCGAAAAATAACAGGACTCAAAAATATTTTTAATCAAATTGATAAAACCAGCATTAAAACCAAATAATTTTAAGATGCCATAAAGAAATTCCCAATTAAGGTTGTCATAAGCTTTAGAAATATCCATCTTGAAGATAATATTGCCACCAACCACTTTTTTATCCAAATCATGAACTAATTCTTGAGCAAGAAGAACATTATCAAAAATGGATCTTCCTTTAACAAAACCAGATTGCTCCAAGGAAATAATTTTAGGGAGAATGAGAGCCATCCTACCCATAATAATTTTAGCAATAAGTTTGTTAAAAAAGGAACATAGGCTAATAGGACGAAAATCATTCCAAAATTTAATGTTAGGGACTTTAGGGATTAAAGAAATAGAAGTAGCAGTAAAAATTTAGGAATAGAAGTGCCCCTGAAAAAGTCCAAAACAGCATTAACAAGATCCTCCTTAATGATAACCCAAGTTTTCTGAAAAAATTTATTGGTAAAGCCATCAGGCCCAGCAACAGAGTCAGTGATCATGTTGTTTAAGTTACTCTGAATTTCCTCTTCAGAAGGGGGGGAGATAAGCCTATCATTGTCCTCATTAGAAATAATAGAAGAGATATAAGAAAAATCAGCCTTAAGATTAGGATAAAAATTGGAATTAAAAGCTTTAAAAAAGTACTCAGTGCCCGAAGCAGAAATCAGATCAGGGTCTTCAATAACATTACCATTCGGAGAGGTAATGGTATGAATTTGTCTACTCACTTTGTTATAATTAGCAATGTTGTGGAAGTACGAAGTGTTACGGTCACCTTCCACAAGGAATTTAGAAGAAGCCTTTTGTCTCCAGTAGGCTTCTTCCCGTTCCTGCAGCTTGAATAAATTAGCCTTAGCCTCATTAAGCAAAGATAAATTAGCAGTGGAAGGATCATTCATGTAAGTCAACTCAGCATTATCCACATCTTCCTCAGCCTTAGTAATATTGGAGAAAAGATTTTTAAAAATACATTTATTCCACCAAGACAGTTTTTGCTTGAGCCTTTTAAGTTTAAACCATAGTCTATTCATGCCAAACACATTATCATTAGGAAAAAGGGGAGCCTCCCAGTTTTCCCGCACAGTGGCAGCAAAATCTTCATGAAGGATCCACATATTTTGAAATCTAAAGGGAGGAGGGGTGTTGCTAATGATAGAGTTAATGCTTAACAATAAAGGGAAATGATCGGATAAAGTCCTAGATAAGTGAGAAACATAACTATTGGGTAAAGAAGCAATCCAGTGATTATTAAAAAGAAAACGATCTAGTCTTTGCCACATAGTACCCTTATTCCAAATGAAACTATTACCAGAGAAACCAATATCATGCAGATTATAATTTCTAATCATATCATTAAAATCCTCCATAGCATGAAAATTAGGAGGCAAACCGCCCACACGTTCAGTAGCATTGGAAATGCAGTTAAAGTCACCACCCACAAACCAAGGAGCGTTAATAGAACTGGAAAAATTAATAAGCTGCTCCCATAGGCACTTTCTCCCTATTCTAGAACAAGAAGCATAAACAAAAGATGCAAAACAAGAAACATGATCGATAGCAATGTTAGTGTGAATAACTTGATGACAATCCAAAATAACATCTAAAGAGACAGACCGGTTCCACAAAAGCCAGATTTTATTGGAGCAGTTACCAAAAGCAAAATCAAATCACTAAGGTAATCTAACAGCATCCAGTTTAGTAGCAGCAATTAAAGGTTCAATTAAAGCAAGAAGTTGAATACCATGAATCCTACAAAGATTCTTCACTCTATCCTTAGAAAGAGAACCGCCCACACCCCTAATATTCCAAACGAGAGCTTTAACCATTAAAAGATTGGTTGTTAGCTCTAGTGACCCGAGGGGTGTTGGACATGATGGGTTTCATTTTCTTGCCTTTCTTTTTGGAACATGAATTGTTACCTTCTTCAATTATAAGGTCCTTCCCCTTAGGAGATGACATAGAGTTACCCATATCCTTAGGGTCTTCCTGTAATGGATAGAACTAAAACCATACTAACATTAATATTGATAAAATATAGCATAGCATACTAGCATAGCTTATTGATTGATAATCCTCTTAAATATTTTTTATTATAATTTGATAGTTGATTGATCTTTTTTGACTTTATTGTGATCATGTAAATTTTATTATTAATTTTTATATTTTTAATGCTCATATTAACTGATGATTTATATTAACTAGAACTGAATATGTATATTAATTTTTTATCCTACATTAAAAGCAATGATAGAATTTTAGTTACTTGTTGAGCTTTTATGCTCAAGTGAGGATGAGGATGCCCAAGTGGATGAGTGGTTTTACTCTTAAAGATAGGATACGAAATGAGTATATACATGAAAAGGTTGGAGAAGCTCTAGTGGAAGATAAGATTAGAGAGAGTCGCCTTAGATGGTTTGGTCACATAAAACGGTGGCCTTCTGATTACCTGGTTAGGAAAGTAAATGTATTAGATTTGACTTATGTTAAGAATGGTAGAGGTAGACCTAAAAAGACTTGGTTAGAAATATTAGAAATGACCTTTCTTTATTTGATTTAAATGAGAATTAACTTTTAATATAGCACAATGGAGAAAAGGATTTATGTAGCTGACCCCACATAGTGGGATAAAGGCTTGATGTTATTATTGTTGAGCTTTTATGCTTATTATATGATTTTTTATGATGTTTAGGTTAAGAAAGTGGTCAAAACCAGTTAGAGTGAGATTAATAGAGATCCACATATTTTATTTTGATTTTATTTATATTTTTTCTTATTCTTTTGTAGTGAGGAGTTTGTAATAGAATAATAATTCTACTAATCTCCTCGTTGTTATATATAAATTTTAAAAATGAAATAAAATATTTTGAGTTATATGATTCACTAAAAGAAAACCAGTGATTTGTGGTAGATTTGTGACAATCTTTATGATGAAAATTTTTTTGAAAAAATTATAGTGGATCTATGACAAAAATTTTTGTCATAATATTTGTGACGGAATTGCCTTGTGACAGATTTTCATTGCAAATCCATCACAAATAAGTTTATCTAAACTGATATCCAGCTCATTTCTTTCATTCGCTCGACCTGGGCAACCCGCACTCGCGCCTATAGTGACTAGCCCCCCTCGCTAATGTTCCTTGCTCGCGAGTCTCTCACTGATGTTCACTATTCTCCCTTAATCTCCTTCATCATTATTTGACTTTGCTCCTTTGAAAGCAACAACCGAAGCTTGCTCGTAGTGAAGGTAACTTTCTCCCTTTCGCGCGCTTCTTCCGCCAAATCCCTTAAATATGTCAAAAATAAAGGGTTTACTAAATTTGGGATTTAGGGAAAAAGGAGGGAAATAGAGGTTTTGTCAAAGATTGTACATAAGTGGAGAGGATCCATATCATAGATATCACATATTAGTAGAATATATTATAATATTTTAGACTTAACTTTTCTATCGTATATATCATACATATCACAATATAAAATGCTCTCAAATGGCTCCACATGACCAAGACTAAAAGCTAATCAATCCTTTTCCATAGGTTTAAGGCACATGGATCAATGCCTTTACTAATTCTTCTAGATTCTAAGTAGTTGTTCGCAAGATATGATCGTTTAAGTGTACATAACATGTCGACCTCAACCTATTGTCATTGTATCTACCTGCTGGCAGTGATCATCGTGAAATACAAAAAGGTTATTTAGGTCTCTCAACTCCTAAATCTCTATTGTTAACATATATCAATTTCTAAATCCTCTAATTACTTAACTTGGAGGGTGTGGTTTATTTTAAGGGACGGGTAATGTTAGAGTTAGTAATTATTACAGATATGTTATAACTTGATATATTATGAAAAACATATCTTGTATAGTAGTTCCTTTTTTACATGTTAGTATAGATGCAATAGTTTCTTTTTTACTTGTATAATACTTCTTATACAGTAATTTTTTTACATGTACAGTAGTTCCTACATGATAGTTCCCTTTTTACATTTTAGTATAGATACAATAGTTCATTTTTTACTTGTATAGTAGTTTCTATACAGTAGTTTCTTTTTTATATGTTAGTATAAATACAGTAGTTCCCTTTTTTGTATGTTAACATAGTAGTAGTTACTACTTATTGTTTACTTTTTTTATAAATTTATAAATTATAGCTAATTGGATCTTTTATTTTTTTGCAGATGTCTTCTAGATGAGATGAGACCCATATGTGTGTGTGTGTGTGTGTGTGTGTGTATGCAAAATAATATTTTTCAACTAAACATTTTGTGCATGTTTTATCCATCAAAGTAACCCACGCACAAAATTTGAGATATCATACTGAGCAGGTTTGATGCTCCATATGCCTCTTGGAAGAAAATGTGTGACATGTAGTTCAAGGAGTTTAAGGTTAGTAGGCCACAATATTATTAACAGTTGTCTATTTTTATTAAGCTAATAAAGAATTATTATTTCCTAATTTATTATGTGTAGTGAAAATTCTATTGGTTACCTCAGCATGCTACTCGTATCAGAATAAATATTAAAAAATGCCTAGCGACTTGCCTGCGAGACATATTTACTCGCATTAAGAGAATAGGAGAGCATCCACTTTAGATTGGCGAGGGTGTATGGACTGAGCTCAGGAGCGCTTAAGGTAGCCCAGACTATACAATGAGGAGGGAGCAGAATGGGCAGAATAAAACTTCTAACATCGAAGACCTGGGAAGGTCCCTAAATACTAGGGGCGCAATTCCACACACTGAGCATTGACGATGATTGGTAAGAACTCTAATAAATTTTAATATTTTTTTTGTATATACATTCTAATCTAATTATATTGTAGAAGGAGATGCTTGGTAGAGAACCCACTGTGGTTGAGTTACACAGTCACACTCATAGGCATTAACAGGACTAGTAGTGGGTGGATGAGCGAGCCAGGATGGCATACATAAGTATATGATAATATTATACTTACAAAAATATTATAAGCGATGATTATATGATGATTAATCTTATATTATATTTTGTTCGTAGGATGAGTATACACGACCTTGAGAGAGCCAGGTGGTATATAGAGAGGGATCCTCTGTGGTTTTTACAAATATTTCTAACTATTGTACTTGGACACAAGCGATAGGAGGAATATAGAAAGGGCGAATTTATGGATTAGGCTCGCAGGACTCTGCATACGAGGGACAAGCCACTTTTGCCACCAGCCACTCAACAGGTAGCTAGGAGAGTTTAGTTAACTAGCATGTAGCTAACTTAGCAGCAGAGTTAGAAAGTGTATGTAAAACTCAAGCGTACATGAACTCTCAAATATTAGAGGAGCTTAGAAGTTTGAGCAAGTAGATCAGCGGATCTCAACCGGCGCATCCATCGATTAAGCGAGACATTGAGCATATAGATTTCGATTAGATTATCGCCTGAGATGGCTTTTGATACATTTGATGTCATTTGATGTATAAGTTATATTGAAACTATAATAATGTTATAACTTTTGTTGAATTTTATTGAATATGGTTGTTTGTTTATTAATTTACATAATTTACATAGTATTCTTTGATTATATTTGTTTTGCATAACTATTTTTTATAACTGCTTGGATTGTGAATGTTGTAAAGCTTCAAATAATGATTGTAAGAGCTATTTTTTTTTGTTATGCTTCAGGTTTGTGGCAGATTTGTGGCAGAAAATCTGCCGCAAATATTGATGTGACGTTTTGGTATTGACGTTTATGACGGACCCATCCATCACAAATTGCGGCGGATTATCCACCGTAAATTCACCATAATTTATGATGAAATCTGCGGTGGACCACAAAAATAAAATTGTCATTTCATTTGAGATTATTCCGTCATAAATCTGCTGCAAAAAATTTGTGATGGATTTTGTCTGTTGCAAATATGCTATATGATGCTCGTTTTACCATCAGAACCATATCCATCGCAAATCCATCGCAAATCAAGATTTGCAACGAATTTTCTGGAATTTTATGGTGGATTTTACCATCGCAAATAGTTGATTTTCCTGTAGTGATTATTAGTTGAATTTTGATCTAAAGCGTTACAGCATGTTTGCCCGCACTTGTGTGAAGGTTCGAACCTTGGTAGTTTGAGGACTTCTAGCGCTTATCCACTTGGCTGTGAAGCATAATACATTAAAATTGTTACTCTTTTTTATTTAAATTATAATTCATAGAATATTAAAATTAATAACTAATAAAAATAAATATTAGTTAATTAATTAATTTAAATAAACATATGAATAAATTATTTAATATTAAATAAACATTAAACTTAATTAATTAATATAAATAAGAATTAAATACATATTATTAAATATTACTTCTAACATTCTTATATAGCTTCATTACTCCATATGAGCTCCTATCATGAGTAAAAATGAAAAACTATATAAACTATACATAGCAAAACTTCACAAAGTGATGTGGGGGCTAGATCTTACAAACAAAAAGTTATCTTTAGTTTCATGTATACAGTGCACAACACATCTTTTTCTTAACAGATTTTTTATATAATTTTTATAATATGAATAACATTTATTTTCTTAGATGATAAAATTTATTTTTTAAGTTGATAATATTTATTTTTACATATTTGATTATATATTATAAACAAATAATTTTTATAATATGAATAATATTTATTTTATAGTCTTTTTTGGAAATTTATTTTTTATTTTTTTAGTTAATAATATTTAATTTTTATATATTTAATTATACATATGAATGATATATATATATATATATATATATATATATATATATATATATATATATAATTTTATAATGTGAGTTTTTTATATAATTTATATTAATAAATTATATCTAAACATGTAATATAAATTATTATGTTAATTTTATTAAATTTGTACACTAATATTAATATTTAGTACGTCATCTGGTTCGATTCCGATTGGACCGGTCGAACCGGTCAAACAATGAATCTCTCTTTCTTTCGATTCGTTATCTGGTCCATTTTTTACAACCTTGGTTAATTCTTCTTTTTAAACTAGGGGGTCTCAACCATGTTGATTTACTCTGTATTGTTGACCTCTCTTTTGACACCGATCACTTGCATATTTTATCTTGATTGGTCGTTGGCCTCAGGATTTATTCCTTTGATCACATATCGCCATCTTGTATGGTTTAAAATATATGTGATTTGGTCGACGTCAATTTGATGAGTATTTTATTTGCATTTAAGCCCATCATACTCATTTTCATTCCGTGCATAAAATCTTTTGACCAGGATCACATTTTGTAAAATGGACAACATGAGTGCGCTCAGCTCATCGAGACAGATCAAATGAGCTAATTTTTTATCGAATCGGGTGTCATTTGACGCATGTCAAGGAGAGAGAAAGTTAGAGGCTTTTTCATAACAAATTTAATAATTAAAATAAATTAATATAGTATAAAAATATTAAATAAAATAAAATAAAGTTTTGATAAATAAAATATGTAATTTAAAATATAAAATAAAAAATAAAAAAGTAATATACATGTATACAACAAATAGAAGAATATAAAGGATAAAAAAACCCCTCATTCAAATTTAATCTAAACCATACAAATAAAAAGTTAGCTTTAATTTCATGTATACACTATGCAACACATTTTTTTTAACAAGATTTTTTATTTAATTTTTATAATATGAATAATATTAATTTTTTTAGTTGATAATATTTAATTTTTATCTATTTAATTTTATATATTTGATTATATATTATAAACAAATAATTTTTATAATATGGATAATATTTATTTTATTTTATTATTATTTGTTTACTTTCTTTAGTTAATACTATTTAATTTTTATCTATTTAAATTTTTATATATTTAATTATATATTAAAAACAATTAATTTTTATATATTTAATTATACATATGAATGATTTATATATATATAATTTTATAATGTGAGTTTTTTATATAATTTATATTTATAAATTATATCAAAATATGTAATATAAAATAGTAATAATTCATATAGTTATTATATTTCATTATTATGCTAATTTTATTAATTTTTTATAATAATAATATTTATTTTGTCATCCGGTTCAACCCCAATTTGACAGATCAAACCTTGAACTTCTCTTTCTTCTGATTCATTGTCCGGTCCGATTTTCACAACCTTGGTTAATTCTTCTTTTTAAATTAGCAGGTCTCAACCATGCTGATTTATTCTGTATTGTTAACCTCTTTTTTGACACCGATCACTCGCATATTTCACCTCGATTGGTAGTTGGCCTTAGGATTTATTCCTTTGATCACATATTGACATCTCGTATGTTTAAAATCTATGTTATTGAGTCGGCGTTAATTTGATGAGTATTTTATGTGTATTTAAGCCCATCATGTTCGTTTTCATTCTATGCAAAAAATCTTTTGACTGAGATCTTATTTGGTAAAACGGACTATCTGAGTGTGCCCGGTTCATCAAGATGGATCAAATGAGCTTATTTATGCTCAAATTGGGTCTCATTTGATGCGTGTCAAGAGAGAAAGTTAGAGGCTATTTCATAACAAATTTAATAATTAAAATAAATTAACATCGTATAAAAAATCTTAAATAAAATAAAATAAAGTTTTAATAAATAAAATATGTAATTTAAAATATAAAATAAAAAATAAAAAATAATATACATAGATACAATAAATAGAAAAAATAAAGGATAAAAAAACCCTCATTTAAATTTAATCCCTATTAAGCTTGCAAGCAAAATAATTTTAGCCTAATCTTTTCATCTCTCCAAATCAAATAGTTTTTGATCCAACGGTTGAAAATGAAGAATCAAAGGGAGCAACATTTGACTTCAACCTTTGGTTTGAGGGTTTAAGGTCAGTTGGGGTATGGGGGGTCAGCTCTATTCATGTACAGCAACCAGCCATGTCCCAGAATTTAATTTAGAAGAATTATTCATTTAATATTTTAATAAATAACAACTACCAAAGCTACCTAGTATTATTTATCAGCAATAAACAGTGGAAGCAAATTCTATAATTTAAAATATCAATATATACATCTATATTTATTCCTAAATATTATATATACTACTCATGATCTATACAATCATATAATAACTATTATGTCATAAGTATAAAAGAATAATTATAATAAAAAGAAATAGAACCTCAAGAATCATGACCAGCCTTACACTTCTACTCTAATGCCCTAACTTGAAATCATTTAACCACATATAATAAGCTAAAAAGCCAGTAGGTTACCAAAATCTATAACATAATTTAAAGCATGATAAATGAGTAATATGCATGTTAGAGATCAAATCATAGCAGTAATATTCATATGATTATTGAATCAGTAAAGAAATAGTAAAATTCACATGCAGTAGTAAGAAAATTTAAACAGTAAAATACTATAGTATGAAAGCAGTAAAATAGTAAATCAATATAATAGTAATAAAATATATGAACAGTAATACTATGGTACATAAGCTATTAAAATAGTAAACCAGTTTAAGTGTCAAGTCTATAAAGAAATCATTATATTCGTAATAATGATCAATATAAAAATAGGATAAAATATTAAGTCAAAATATCGGTAACGACTGTTAAAATTATGTCAATGCAGTAAAATTATATAAGAGTATACTCATACTATTCGGATATTTTATATTATGTGCTTAATATATCATATATTTAGTATCAATATAGTGAATGAGTAGTATGAAATAATATCAGTATCTAAATCAATAATAGTAATAATCTAGTGGCAGGAGTAATAGAATACTGTAATAATATAAAATATATGTAGTAACAACAAATTCATACGATAATAAGAAGAATGCCTCAAGAATATACATTTCAATATTCATGCTAAATAAGTAAGCAGTTCTTGCTATCACAGTATTTTTCAGTATTGTGTTGGTATCAGTAAACCATTGACTCAATAAATAGAGTCATCACTCTTTGCCCATCAGTATAATAATCATCTTTTTATAACTCTCAATCAGTATATCATATGAATTAGTAGAGGATAATACTAAATCATAGTATTTAAGGAAAGCCCGTTGGTCTACCATCCTGTACAGATCAATCAGTCTCCAATCCATGGGTCAACCAGTATAATAATAATCTCAATCACATATTCATATTCATTTTTAATGCATTATAGTAAATAAAATTTAATGGAGCTTAATTCAAAAAATGTTAAAATGTCATAATGGTATACAACAAGTATTATACTGAACAAAAATTTGTATTTTCAAAATTCAACCAAATTATTATATACTATATAAAATAACATTCTAAAGCTTTAGTTTAATTAAATCATTATTTTTAGACGTCAAAATAAATTTTTAAGTATGCAAAAATTATTGTAGTTTCAAAATTATGTTGTGAAAAATTTCAAATAATTACTCAAAATATTTATAATCTCAACATTTATAACATATAAAACGTTATGCGATGGAATTTTTATCAATATAAAATTATTCTCATTTTTCGCTAACGAAAACATAAATTTGATTGAAAAAATATCAAAAAATATAAAATCTTTTAAATCAAAAATAAGGTAATGATTCCTTATAGCAAGATGAGAAAATCTCGCAACATGCTCCAGCAACAAAATTCGCTCTGCGACCTCCAAATCTTAACTTCTTATTTCTTTCTCCCCAAATTTTCTCTCAAAATTTCCTTAAACCATCTCGATTTCCAAAAATGAAAAAAAACAAGATTTTTAAAAACTTAGTGACATAGGATATTTTTATTAAAATAATAATTTAATATTATATTATTAATTTAATTAATTTTTTTGTATAAAATTCAAACAAATTATTTTAGAACTTAAAAAATTATAGAAAAATATTCATAAAATAAATTTTTTTATATAAAAAATATTTATAAAATTAATTTGTAAAATAGACATCTAACGGTCCCAAAATTTCTACTTGTAGTAATAGGTATTAATTTCTTAAGGATTTTCACTAGCGCAAAAAAATTATGAAAAAATTTGTGTAAGTAAAATACTATAAAAATACTATGATGAAGACAGTTTACGATTTGTAGTTATAATGAGTCCAAAAAAATTATTTACCTAGGTCAATATACGGGTTATTATAATTTTTCCATCTTAAGAAAATGTCATCCCTGATATCTCCCTTAAGAATTTCAGCATAAAATTAATAAACCAATTTCATCCAATAAAAACTCAAATCAAAACTCATTAAAAATCATACAGTTATGCAGTTCATTCTATCAAAAATCATTCAAGTATGCATGATATGCTATGTCATTCAGTCATTCAAAAAAATTTCTTACTAGCAGAGCTTTCACGTTGTTGTTGATCTTTTAGATACTATATGTTGTGCACATATGGCATGAGTAGAGTAGGTGCAGTTGGTCATGGCGCAACAGTCTCCCTTTGACCATCACTAACAGTCCTGTCATCCACCCCGTTTGTTATCTTTCACTATATATTCTTGACCCAACAGCCGTCTATCCTATAATATATTTGGACTATCCTGCACTAGAATCAATTCTTCCTCCAAATCTCCTTTGAGAATAGTCTACTACCTTATGTCTCTATTATTAAGAGCGAAAATATTTCCCTATCAACAAGTAGCACTGACCTGCATGTTGTCGACCACAGTGAATGCACTCGCCATGTTGCTAGAAGTTACTACTGATACAGATCCCCTTGAATTGTTATACATGCTTTTCTTGTCATCATCTCTCTCTCTCTCTCTCTACTTGATTCATCTCTACTCCTCCTCCTACTGACATCATATATGGAGCCCATCACATATATATGGATGTTGGTATTGCCAAATCAATCTCTATCAGTCAAGCCCGCTCCACCAACTTAGAAAACTTCTAAATTTGTAGAGGTACTAGCGGATGTCTGAGCTCCCTATTCAACCCTTATAGAAACTTGTAGCTCTTTTCTTCAGTAGTAGGGATCAAATGAGGAGGAAACCTAGCAAGAGCAGAAAACTCGGCCTCATACTGCATCATTATCTTTCATCCCTGCTCTAACTTAATGAAAGCTTCCTTCATCTATTGTCGGGCTGATGGAGGTGCAAACCACATCCTAGATACTATTATGAACTCATCCCAAGTAATCTTAGTATTTATCTTCCCTTAAAATTTCTCTCTCTATTGGCCAACCCACCATCTCTCTGCCTCTTCTTTAAAGAGGAACACAGCTAACGCTACCTTCCAACTCTTCAGACACTTTATGCTGTTAAAGATCTTTTTTATCCTCAGTAACCAATCTTTTGCAGCCTGAGGCCTTACAACTCCTTTGACTAATTGAGGCTTCAACTTATGAAGTATTTGTAAGTGATTGTCTCCCTCTTTTTTTTACTTCCAGTTGATTTACTTTGTGCATCCCCCATTACCTATATTATAATAGTAACTAACTGTATCATACTTTTTGGTGGCACTAGAGTTACACTGTATTACTCATTTTATACATTAAACTTTATATGATTCATTCAACTTTTCACCTATACAGTTTAGTATGATCTGAATAATACACACATGTAATTATATATGCAAAATAATATATCTTAAACTATCCATTCTACCTAACTCTCAATTAAATCCTATAGCTCTGATAATAATAAATTTTTACAATAACTATGCTCTGATATTAATTGTGATGCCCCATAATCTAATTTAAAAGAATTATTCTTTTAATCTTTTAATAAATAATAATCACCATAGCTACTTAATATAATCTATCAGTAATAAATAGCAAAAGTAAATTCTATAATTCAAAATATCAATATATACATCTATATTCATTTCAAAAAATCATATGCACTACTCAGAATCTACACAATCATATCATAACTATTATGTCTTAAGTATAAAAGAATAACTAAAATTAAAAAAATAAAATCTGAAGAATCATGATCAGCCTTACA
This sequence comes from Dendrobium chrysotoxum, assembly GCA_019925795.1. NCBI lineage: Eukaryota > Viridiplantae > Streptophyta > Magnoliopsida > Asparagales > Orchidaceae > Dendrobium > Dendrobium chrysotoxum. The sequence continues at coordinate 32,382,445 of CM034309.1, read as the reverse complement.
CTCATGCTCACCTACCCAGACTTGAAATCATTTAACCACATATAATGAGCTAAAAAGCCCAATAGGTCACGAAAATCTACAATTGATTTCAAAGCACGATAAAGGAGCAATATGCATGTCAGAGATTAAATCATAGCAGTAACATTCATATGATCATTGAATCAGTACATAAACTATAAAATTCATATATAGTAGTAATAAAATTTATAAACAGTAAAACGCTATGGTACGGAAGCTAGTAAAATAGTAAATCAGTACAGTAGTAATAAAATCTATAAACAATAAAACACTATAGTGTGGTAGCCAGTAAAATAATAAATCAATACGAGTGTCAAATCTATAAAATAATTATTGTATCCTTAATAATGATCAATATAAAAATTAGATAAAATATCAAATCAAAATATTGGTAAAGACTATTGAAATTATGTCAATGCAATAAAATTATATAATGTGCCTTCCATTTTTTTTCTAAATAAGAGCATCTTACACAATTAACAGTTGAAATTATGTCTTTTTTTTTGAAAAATTCATTTAATATGTTCATGCTATAGCTTTAAGTAGAAATTATTTAAAGTTTCTTTTGTGCTTTATATTTATCAAAATATTTTAAAATATATAATATTTTAAATTTTAAGAAGCATATTAAAGACATATGGTACATATTATAATGTCATGTTTATAAGAAAATATTCTTAATTTATGTCTCATTTACATGTAAAAAGTAAACTTCCATTGAAACACTTTTTTTTTCTATTTAAACCTTCTGTGTTGCATTATATTTATCTATTTATTATTGCTATTAGCTTTAAAATTTAATCTTTCAATCTTTTAATTAAGAGAACTAAGAACTTTATTAAAAATAATAAGAATTACTCGGTTGAAGTACAATCAAAACAAGTTTGCTGAGTGGGCAGAGTCCCTAGAGGTGGGCTTTACTAGCCATAATGAGCAGGGCCGCCAGGCCTTAATTACATTTGAATGCTTCCAGCTTCACGATAGAACAGCTGATCGCTACAGGAAAGAGAAAAGAATTAACCTTTGAGTTTCGTTCAGCACAGCGACCACTGCCACATTCACTCCTTGACATGAAATGGGATTCATGTGACTCTGTCTACACTGTCTCGCCAATAATTATGCTTACAGAGAGAGAGAGAGAAAGCGAGCATGGTAGCTATCAAACACCTTTCAGGTTAAATTGAAGAACTGATCAGGCTCAGATGGCTATTCAAGATGAAAATACGTTTCGGGAATCATAGCGTCGCCATTCAGTTTGTCTTGATCACTACGGAGATCTGCTACGACGGTCTTTTCTTACCTTTTTCCCAACGAGCAATTATTTTTTCATGAATTTGGTCTTTACTTACGTTGGAATGATTGAAGAAACAGCTGTGTGTTTGGACGTAGATGGTATACAGAGAATATATATAGCACGAAAATGGCGCTCGCAATATGCAACTAGTACGAGGCTGGGTAGAAAATACTGGTGATATTTAAGAATATATTCTCTTCAAGATAAAAGGCCGGAGATTAATAATAATGCATATGCATTTTTATTTATTCTTATAATTAATAATAAATATTCTTTCCAACTTATATTGCTCATATATATAATTATAGTTTTAAATTTAACACTTTTAAGATCTATTTAGGATAACTATACTTTTTTATAAATATGATTGTAAAGCTTTAGTAAAAAAAAATAACTTTTTAAAAACTGCGATAAAATAGTGGAATTTTGTGAAAACAAGTGAAAAGATAGTAGTTATGATATGAAAAAGAAAGCATTAAGAAAGCTGTGCCAAATAGGCCCTTAGAATCTTATTGAAAATTTTTTTTTGTGGCGGTTAAAATTGTCAGGAAAGTGCTCCAAAAAATTGTATAAGCTATTTTTTCTTGTAGTGTTTGCTTTTTAGATGGTAATTATAATTCCGCTTAATTATTGCTTTCTTACTATTGTCTAATATTTTATATAATAAAAGCCGCTTTTATACTCAGATTTAGGCTTCGTTGTGACAGCTTTCTTAATATTTCTTAACTTAGCTTTCTAATACAAAAATCTATACTAAAATACCGCTTTAAAAAGCAATAAGAAAGCCGTCCCAAATAAAACTTTAATGTTGTTTAATTATATATATATATATATATATATATATATATATATATATATATATATATATATATATATATATATCCGCAATAAGTTAAAAAATATATATTTACTCATAAAATTTTATAATTATCTTTATATAAAGTTGCGACATTTCAAAAAGATCTTTAATTTTTTTCTTTTTGCAAAGTTCTATCTTATAAATTAGACAAATATCTCTTATTAATGTTATCTGAGGGTGCTTTAATTAAATTTTGAGAGCAAATGTATACATCATATTATAGGAACCTTGCATTGAATTCCTTGCAGTGCGAGTATTTTTAAGTTTTTTGTTTCTATTAATTGGGATTAAATGTTATTTAAGGCTCATCGGCAGATCTTCTAAGTCCATCGATCCAGGGTACGTAGCACAGCGGGGCCAGAGCACAGTTTTCACCAGTCACCACAGGCCTTACAAACTCATTAAAATAATGCAAGTAGGATAAGATCAAAATGATATACTGTCAGATTATTATTTTTTTTTTTAAAGGAAAAACTTTTAAATGTTCAGAAAGATGATCTGATAACCTACAAAATTTTGATTCGTACGATGCTGTATAATATTAGGATATACGTAGCCCACACGCCACGATTCTCTCTCTCTCTCTCTCTCTCTGCACCCGTTAATCCTTTGTAAAATTCTATTATTGACTAAAATGCAACAATAATTAAAATTATTGGAAATAAAAATCTGAAATATCAGAATAATAATTATTATAAAAAGTGTATAATATAAATTCAATATTTTAATAGCAATTAATTGATGGACATTGATCAAATAATTTCCCAACATATGTGCCAAACTTGCTCATGTGGAAGTCTATTTTTTGGCTATAGTGTACTTCTCTCAATTACCAACATTTGGTCCATCCATTCTAGTGATGCCATATAATCACCTCAAATATGAAGCAATAGTAATGATCCACCTCTTTAACACATAGGTTATGATCCCTACACTGAAAGAGAGATCATTTATTATGCTCATTCATTAGAGGAATAACATCCCACCACTTGTGCACTACAAAGATCACGTTAACCATCCTGATCGTAACACTATTCAACCATCTAGTTATCCATTTGCTACCATATGATGTATGGTGATATCTTATCTCATCAAATAGATCATGGCCTCTGTCTCAGCTAGAATTGGACAAGTGACTGTCACACCTGTAATTAATGTTCTAACTATAAAAACCTTCTCCTTATCATTTAAGGAGGATTATATATTCTAAGCTTATTGAGAATGAATTCATTCTTTTGTAGTTTGGAGAGATTGGGAATTAGAAGTCCCTAAGCACATATGATCATTTTCATCTTCTTCCTTCAATATAATATAGTGCATGAATGCTATTCACTTATATGGCCCAAACTCCACTTTCGATTTGTTAAGTTACCTAACCAATTCATCTTTCCCTCATAGTGGATACAAGAGAATTTTGATTTAATCATCTCAACTTATTCTGGTGGACTATTTTTTTCTATTTATAACAAATATCTGTAAAGTTCATAAGAATCAAGTTTTTTCTTGGTAGCTCTAAAAATATTATGATATTAAAATTTTCAATAATATTTTTGTATTCTCAATTCATAATTCTAATTTAAAAAAAAAAGTAAGTCAAAAGCACTCCAAGAAAGGATTAGGGGATAGTAAATTGGACATGCAATAATAATTTATACTTATTCTAAACCTTACAAAAATCCAAAACCCTCATATTCAAGTATATGAAAGATAATTAATACAATAGTTTAAACAATCATATAAACAAATATACAAATATACATATGTAGTGGATAAGACGTACAAGATTAAAATAACTAGTACAAATGAGTTAAGAATTTATTATATTAAATACTATTACACATAAGAACATTATAACACATAGACTTATAATCAATTAGTTCAATCTTACAAGTGTTTCATTACACAGCTGTATTGATGTTTGATTAAATAGTGAAGCGAGTGAATCTATTACTATCAAGTTGAAATACTCAATTTCTCAAGCTATAATAATAAATATACTAAGCACCAAATTTACACTAATGTTCAAACATAAAATAACAATGATTACCTATAGAATGTTATGCATCAAGTTAAAGCACTTTAAATATTACATTATACAAAATAAGCTATAGAGATTTAGACACAACATGATTTAAACATAATTTGGCACCCAAGTAACATGCATCAATGTTTAATCCACATCCATATTATAACTCAATAAATAGGATTTGGAAAAAGTAACTCCTTCACTCATATGAGTAAGTTGAGAACTTTTTACAAAATCTTGTTTAAGGGGCAAGAACACCCACTTCTTATGTCATCAAGAGCACCTCTCATAACCAACTTTTTTGTACGCAAAGCCCCACCAAGTTTTGATTGGAAATTAAATATATATTATTCTTGCATGTCAAGAATTAATAAACATTGGATGCTTGACAATGGATGTCAATGGACCCCCAAAAATTAGATATCAGTTGATGCAGGTTGATATTAAAGTCATGTGTCATCATATTGAGTAGGGGTGTCAATTCGGGTCGGCGGGTCGGGTTCGGGTTGAATCCGAATTGACCCGGATCTAAACGTGTCAACCCAAATCCGACCCGTTTATGTAAACGGGTCGGACATTTCAACCCGGACCCGACCCGCGCGGGTTTCCGGGTTGACCCGACCCGACCCGTTTATCGCAAATGCGAGCAAATCGCGACTCGCGAGCGAGGGCGAGGGCGGAGTCGAGTCGCGAGTGCGGGCGGCGAGCAAGGGCGGAGCGCCGGAGTCGAGTCGCGAGCGAGGGCGGGTGCCAGCAAGGGCGGAGCGCGAGTGCGGGCGGCGAGCTAGTGCGGGCGGCGAGCGAGTGCATGCGGCGAGCGAGTGCGGGCGACGAGCGAGGGCGGAGCGCCGGAGTCGAGTGCGGGCGGCGAGCGAGGGCGGAGCGCCGGAGTCGAGTCTCTAGCATCGGAGCGTGGGCGAGCGGAGTCGTCGCCTTCGCGTCGGAGCCGCGATCCGCGAGTTGTCGGATCCGGGTTAAACGGGTCGACCCGCGGGTTGTCGGGTCAACCCGAACCCGACCCGTTTTTCAAACGGGTCAGAAATCTGAACCCGAACCCGAACCCGACCCGTTTAACAAACGGGTTGACCCGAACCCGGATTTTTCGGGTCGAGTTCGAGTCGGGTTTTCGGGTCGGGTCAAAAATTGACACACCTAATATTGAGGCATATACCAACTTTATGAGTGCAGGGTGAATGTCAAGTGGGTCTAACTTGCCTATCATACAGGTTGATTGAACTACAACATATTAGAGGAGTTATAAAATAGAGAAGGTTAAATTGAGATTATACATTGAATTAAATTTAGAAGCAAATTTAAGAACAACATAAAACAATCATAAAGATTTATAATGGTTCATCTTGTAAGCCCATGATGATTATAATGAGAGAAAAAAAGTACTATAACCTTAGAGAATCTCCTAGAATGTTTCATAGGAATAAAAAACCTTTCCACATTGGAGCAAAATACTTCAGCTATGATGGAGCCCACCTTATATAATGATAAATCATTACAGCTGTACATTTATTAAAATATAAAAATTTACAAAATTTCTAGCATAGTACATATTATTAAATAGATATATATACTTTTTTTTCAAAATAGTAATATATGATCACAATATTTATTTTTCTCTCTTACATTTTCTCTAGATCTCCCTCTGTTTTACAAATTTCTCTGTTTAATTTTCCCAAGAGCGAGTATTTTGTAAATTATATTTTAAATTCAAATTGTCAAAACTTCAACAAAATAAATGATAAATTTTATTTTTAACAAACACCCATTATAAAATTGCACATATTTTAAAATTTTAAGAGTTAAAATTTATTAAGATGCAGTTCCATTTGACTTGTCTTTTTGTGATTAATTATATTCGAGGGTTATTTGATGAAGTTCAAGCTATTAAATGTTAAATTTTTGAAGAATTTCTTTCAAGATCTTTATGATACTACGAAAGAGACCCTTTTACTACCACATCATTATTCTTAAAAATTTATGTTTATTATGATTGAAATGAGGATGTAAATGAGAAAGCATAAAACTTTCATATATTATATAAACACAACAAGCTTTATTAAGGAAGCTTTTATATTATTGATACATATAAATGATTTAATAAGACCTTATTTATTATTTATAGATTTCCATCTTTTAATGGTTATTTTGATTCTTGGATTGTCCTTTTAAAAAAATTGGGCTAGAATATAATTATTGCGTATTAGAAAATTCATGCAAACTAGTAGAATAAAAGAGCTTAATGTCATTGGTTTTTATTAAGAGTCAATACATATGCATATAAGATAAGTCTAATAGCAGCACCAAAATTTTTACATGCAAAACAAGATCAGTTAAAAACTAATTGAAATGAAGGTATTAGCTAGAGTTATTCTCAAGTGATTGTTTATGGTCTATTTGGTTGTGCTCATTTGAGATGAGAAGACCAATGGCCAGAAGACTCAGTATAACCTTGGTTTTAACATTGGGAATTAGAGATGATATCAACAAAGTGCATCAACCTTATTGACGATGCCTTACTTTGACGGAGTAGGAGACAATTGTAGATGTAATCAGTCGGCTTCATCTTTGGTGTTAATGATGTACCTCAACTTTATAGATGATGAAGAGCATTGATGACTTGTGTCGACCCTACAAGCGAAGGCACGCGTTGATGCATGAATTTGGCTTATAAGCAATGGTGATCATCGACATTGTTGTCAACGACATACAACGAGGTAGTGAGCATCAATAGTATTAGGTAATAATAGTCAAGTGAATGTGGTCCAGAATTCATAATCAAGCGATTATAATTAGGTGCTCTAGTTAGGTGATGGTAGTAATTAGGCGTTGGTGGTTGGTAGATCATTTTCTAGTAATGGTGGTAAGATAACAATGATCTTGAGATCATTCTCAGGTAATGTTGGTCAGAAGATTATAGTAAGACGATGGTGGTTAAACAATAGCAGTTGGGTGATGATGTTTACAGGTGATAATTATCAGCATTGAATGATAGCTTGAGCTCTAAGCTCCCTCCAAATTTAGCTCAAGGTTCCCCCTCATATAGAGAATGTAAGTCTTTTTTTGATTTTTCGGAAGTGACATTTTGCTTAAATATATAAAAATACTTAATTAGATCATCCATATTAATTCCTTTGATTATAGAGTGTTCTTTTAACAATTAATTCACATAATGATCTCAAAATTAGGTGAACTTGGGCTTATTAGATTTCTCGCATTAAGATGCTCAGTTTAACGGTAACCGCACAAACATAAAAAAATCATTTGGACTTTCAATTAATATTCTAAAGTTTTCAATCATAATGGCCATATCACCTTTGTTGTCGTTAGGTTTATCTTGTCAAAACATTCATTATGTTTAATTATTAGTTTGTTGAAATTAAAGTTCGGTTAGTCTAAAATTAATTTTAGGGGTGTCAATTTTTGACACGACCCAAAACCTGACTCGGAAAAATTCGGGTTCGGGTTGACCCGGTTAGCAAACGAGTCGGATTCGGGTTCGAATTTTTGACCCGTTTCAAAAATGGGTCGGGTTCGGGTTGACCCGGAAACCCAAAATCAACCCGACAATGACCCGAGTCCATCCCAGTTGCCGCGCTCGCGCTGTCTCGCATCCCTCCAATTGCTGCGCTCGCGTCGCTTCGCATGCGGACTCCGCCAGTTGCTGCGTTCGCGTCGTCGAGCGGTCCCGCAAGCTCAGCACTCGCGCCGCCCAGTGGTCCCGCGAATCCCTCTGCTCGGGCGGTCCGCAGACTCAGTCCGCACTCGCGGTCCCACGGACTCTGTCCGCACTCGCGAGCTCCGCCCTCTGCCGCGCGACTTCGCCCGCACTCGCTCGCGCTTCTTCAGCCAAATCTACTAAACCGGGTCGGGTCAGTTCAACCCGGCAACCCGCGCGGGTTGGGTCCGGGTTGAAATGTCCGGCCTGTTTGAAAAAAAATGGGTCGGGTTCGGGTTGACCCGTTTAGATCCAGGTCAACTCGGGTAATCCGACCTGTTGACCCGAATTGACACCCCGTTTAATTTTGTAATATTTCAATTGCCACAATGCATCAAAATTTGTGCTAGAGCAAATGAATTCTCTAGTGTGTATCACTGATCAAAATTTGATTAGAATAATCTCATTGTTATTGAATTTATTTTAAGATATATGTAATATGAAAAATTAATCAAATTTTACATCTTGCACCTTAATAAATTTAATAACTTCAATGCTTATTTAACCATAATAAATTAAGCCAAATTTTTTCATTTAGCTTTAATGATCCGAAGAACTTTAGAGCCTTCTAAGAATCAACCGAATTAAGCCTTCAAGCTACAATTGCAAATACTGGATTTGTTTAACTATGTTGAACTCCGAAGCTGATTGTAATTAATAGGAAGGGATATGTCAGTACTGCCAGTTAGGCTCAGCCATCTTATTTGTAAGCCAAATTATTATTATTATTATTTTAAATGATGAATAATAATTTATAAAATATATAATTTTATATTTTAAATTTATTATGAGAGAGAAATGATATATTCTTTTAAATATTAGAATATACATCTTTTCACAAACTGATTATTATTTTTGAAAGCAATAAATTTTGAGCCGTAAACTACATGAATTGTGATATGCCCCAATACTGACCTGAAGTAACAGTGTACTATCGACAACAGCCGTAGATATTTTCCTCGATAGTGCCAAAAAAATTTCTGCCTTATTATGTTTTTCCATTGAATTTTCCCTTAAAAAAAACTCTGTTGTTCTATAGCAGAAAACAGAAGTTAACGATCTGGAACTGACTAAGAGCTGCTTTTTTGTTTTGGGAAAAATTATGGGCTTAGCCCATTTTTCATTAATGTAAAAAAGTTACATGTAAGAAGAAAGGAAATAACAAGTAAACAGAAGCCAAAAAACCAAAAACAAAAATTTGGCTCCCAAACTACCTAGCAAAAACAAAAGTGAAAGAAGAAAACAAAATTTCACCAAGAAACAATAACTCCCACAGAGCTCAAGTAGGCAAGAGTAAAGCAGCGAAGCATAGGCTCAGGGATTGTTACATCCACCAACCCGGTTGCAAAAGCTCCAATAGAACTTCCATCCAAAGGGATACATGAGCAATCCATACATCATGGCCTCAAAAAACCAACACTGGAGGGCACACCAGACCAAAAAAATGCACATGCTCCAAAATTCATGACCTTTTAAAAACCAGCACTGAAAGGCACACCAGTATACATCAGCACGGCTCTTAGGAAAAAAACATCCAGACTCACGAGGAGCCTAAAGCAACTCTACCAGGCTGTGTCCATTCTTCCAATTTAAGACTTTAGATAATACAACAACTTTAATTTTATGGCACAAAATTGAGGAGGAAGCAAATGTATTCCCAAATTTCCTTTCGTTCCTTTCCCTCCAAATATGATAAACGGAGCAGCAAATTAAGAGATAATAGAAAGGCTTAACAGACTCACGGCCCTCACTAGCAGTATCAAAAGCTTGCAAGATATTAGGCCTAAGAAGGTGGGAAGTCATGTTGCGCAAAATTATAGAAATAACCTTGAAAGAATAGTCACATTCAAAGAAAAGATGTGAGACTGTTTCAGCATGTAAATGACAAAGGGCATAGCAGTTGTCAATAATAATTCCCTTAGATAGCAGGACATCAGCAGTCTTTAAGCCCCCAGATAAAGCCATCCAACAGTAAGAGGAATAACGAAGAGCATAATGTTTGTGCCAAACATAATGATGCCAGTTAACCTGTACAGTATCCCTGAACAGGTAATTATGATAAGAGCTGTGTGTATTGTTCTCCCCATTACCCCACAACAGGCAAGCTTTAGCATTTGGGTCAACAGGAATATTCGAGAGGGCAAGGTGAACAGCAGTTGGGAGTTCAGGAGGAATCTCCCACCCGTGCTCCTTCAGAATAGCAGCAATTTTTGCATTAAAGGGGAAATAGTTCTTGATAGCCCGTAACTCACTGATTTCATCCAGCAATTTCCCATTACACCAATGATCCCAAAAAAGAGAAATAGGTGCATAAGATAAAACCTTAAAGTGGAAGTTGCTCTTAGCATAAGTGGCATCAATATGATTTTTTTTCCAAAAAGCAGAGACTCTGGAACCCGGAGTTATCCATGGAGAAATATAATTGTAAAAAAGCCACGAGGATAGGGGGCTGCTCTGATTACATATTCTCCCAATGAGAGAGCATTTATAACTAAATTGAACAGACTGAAGGGAGGGGATACCAAGCCCGTTCATACACTTAGGCTTACAAGTGTTTCTCTAAGAAATCAAATGGAGCTTCCTACCAGTTGCATCACCAAAATAAAGGAACTTAGCACACATTTTATCTAATTGCTTGATAATGGTTTTAGGTATAATTGCCCCTCGGATCTAATAAGTAATCGTATTCCAAATAGTGTACCGAAGAAACTGAAGCCTGCCAGCAAAAGACAAAGCTTTTTCTTTCCACCCAGACAGTTTAAGAGAAATCGATTCCATCAGTTTAGAGAAATGAGTCAGCTTAGGTTTAAAAGGGGATACCGGGATGCCAAGATAAAAAAAGGTAGGTGGAAGTAGTGGGAATGTTGAGAATGGAGGAAATGTTGGTGGAGTTTTGACAGTTAGGGGGTAAGATGAGAGTGCTCTTATCAAAGTTAACTTCCAAACCAGAGGCATCAGAGAAACGTTTAAGTAACTGGCAAAAGATTTCACAGTTATGCACATCAGCCTTCCCAAATATAATCAGGTCATCAGCATACATTATATGAGATATCCTAGCTCCATCCACATTAAGAGCATCAAAAGTAAGAGCCTCAGAGGGAGAATCCAGGATACAAGAAAATGCATCCATGACAATAGTAAAAAGGTAGGGACTTAAAGGACAACCCTGCCTAAGCCCAGCAGAAGAAGGAAAAAAACCCAGAAGGGCTCCATCAATGCATAAAGAGAACCAAACATCATCAATACAAGCTTTAATCCACTGGAGAAATAAGTTAGGGAACCCCTTCTTAGCCATCCTAGCAATAAGGAAGTTCCTAGAGACACTATCAAACGCTTTTTTAATATCAAGCTTGGCACAAAAAAGCTTGAACTTAGCTGAAGTCCTAGAATGAAAAAGAATATCATTGGCTAAAATAACATTGTCAATAGAAATCTCATTAAAGAGTTGAATCTCATTAAATAAACTTATGTTTTTTTTTTAATTAATTTTGTTGAGTATGTGACTTCTCTCTAGCTTGTTCTGCTTGAAAAACTCTAGAGTGTAATTACCAATGCAAAGGAAATGGTGTAATATTTTCTTAAAGTATGAGAATGTACATATCAAACATATACTTATTGATATTATCAAGATTTATATTCATGAATATGGCCAATTTTGAAATGAAAAGTAGAGAGGTGGTGGAAAGTTCTGCCCTTTATATTGATAAACTAGGTTGAAAGCAAGAGATAGAGAGGGAAAAAAAAGGAACAAAAAGGCAAATAAACTCATCGTTAGCAAAATAAGATCATGAGAGACTACAGCAGGTGTTAAACTGTCACAGTCCTAAAATTTTAGCTCCCAACAAAATTTTAAATTATGAACAAGTTTTGAAAGGATTTTGATATCAAATATATTAACAATGTTACCCGGCTATAGCGTCCGTAACAAGGCCCACTATGCCACAACGACAAATAAAAAGCTTCAATATCTGCAACGATGAAGCCCATCTGGCGGCCTGTTTTCTCTTCTTTACCCATTGATTATCTGTGCAGGCAGCAATGTGAAAGCATGAAACCATGGCCTAGAGAGCAGAAGGATGAGTATAGACACAGGGTTTGAGGTTTAAGTATTAAAGATATAGGCTTCGTTTGGGAAGACTTTATTACTATTTTTTAGTATAAAAATTAAATTTTTATATTAGATAGCTGTTTTAAGAAGCAATAAGAAAGTAATCCAAAATGAAACCTTAGGCTTTGTTTGGAGCAGCATTCTTTTTGCTTTTTAAACAATTTTTTATTACAAAAATTCCTTAAAAATAATGAAAAAATAGCTGTCAAAAGCCGTCTCAAGCAAAATCTTAGGCTTCATTTGGGACAGCTTTCTTACTATTTTCTAAAGCAACTTTTTAGTGCAAAATTTTTTTGAACTTAAATTTATTATTAAAAAAAAATTTAGAAAGCAATAATAAAGCTGTCCGAAAGCAAGATTTAATTCGTGGAAAAAAATATTTTGATTGCATTAAAAAGATTCTTAGGTTCCAATTCACCCTATACCAATGAAGGAAGATAATGTTGACAAATGAATTTGATATTTTTTTTAGCAAATTTATAGTTTATAATATTGAAGATCTTACATAAAAATGGGAATCATAACTTTAGGTGTTCCATATAGAAACACAACTTATAATAGTAATAGTAATAGTTTGGGAACTCTTTGCTCCTTATGTCTCAACATGAATTAATCTCATAATTTTAGCTCCACCATGATCTCTAAACTTCTAAGTAAGAATGAGCATGGAAGAAAAATACATAAAAAAGAAAAAAAGAATGATACAAAATAAATAAATAAAAGAGTTATAATGTTGAAATTCGGTCTTATATTTAGGTCCACTCAGAAAATTCATATACTCTTCACCTTTATTGATAAGTTTATATGTTACTGTACAAGTTCATATGTTATAAACATAATCTATGGGTTTAGGGTTCCGAATAAACATAATCTATAGTTTTAGAGGTAAAAAATATATTAGTACCAAAATATTAAAAAAAAATTGATATAATGTTAAAATCAATAATATTTTTAGTTTTGCTAAGAAAATTCATATACTTTTCAACTTTGTTGACAAGTTCATATGCCCTAATCATAATATCTAGGGTTCAGAGAATAAATGATGAAGAACAACATAAATTGATATAATAATGAAAGCTAGCCATATTTTTAGCTCCACCAAAAGAATACCTTTACTCTTTACCTTCATTGATAAGTTTATATGCCACTATACATTTACAAAGTCTCATGGTAATTGATCACTAAAGTCTATCTCTAAATCAAAACTTTGAGTGTGAAGGTTTATGGAAGAAAAAAGGCAAAAAGAAGTAGAAGATTCATAAAATGCAAGAGATACAATGCTAAAGGCCGAGGCTTATTTATAAGCAAAATAATTTGTTAATGTCAAATTATCATATCACATTAACGTCGATAATTCACTAATTTTTAATCACACATATAATTGATTCATAGACGAATATCTAACAAAAATTATTTCTCATCTTATATAGATATTGACTTAAGAATGTCGGATAATGCACACTTAGAATGTGCTTTGACTTAGCCTAATCCATTTTCTCAACAACAATAAGTCAACTTGATAATGAAAGGTTTAACTTCATAACAAATTTATAATGTAATAATGTAGGACAAACATCAAAATATCCCACTTCATTTTGATGGGCGACTACACAATGACATCTAACTTCATATACATACAAGGAGGAATAGGCAAAATAGATAACATCAAGAGTAAGACCTAAAATTATCTCATGGACACGTAAATTCAAAAAGAAAATAGTTATTCGTTTAAGTAAAGAAAGAAATCTTTACTCTAGTCAAACTAAAAGTTTTATAAAAGCACTGTGCTTAATTTATTAACTTTTCTTAACTTACTCATCTGCTTTTATGGCACATTAAAAATATTGGAAATAAAAGGAAAATACGATGACTACAATAGTAAGGCTCATGTCAAAGCTTTAAAGGTTGTCTTAATGAGTAAAAATACTCTCAAACTCATTAAAGAGAGATAACAAAGCTCCTCCTTATACACACAAAAATGTGTCAAGTACTACCTTGCATAGGAGGTCTATTCCTTATATAAGTAGGTGAAGACTAAACTTAGCCCACACTATAAATTGGCTCATCCTAAAAGTATTTGAAAAATTCTTGAAATGGATGATTATTTTTCAGAACTTATTAACTTCTTGGCAAATATGATGGATGAATTTCTTAGAAAACTTTGGAAAATGACTAGCAACATGCCGATTTGACCTTACTTCTAATAATTTAAAGTGATTTCTATCAAGTTAATTGGGGACTTTGAGACTGAACACTCTTGTTTGATATTGATCGACCTTTCAATCTACTCATCCATGTTTGCCTTCTAAATATTTAAATTGACTTTAACACTTATTGCAACCTACTTCGGCATTGATAGTAAGATCAATGTTCTTTATGACCTAGAATTCTTCATCGTCAACAACATTTTCATGCTTTAGCTCTTTAAGCATCTTCTCCTAAACAAAAATAATATAACTTTAGTAATATATTATTTGCCAATAATTCTAAACCGTAATAATGAATACCTAAGACACTAGTTTATTAGTAATTTCCTTTCATTGAGTGACTCTAGTGAACTCATTATCTTCCTCAAAAAGCTAGCTCACGACTTCATTTTGGATGTTCAAGATTAACTCAAAAGATAGAGGCCCTACTCAATCGTATGTTAAAATTTTGATTATAATTAATAAAACCTATAATTTATTTCTATGGCGATGGATCCAAAGTAATGAACTCTAAACCTTATCTTTTTACAAAAAAAAAATAATAATAATCTTACCCTATATCATTGAAGCAACTTAAGAGATTTTTTTCAAATGCATCCACTCTCTCAGTTCTGATCTTCTTAGGACGAGAAGCTTCTTCTACAATCAACTCTTGCTAAATTAATTTTGTTGGTACTTGGAATTATCCTTCCCCTCTCTACTTTTTGGAAGGGACAAGAAAACCATGAAATAGATGTACACTCATGCAAGACGTTTTGTTGATTAAGAACTAATTAATTACTTGAAAAACTTACAACTCAACATATCTCATCATAGACCAAAGCCATTTAAATTCTCAAGTTGCTTGGAACTACATATAAGACATGCCATCAAAGAGTTAACTCTGACTCGATTGTCACAATTGAACTGTTGAAATTCATGAGTGACTCATAAAGGTACAATTAATTGAGATTATTTATCAAAAGAACTCGTCAACTTGTCCAAAATGCTGGCCAATTGACTAGGGTCCTCTTAATAAGGATATTTGCCCATTATCTAAAACTTGCTTGTAGTTCCATGACTAAAAGCCGACTTTAAATGAAATTCACCTGTTACAAAACTAGATACATTGAGTTCAACCTCTATTATATAAAATCACTAGTCAAATATTTATATTACAAAAATATTACAAAATCTCACTAATTTTTTTACATAATTCATCTCTTTGAATTGCCTCTCTCTAGCTTAGTTCAACTCAACTTTCTACATTTAAAGGCATTCATCGAAGTATCTTTGATACATCCTCGAAAAATTATCTTGATCGGGCACGAATCTCGAGGAAAAATCAAGTTGAAAACTTCTGAAATTAAAATTGGGACCATCCGAACTCCGATTTCAGCAAACTTATAGTCGGACTGAACGTCTCGGAAATACAAACCCAACGACACCAAATTCAACCCAATCCGAGCCTAAATGGGTCCAAATCAAGGGCCCGAAGCGTTGCTGGAAGGTTGGAACCACAATTTGATTTACCAAATGATTTTCAAACATGACGTGCTTATAGTTGAATCGAGCGGCTCGACGAGAAGAATCCAACGAGCCCAAGATCACTGAATTCAGACATCTTTAAGACCTTCAAATGTATATCAAACAGTCCATGATCAAGGGATTCAACATCGGCCGTCCATTCAAAGCACTCCCTAATTACCCTTGATCTTCCTCTTATTTACGGGCCATGCCACTCCCAAAAATCTTTAAATAGAGCTCCCTCTCCTCTTGAAAAAGAGCACCTAATCCTAAAGAGAAAAGAGAAAGATCGGAGCGCTCTTGCCTCCTTGCTCCTCAACCACCGTCGGAGTTCCGCCGGGCCACCGCCTGACGCCCTGAGCTCCTCCGGACCATCACTTGACGTCCTCAACTCCGCCGGACCACCACCTGACGCCCTGAGCTCCACCGGACCACCACTTGAGGCTCGGACTTCCATCGGACCACCACCTGAGGCCCGGACTTCTGCCGGACCACCACCTGAGGCCCGGACTTCCGCCAGACCACCACTTGACGTCCTCAGCTCTGCCGAACCACCACCTGACGTCCTCAGCTCCACCGGACCACCGCCTGACACCCTGAGCTCTGTCGGACCACCACCTGAGGCCCGGACTTCCGCCGGACCACCACCTGAGTCCCAAACTTCCGCCGGACCACCACCTGACATCCTCAGCTCTGCCGAACAATCACCTAAGACCCGAAGTTCTACCGGACCATCACCTAAGGCCCAGAATTCTGCCAAATCATCGGGTGACCCCGAAGTTTCACTAGTGTGACGTCGAACTTTCACATACTCCCGACTTCAACCCTACAGTTGATACTTGTAATCTGATCGCCCTTGGAAGCGAGTCAGCCCACTGTAACCTACTTAAGTGCTAGTGAAATCATTTCAAACTTGGCCAGGCCATGTGGTTTTTCTCCTTTTTTAGGGATTTTCATGTAAAAATCTTGTGTTCTCTGTGTGTGAGAGCTGGATATCCGTGCAACGCTAAGACGTAAAATTCTAACTCTATCGCCGCATATATTCTAGTCCGCAACATTCTTATAAATCAATTTTCTAAGTTTTCGTTTGGGATGGCTATCAAACTGTTTCTTAAAGTATTTTTTTTTACAAAAATTTTATTTTTTGTATTAAAAAGCTATTTTAAGAAGCTCTAAGAAAGTCATTCCAAATGAAGCCTAAGTGTCTCATTGAAATCCATCTCCTCTTTTTTATTTTCTTTAGGCTTAATTCTTTTCTCTAATAAGATCTAAATATTTTTCTAGAGACAACGTTGAATCCAACACTTTGCATCATTGTTATCAACAGTGAGTAAGGCTATAAAAACTATAGGATTATTCGCACAATCAGATTTTTATGAAAAATTTAGTCACATAACCTTTAAAAATCGGGTTAACAGGTCAGCTCGAATCCGACCCGTTTAATAGTAAAAAAAGCTGATCTTCATTTGTGAAAGCTTTCTAGTACAAAAATTTTTAATTCAATACATTTTTATACTAAAAATTTATTTTAGAAAGAAAAAAAATAATAATCATTGATGATGGTTTTCTGTTATAAAATTTATCAAAATGAAGTATTTTCTTATAGTTAAAATTAGACCAATTCAAACTCCACCTATGATGTGGCGCCATTAATGGCGGCCACACAATCGTGGGAAGGCACAGATTGAATGAAAATTTAAGGTTTCGCAAATAACTATATAAATATATAACAATTAGTAAATGATGTTAATTTTCAGTATATAGCCATGCCATTATTATTTTAACTGATGATCTTTGGTTTCTTTCGGAAGCTGAAAACAAATATAACATATTATATTTTTTATCAAATCATAACCAAACATAAATTAAAAAATATATATAATCGAGCCCAAACGCTCCTAATAATTTATTTGCTCATTGATTGCTAGTTTCCTTATTTCATTCTATTTATCCTTTTCCTTGCTTTACCTCTACCATACACACAAATTTGATATTCTATTTCACGGAAAGTGATGTAGTAGATCGGTGGAAGAAATAAATCCCCTAAAAATAACACCTAATTTGAGAAATGAGTTAAGATCAAAGCTCAAATAATATAATATTCATTATATCATCTCTTTTTCTCCTTACAACAGCTATATATAACAAGTTAAGAAGTTTCTAGAAAGCAAATAGATAATTTATCCCTAACTAGAAAATGTCTTAGGAAAAAGTTTTTTAGCAATAAATTACCTATTTGCTTTCTAGAAACTTCTTAGCTTGCTATATATAGCTGTTGTAAGGAGAAAAAGATGATAAGATGAATATTATATGATTTGAGCTTTGAGCTTAGTTCCTTTTTTCAAATTTGAATGTTACTTCTAGCAGGTTCATTTCTTCCACCAATCCATTATATCAGTAAGCATCCTCTCTTATTTGGGCTACATTTGGGATAACTTTCTTACTATTATATTTTTCATATTGCAATAATAATTTCTATTTGGTCATTATTTTTTAAAATTTTATGTATTAAAAAGATATTTTTTACAACAGATTTAAAAATTTTCTTTCTTTACAACACCTTTATAAAATGCTAAGAAAGTTGTCCCAAATAAAGTCTAAGACTTCGTTTGGGATAACTTTCTTACTATTTTATAAAGTTGCTATAGAGAAAATAACTTCTTAAAATTGTCACAGAAAGCATTTTTTCTAGTAGAAATTTATTTTTAAAAGCAGCGAAAAACTAATGACCAAATAAAAATTATATTTGAAGTCTAAAAATAATATAGTAAAGAAAACTGTCCCAAACAAAACCTAATTCTCATTTGATTTAATGCTACGTATTTTTGTTTTTGTTAATGTAGTTTGATGCCTTGTATATGTTTTTGATCATTAGGTAAGATCATCTTATTCTCTTTTCTTCAAGCTTTTTATGTTGTCCAATTGTACTAAGTCATAATATATAGATCATTATCTTAGCTTGACTTTCTTATGATATCTTTTTTTAATACATTTTCTCCTCTCTCTCTCTCTCTCTCTCTGTATAGGAAATTGTCAAAGCCAAAAACACACCTTGCAGCGTAGGAGCGCGACTATTAAATTAATTTATAGGATTAATCTTGTAAGGATATATAAAAATAACTAAGGCAGCATCACTTCTCTGTTTCTTTTTGTATATTGCGAAGATGAGCGGAATTTTTTTTTGCATGGAATGGTTTTTTTATTTTTGTTGCTAACAATGTATACAAATATGATGAGTCAATGCCATATATTTATTTGAAGTTCACTATGTTCTTTCATTCTTATCCAAACAATTTCGGCTGATTACATAAATACGTCCTTCCTCATTGGTGTTGAACACAATTACATTATTAAATAATTCAATTTGCAGCTTCTTGCCTAATCGCTGGTATTGCTTTTTATCCTCGGCGGGTCTTTTTATGAAAATAAAGATAGCCGATTACTATTTTGATGTACAAATAAGATTTCGTTCGGGACGACGTTCTTACTATTTCTTAAAATAATTTTTTAGTATAAAAATTTTAATTTTTGTATTAAAAAGCTGCTTTAAGAAGCAGTAAAAAAATCACCCCAAACGAAGTCTAAGGCTTTGTTTGGGAAGACTTTTTTGTTGCTTCTTAAAGCAGTTTTTTAGTTAAAAAATTTAATTTTTGTATTAAAAAGTCGCTTTAAGAAGCAGTAAAAAGTCGTCCCAAACGAAGCCTAAGACTTAAAATCTTAATCATCACCAACTCTTTGTATTGTATTTAAAATTGTTCATGGGTAACCTTAAAAATCCAGGCTTCTTTGGCTTCTTTGGGACAGCTTTTAGGCTTTTTTTGGGAAACTTTCTTAACATTTTTTAAAATAATTTTTTAGTATAAAAATTTTTAATTTTTTGCACTATAAAATTTTTTTAGAAAGCAGTAAAAAGCTGTCCCATCGAAGCCTTAGCAAATACTTTTTTATTACTTTTAAGGTATATTTGCATCAGGAAGTTTTTGTTGAAAATAGTAAAAAAATGTCCGAAAAAAATTCCTAGTTCCAAAATTGAGCTAAAAATGATAGAAAAAGTTATGGAGAGAAAATCTAGAGTGAAAAACTTTAAGAATTCACTAAATAGTTAAACAATATAAGATTTAATAATGATTATTATGTAAATTAAATATTTCCTATGTTTTTTTTTTATAATTATGTGCTTAAAATAGTGCTGACATAGGCCGTGTTCTTTCTCTAATTTATTGATTATTCTTTCCAATCAAATTAAAATAATTTATATTGTACTCTACCTGTCAATCGAATAAATAGGTAAGAACTCATTTCAATATAAATCATTTATCATTATCATCATAATTTTTATTTTATTTTCCATTTAAATCTCTTTCAAGTTTTTTTTTTTGACGAATTTATAAAAAGGAGTAGGTTTTAGGATTAAATTAGCTTACAGAACTTGTCAAGGAAAAATTTAAAAAGGAGCAAATACGGATAAGAATTATCCGGTTTCTATTGAAACCGAAACTTCATAATCCGATTTCAATTGAAACCGTAGTTCCAGTCCACGGTTTCAAAAAAATAAATAAATTCCAAAGAAACCGGATAATAGTTAGCCGGTTTCTTAATTAAAAAAAAATTCTAACGAAATAAAAAAAATTCCAAAGAAACCGGATAATAGTTAACCGATTTCTTAATTAAAAAAAATTCTAAGGAAACCGTACGGTTTCTTAATTAAAACAAATCCATTTTATAAAAATATTAGGTTTTTTAAATATTTAATAAAAAATTAAATTTCATTTCAAACCGGTGCTCTACTAGGTGAATTTTTTTAAAATTAATGAATAAAAAATAAATTTAATTTAATTTCAAAAATTAATGATTTTTTTGCAATATTTGGTTTTTTAAATATTAAAAAATAAAAAAAATGAAAACTAAAATTTAATAATTTTTTGCAATATACAACTTATTTTGTAAATATTAAGTTTTTTTACAATATTAAGTTTTTAAAAAAAACCTAAATATAGTAAAATTTTACATATTTAATATTTAAATTTTTTTACATATACAACTTATTAGTATATTTTGAAATGAAATTTAATTTTTTATTAAATATTTCAAAAAACTAATATTTTAAGGAAATGGAATTTTTTTTAATTAAGAAACCGGTTAGCTATTAAGAAACCGGTTAAATATTAAAAGTAAAAAAAATAAAGAAACCGGATTTTCAAAATCCGGTTTCTACAAAATCCGATTTCTATAGTAATTTTTTTTAATTTGATTATTTAACTTAGAAAATAAAATCTTTATTAAAATGTTTATATTTGATATATAATCAAAAAATTAAATCGGAGACCATCTGAACTTTAATTTCAGTAAATTTATAGTCAAACTAAACGTCTCGAAAATACAAACCCAACGACACCAAACTCGACTCAATCCGAGGCCAAATGAGTACAAATCAAAGACCTGAAGCGCATTTGGAAGGTTCAAACCATAATTTGGATTTCCAAACATGACATGCTTATAGTCGGATCGAGTGCTTGACGAGTCGAATCCAACGAGCCCAAGATCGCCAAATTCTGATATCATTAAGACATTCAAATGAATAATTGATAATCTAAAAATAATTATTAATATAAATATAAATTTTAAAAAGTTTTTTTATATAAAAAACGGTTTCTTAAGAAACCGGATAATGAAAATACCAAGATTGAATCCCTTTTGTTCGTAAATCTCATGAGTTCTTAATGTTCTTACATGTCAGTGTTGCGTGCTAGAATATTTGCGGCAGTAAAGTAGGAAAGTTTTTTATCTTAAGGTTGCACAGATACCTAACACACAAAAGGGAGATTAGAAATACCAAGATTTTTATGTGGAAAACTCTGAAAAGGGAAAAAATGGGGCCATGCCCAATTAAAATAATTTCACTAGTATTTGAATAGATTACAAAAATCGTCCTTAAACTTGAGGATGGTTAGATTACAAAAGTCCAGAAAGTAAATTAAACTTCATGTGGGTAATAGTGGTTGGTCAGAAGCCTGTTGTCGGTCGATGAACAGACGAAAGTCTGGCGATGATCGGGAAAAACTCTGGCGACGTTCAGAAAAAATTTCGGTGGTGGTTGGGAAGAACTCCGGCGGTGGTTGGGAAGAACTCCGGCGACGGTTGGCAGGAACTACGATTATATTCGAGTAGAACTCCGGCGGCGGTCGGGAAGAACTTCGACGGTGGTCGAGAAGAACTCCGACGGTGGTCCAGGAGAACTCCGGCGGTGGTTGGGAAGAACTCCGGCGATGGTCGGGAAGAACTCGGGCCATGGTCTGGAAGAACT
Organism: Dendrobium chrysotoxum; assembly: GCA_019925795.1. Lineage (NCBI taxonomy): Eukaryota > Viridiplantae > Streptophyta > Magnoliopsida > Asparagales > Orchidaceae > Dendrobium > Dendrobium chrysotoxum. Next base: position 32,360,393 of record CM034309.1, on the reverse strand, counting down.
CCGACGATGTTTGGAAAGAACTTTGGTGGCAATTGGGAAGAACTCTAGCGGTGGTCAAGAAGAACTCCGACGACGGTTGGGAAGAACTTCGATGGTGGTCGAGGAGAACTCTAGCGATGGTCGAGGAGAACTCCGACAATGGTCAGTGGCAATAGAGCTCCCCAAGTTTTCTCCTTTCCTCCAACTTTTCTCCTCCTCTAATGTGAAGAATGGTAGACCTATTTATAGTTTTCTTAGAGTGGCATGACTTGAAAATAGTGAGAAGATAATGGACAAGTTGGGAATGTTCAATCAAGCGGCTCATGGTGATTCCTTCAATTATAAACCGTTGATTGAGTATTTAAGTGGCTTAATGATGTCGGAATTGGTTGATCTTAGGCTTGTTGAACTCGTCTCGTCGAGCCGCTCAATTGACTATAAGCAAGTTATATTTGGAAGTCATTTGATCATTCAATTGTTATTCTGAAGCTTCCAAATAACGTTTGGTTCATTGATTTGGGCTAATTCGGGCTCGGATTGGACTGAATTAGGCGTCGTTGTGTTATGTCTCTTTAAAACGCTCAGTTTGATTATAAACTTGCCAAAATCAGAGTTTTAAAGCTCGAAATGAATTTTTATAGTTTCTGATTCATATTTGCATTGAGATTCATGTTCGATCAAAGTGAATTTTTGGTGACATATCAGTTATCCCATATTTTTAGACATCAAAGCTTCAAGTGTCCGAAAGTACATATTAAAACTTTTGAGAGATTATTGAAACGAAATTATCAATTCAAATCGTGCAATATGTACTCTTCATATAAGACATTACAGATCTCCATTTGCTATTATGAATCGAATAAAATGCCTTGGGTTGTGAATTGAAGATTGCCCGAAATTTTTAATTATATTAATTAATTTTAATTTACATTAATTACTATTCTCCTCATCAATAATTATACATATTAATTCATTCAATTCTTTTTCAACCCTAAATTGAAATATCACATTTTCTAAAAAATTTTCTATAAATTTGATCAAACTCAATGTTTGACTTACCAAATCAATGAGGCAAATTTTTAACTTACCAAATGAATGAGGCAAATTTTTATCTTATCTCTTGGCACATTTACATTGAACATGAATCATTCATAAAATCAGCCAATTCAAAAATTTTATATAAATTATAAAATATATGTATACATTCTCATTAAACCAACATAGTCAAATGAGATTATGCTCATATTTGACTCCTAATTAAATAAAATGTTTTCATAAAATCAACTGAACTTAAATAAATTATCAAGCATAATATTGATTTTCCTTACAACTTTATCCATTTAAATGATTTATGTAATTACATATATAATATTTATCTTGCACAGGATTTTTCTATTCAGCTAGATTAGCTGGAAACAAGCATTTTTTTCATAATCGGAAAGTTGTTCGGCCTTCCTGAGGCCATTCCTCCAATATGAAAATGTCTCAATAAATTGAGGCAGTTATTGCACTGCCTCATATAGTTTTTATTTTAATTAATTATTTATTATTATTAAATATTTTTTTGCTTTTAAAATTCCTGAATTTTTTGTTTATTCAAAAAAGTTTGGAATGGCTTTTAAGCTTCCCCCTTCCATACTCCTATAAATACTCCCTTTGAGGTGGGGAAAAGCACAATCTCTTGGGCCGGTTCAAGCTCTCTTGGATTGATAGCTCGGGGATTGTCAACGACGATCAAATCATTGCCCTCTTATGTCGATCCTTCTTTGGATTTGTTGCTCGGGGGGTTTGGACAGTGATCAAAATTTTACCTTCTTGTGCCGGTATTTCCTTGGATTGGTAGCTCGGAGGGCTTTGACGAAGATCAAAGCATTGCCATCTTGTGTCGATCCTTCTTTGGATTGGTAGTTGGGAGGGTTTTGACTATGATCAAAGTTTTGCCCTCTGGTGCCGGTCCTTCTTTGGATTGGTAGCTTGGTGGATTTTGACGGCGATCAAAGTTTTGCCCTCTTATGACGATTCTTCTTTGGATTGGTAGCTTGGAGGGCTTTGACTGAGATCAAAGCATTTTCCACTTGTGCTGGTCCTTCTTAAAGTTGGAAACAAACATGAATTACACTTCCAAGGGTAGCAATTAGCGGAACATTTCAGATTTAGCTTCAAAGTAGCATTTTCCAAAAATTCTCATGATCATCTTCTGCACCAAATGATGGTACAAAGAGATGTGGAGGTAGTAGCACTCGGGAGGATTCCCGCTATAATAAGAGGATAGGTAGAATTTTGACGATGGTTGATGGTTGACAATTATAAGTCATTCTTTTGACGCAAGAAATTAGGCAACCTGCCTAACATAAGTGATTAGGTTATATTTCGATGTTGGCACTCAAATGATGAATTGTTGATGATAGTCGAACTGCATTTTATTGAAGATAGTAGGTTTAGTGCATGTTGATGGGGCAAAAAACAATTATCTTGATGTAAGGGTCAGACACTATGTTGATCTTCACAGTCAAGTGATATGCTTGTTGTATATAGTTTTGAGACATTTATATGAGTTTAATATTTGCTTCTGAGGTAAGAAAGGCCTCATATTCATGTAAGAAATTCTTTTTCTTGTGAATTTGCACCCTCCCCCCGGTAACTTGATTAGAGGGATTTGTAGGTTTAAATTTTGATGATTTCAAGAAATATATATCTTTCGAGGCTTTTAGCCTTATGAGATTTTTAATTGAATGGTGATTCTGTCAACCTTTTTTACTTACGCTATCTTTTTAGTAATTAAGGACCTTGTTTGTTACTAGTTTTCTTTCTAGGCTACCACATGGGTGTTCCTTGATGGGGTTATTTGTTAGTTCCATGTCCTTAATCTGTATGGAAGAGGTTAGATCAAATCCGTCAAGGATATTTGACATATTCAAGATTATTTGTCAGAGCATTGCTCAATAACATTAACATATGTGGAAGAGGTCGAGGGAATCCAACAATAATGTTTGACATATCCAAAGTTATTTGTTAGAGCATTGCTTAATGACATTAACCTGTGTTGAAAAGGTCGAGAGAATCCACCAAGGATATTTGATCTATCTGAGGTTGTTTGTCTAAGCGTTGCTCGATGACATTTACCTGTGTGGAAGAGGTTAGCATGAATCCCCCTGGAATTGATCATCTAATGATTGAGATATAATAAATATTTTGTATTTTTTGAATCAAATATAAAATGATAGATATCATAAATTACTTAGGATTATCGTTATTATCTTGCTTGGAAAAGAAGATAATATTAGTAATAGGCAAACAAAATCTTATTATATTAAAGAAGGCAATATAATGATTCTATAATATAACTTAGAGATGCGAGGGCTACATAATAGTCAATCAAGAAAGTATATATACTATAAAGTAAATAGCTTTAATATCAACTATTTATAATATTTGTGAATGTCAGCGATGGTGCTTAGGTGGAGATTCGAGATTCTTTTTAAGCCTTATAACTCACTCAATTTTTATCCGCTTCCAAAGGTCCTACATAGGGGAGGCCTTTTGAAGGATATCTTTATTCTAGAAATCTTAATTTTTGATATGAAGGGAGGGTGACAAATGGGCGTGGTTGAGCTTGTCTAAGGTAGCACATTTGAGCAACTTGTCGATTTCCAAGTACTTCACCAATCCCAATTAGAGTTAAAAATTTTATTTTTAGATGGAGCATATAAGTAATAGTTCTAAAGATTGATTGCAAGGGTCTCCCAAATATAGCATTGTATGCCAATTTTGATTTGACAATAATGAATTGAACTGAGTGAGTAGCCTACCGAGGGAATTCTCTAAGTATAACATGGAGAGTAATTGCCTCCTCCACCCTCACTAGATGATTGTCAAATCCAAACAACAGTCTAGCAGCAGGCAGAAGTTTCTCTATGACCAGACACATACTAAAAAAAGCTGAGTAAAATAGAACATCCATTGAGCTCCTATTATCAATTAATATTCTTTTGATGTTTTAACATGGATCTCCATCATCAGTGTTAATAACAAGTGGGTCTTGGTGTGGAGTATAACTCCCTTCTAGGTCAGAATCACTGAATATGATGGAATGATTAGCTTAAGTCAATGCTGGCTCCTCCGGGGTATTGAGGAGAACCTGAGAAGATAATAGGGGTCCTCTAGCAATGGTTTCAATTTCTCCAATTATTTGAGGGTTAGCTTATTGTTGTCTTTGTTGTTGCTGTTAATTCTGCCCCCAGTAGGATTAGTTTCATTTCGAGTAGATGGATTTTGAGTTAATTGATGAAGATATCCTTATTGAATTAATCTTTTAATTTCTTCTTTCAATTGTATGCAAGCTTTAATAGTATGTCCCCAGCTTCGATGAAAGTGACAATAGTAATCCTAATTGCTATTATTTTTCTTCAGCGGATTGGGCCAATTAACTGTTCTTTCATTTTGTATAGCAAAGAGAATATTAACTTGTGGCATATTTAATAGAGTATATTCTTTCTTTGTTATATATTCATGGTCATGCTTAGAGGATTGAGGTGGAAGGTCTTGATTTCTCTTATGAGATTTCTAAGCTACTAACTCATGCCTATTCTTTCTCTTATTGGAAGGTTGCTCAAATTATTTTCGATGTGCATTGATAGCATCGTCAGCCATGATTTGTGCTTCAACTCTGTGGATAAGGTCAACATAAGAATGAACGGTATCTCGCATCAGCGATAAGTAGAATGGTCCAGGGCGTAACCCTCCAAGAAAAATACCCCACAATAGCTCAGAATCTCCTTTTGAAATTTAGCGAGCTTTAAAAGAAAATCTTTAAACATTATCCTTTAGTGATTCCAGATAATGGGAAGAATCCTTGATAATTCTTCGATTGGCGATAAACTGCTCAACAAAGAGCTTCATAAGATGCGAAAAATTTTGGATTGCATTTTTATGGAGAGCATAAAACCAAGTGTGAGTCTGACCCTTAAGGGTAGCAGGGAAAACTTTGCAAAGAAGTGCGTTAAAAGTATGTTGTATATGCATGATAGCTCTATAATGATCAATATCAGATGACCCATCATAAGGATCAATAGTAGGTAACTTAAACCATGTTGGAATGTGGTATTGGAGAATTTCAAACGTCAGAGGAGATGACTCTTGGAAACTGCGTTGTGGATTGAATGGGTTCTTATTACTTATGGGGAATTATTCTTGGACAAGATGTCGCAATTCATCTTGTATAAAATCTCAAGGGGTATCTACCATGGGTTAAAGATTCTTCATTTGATTCATTCTAGGTGAAGCATGTATAGAAGTTGCAGCATCTTCTATCTTCGGATCAAACTGTGGAGAAAGAGTAACATTGGCATGAGGACGAGCATCTTTAAATCGTCCACCCATATTATGCTGATGATATTGTGGAAAAGGAATTTCATCATTTTGCGATGGTTTCCTCTGTTGACTAGCTTCTTTCAGTAGTTGTAAAATTCTTGCTTATTGTTCCTCCATCCTCCAAATTCGAGTTTTTAATGAAAAATGTTGTCCCCTTGAGTAATTACGATGTCTATAATTATCAGATGGGAATCTTATTTGATTGGTATTAGAATGAGGGAATCTATTATTAGTACCACTTCATTCTACCATTGAAGAAAAGTGGGAATGCTTCCTATAAATGGCGTTGAACTATTGCGTGCTAGAATATTCGCAGTGGTAAAGTAGGAAAGCCTTTCATCTTAGCATTGCACGGATACCCGGCACACAAACAAAGAGATTAGAAACACTAGAATTTTTATGTGGAAAAGCATGAAAAAGGTAAAAAACCACGGGACCATACCCAGTTGAAATAATTTCACTAGTATTTGAATAAATTACAAAAATCATCCTCAAACTTGAGGACGGTTAGATTACATAAGTCCATAAAGTGGATTGAACTTCGTGTGGGTAATAGTGGTCGGGTAGAAGCCTATTGTCAGTCGATGAACATGCAGAAGTACGGAAACAGTCAGGATGAACTCTAGCAACATTCGAAAAGAACTTTGATGATGGTCGGGAAGAACTCCGGCGATGGTCGAGAAGAACTCTGGCGATGGTTGGAAAGAACTCTGACGATTATAGAGGAGAACTCTGACGGTGGTCGGGAAGAACTCTGGAGGTAGTCGAGAAGAACTCTGGCGATGGTCGGGAAGAACTCAGATGGTGGTCGGAAGAACTCAGACGGTGGTCGAGAAGAACTCTGGCGATGGTTGGGAAAAACTCTAGCGGTGCTCAAGGGGAACTCCGACAGTGGTCGGGAAGAACTCCGACAACGTTTGGAAAGAACTTCGGCGACGATCGAGGAGAACTCTGGCGGAGGTCGAGAAGAACTCCGGCGACGGTTGGGAAGAACACCGGCTGTGGTCGAGCAAGAACTCTGGGGGTAGATGAGAAGAACTCCGACTATGGTCGAGGAGAACTCTGGCGATGGTCGAGAACTTCGGCGGTAGTTGAGGGAAAGAGATCTCCTCAGGTTTTTTCCTTCTTTCCTCCACCCTTTCTCCTCCTCTAATGTGAAGAATAGAGGGCCTATTTCTAGTTTTTTGAGAGTGGCATTGCTTATAAATAGTGAGAATATCAAGAGCAAATTGGGAGTGTTCAATCGGAGGACGCATAGTGATTTCTTCGATCATAAACCGTTGATTGAGTATTTAGGTGCCTTAATGATGTCAGAATTTAATGATCTTAGGCTTGTTGAACTCGTCTCATCGAGCCGTTTGATTCGACTATAAGCAAGTTATATTCAGAAGTCATTTGATCATTCTATTGATATTCTGAAGCTTCTAAATAAGCTTTGGTTCCTTGATTTGGGCTCATTCGGGCTCGCATTGGACTGAATTAAGTGTCATTGGGTCCATCTCTTTGAGACGCTCAGTTTGACTATAAACTTGCCAAAGTTAGAGTTTGGATAGTCTCAAAATTAATTTTTAGAGATTCTGATTGATATTTGCATCAAGATTCGTGCCCGATCAAAGTGAATTTTTGGTGACATATCAATCAATTTTCTTTTTATAATTAAAACACCCCTCTCTGTCGACCACTACATCATTCGGAACCCTCAAATTCTCGAACATTTTAGGGCTAATGAGTCTGAATGTTTTCTCGATGGTTCTTCCCAATGTCCATCTAAATATTCTTTTGATGCCATGAGATAGCCAATTCCCAAATAAAATTATAATATATGACAACTAATAGATCAAAATCTAACTACGACACTATGTTTAGGTTTCGTTTGAGACAATTTTTTTACTACTTTATGAAGCAATTTCTTAATACAATTTCTTTTGAATTTGAAATTATTTGGCCCAAAAAATTATTTCATAAAACAATAAAAAAACTGTGCCAAACAAGACCTCAAACATTTCATATTCTCAATCTTAACTCATTAGCGATAACATGACAAACACTTGCTAAGCATTTCCGATCAACAAATCATTTTTGTCTTATTCAATTCCATAATGTGGTTCATCACATCTCGATGGAGATCAAAACTATAACCCAATATATCTGATTCTGGGAGATATTGATAATAATATTAATCATATGCTTAAAAGAATTTAATTATATTTTATGTTTTAAATATCTTCAGTTTTTTATATTTTATCATTAAATAATTATAAAATCTTCAATTAAAAGAATTTGTATGATAAACTTATAATGATATTGACACAAATATCTTCAAAGTTTTAATAAATTTTTTAAATATAACGATATATTTTCATTATAATTAAAAATATTTTCATTTATTTATATAATTTTTATGCATAAAAAATGAACTAATATAGATACATATTTTAAAATTTTAAATTTCATATAATTATGTCAGAATATTTTGATGTTATTTTAATTTAAATTTACTTTATAATCGTTAGATTTAATCTTGAGTTATGGTTATACAAATAAATTTAATATTATATATATTTTTTTCAAAATAAATTCAATAATTTCAAGCTCATTAACAAAATTTTTTTATGATATTAAATACAAAAGTAAATGTATGGAGAAAGAAAAAAATAAAATTTTAATTTAAAGGATATTGTCAGTTGATACCGAGAGAGGCTATTCTTTGGTACATTGACAATTTGACATCGGCAAATCAAAATATTATGAATAACATTATTATAACTCTTTATTCTTTTGAAATATTCAGAAATATTTTTATAGTTATAAAACTTCAAATATGTGCTCTTTAAAAAAATAATAATAAAAAAATGAAGGCCCAATATCATATATTATTATTTTTAAATTAAAATTTACAAAAATATTTAATTTGTCCTTTTAAAAATTTAAGATTTGTTATATATATCTATTAAAAAATATTGATGATAATTTAAAAATAAATAAATTCATGCCCCTCCAAAAAAATTCTTCTCTCCATCAGTAATGACAGCGAAGTTTAACATTAATCAAATATCATTAAAATAATGATACCGGCTTTTTTCTTCTTTGAAATAATGTTATCAACAAAAAATAAAATATTTTATAAAAAGTTTAAATATTAATATCATGTGGCATTTAAAAAAATTACTTAAAATTATTTTGTTCCTCCTACATAACACGTTGTTTTATTATAATTTAGGTTTAATGCTTGTAATGCCAGGCAGCATTCAGTGAGATTATTTGTTTTTCTTCCTCTTATTTGTCACTACAGAAGAATAAGAAAAAAAAATCCTTCATAAGAAAAAGACAAACTCAATAAAAATCTAATATTCTACATCAATCAGGGGTGGAATCAAAAAAAGTTCAGGGTGAGCAATTGCCCATTTTAACTTTTTTTTTAGATTAATTAATAAGTATTGTAATTATTTTGTCTAACTTTAATAAATGCAACTCTCCAAATTTTAAGAAATAATTTTTTTTCTATTTCATAAATAAAATTATGTATTTAACATTTTCAGTGATGGATCCAACCCTTTTTTTTATATTGGCAAACTCAATATATAAAAATTTATATATATTTCATTAGCAAAATTCAAAGAAAAGTCTTGTATTTCATTATAATTTATGAAATAAAAAAAATTACAAACTTTGCATTCTATTTTGTATTTTTTGATAATGTTACATAATGATTTTATGCATAACAGAATTAAATACTTCTTCTCAATATATGGCACTAAACAGTTATTGAGCCAGACATCACCCATTTTGTGACGCAGTCGATGCTTAATAATCTTCATTGTAAAAAATGCCCCTCTACTATATTAATTTTTTTTTAGAGTGGGCATTTGCCCAACCTCACTTGACCGGGGATCCGCCCATGCACATTCCTGCTTTAACCACCGGAAAAAAAGAGTCTAATTTCATTCAAAAATTCAAGATCGAACTTCTCTCTTGGCTTTAGCCAGCTTCCACTTTCCATTTGGATGTTAGAAAATTATTAATTGGTGCTTCTATTTTTTTAAAGCTTTTTTTAAAGATGATATTTCTCTTTATATATTTTATAAGAATCTTCTGAATAATTCAAACAAATCATTTTCAGAATATATTGAAACTATCGATATTTGGCGACTACAATTATGCAGGTTTAATGAATTTCAATAGATAGAGAGAGAGAGAGAGAGAGAGAGAGAGAGAGAGAGAGAGTATAAGAAGGAAATGAATAATTAAGATGAAGATTTCTAATGTTCTTAACAAGTCATGAAAGAAAAAAAAACTTTATATTTTGTAGAATGTGAAGGGCTGTTGAGCTTCCTACATGAAGAATAAGATTTTGTTTGGGATAATTTTTTATTATTTTATTTTTTGATATTATAATCATAACTTTTATTTGCCTACTATTTTTTTTATTTTAAAAAAAGTTATTTTATGAAAAATTGCTATCTGCAAAATAATAAGAAAATGGTCTCAAATGTAACATATTTATCTCTTAGTGAAGGAGAGTTTTTTATTAGGTGATTGCAGCTTATAAGTTCTTTTGGCATTTAAAAAAAAATAATGTTGGCCATTAATATTCAATTATCTAGAGCCAAAGCATTTAAATATAAATAAATAGTTTTATTTTAATTTTTTTCTCCAGTATTTGCCACGTGGCATATGATAGAATTAGAAGAATTCATCTGATGATTCTGGAATTTTTATCGATTTACTGCGAAGCTTTCTTTCAATTCCAACGACCTTTTCCATATGAAAATTTCTTCGGAACTATTTTAACCTATGTGACAATTTTTTTATCCGTTGATTCATTATAATAACCTAACGAGAGCTTCGTGTGGAAGTTCGAGGCTCAAAAATACGAGAGATTATTATGTGTGGAGTCGGGATGAGAGAACTGTCAGGATTTTATGAGTGTGTATAGAGTCCGAACGGGAGAGCTGATCGGATTTTATGAGTGTGCATAGTAATTGCACTTTTAGTGTATTTTTACTGCACACATTTATATAATCCAAACACAACTCCAATCCGAACTCTACACATAATAATCTCTTCAAAAATACAGCATTCATGATTAAATTAAAAAGAGCGAAGATATCGACGTTGTTCCAAAGCTGCGTTCTGATAAAATATTTTCTCATGATGCTCCGAGATAAATTAATAGTTTCCTGTTGTTGGCCTCTGTCAGCTACAGCCAAAGCACTTCTTTTCTACGGGTTGGATTGGTTCCGTAATGTTTGATTCCATGAAGAATTGGGATCATGCTTTGATGATAATATGCCAATTTTATTAAAATATATGCATTGTTTTCTTTTTATTTAGGATCAAAATATTTGAGAAATTTGAGTTATTAATAAAGTTTTTTTTTTGGTTTGGGATATGATTATATTTAATCATTTATTTTACAAAAAAATTAGGAGTGATTCTTGATACGTCATCAAAATAGTCTTGACCAAGCACGAATCTCAAAGCAAATTTGGGTGGAAAGCTTTCAAAATTAAATATGGGACCATCCAAAACCTGATTTTAGCAAGCTTACAGTAAAACTGAACATCTCAAAAAGTCGAACCCCAACGACACCAAAATCAGTCCAATCCAAGCCAAATGAGCCAAAATCAAGAGTCCAGAGTATATTTGGAAGGTTCAAAGCATAATTTGGATTACCAAACGAACTCTAAACATGACATGCTTATAATCGAATCGCGCGGCTCGACGAGACGAATCCAACGAGCCCAAGATCACCAAATTCTGATATCATTAAGACATCCAAATGTCCAATAAACGATCGACGATTGAAGGGATCAATATCGGCCATCCATTCAAACCACTCCCTTCTTAACCTTGATCCTTCCCGTATTTACAAGCCATGCCACTCTCAAAAAATTATAAATAGCCCCTAATTATTCACAAGAAGGGAGGGGGAGAGGGGAGAAGGGAAGAAGTTAGAAGCTGACTTGTCGCCGCCTGTTCGTCGATCACTGCCGGACTTCCGCTAGTCCGCCGACCACCGTCGGACTTCCGCATGTCCGCCAAAAACCACTGGAGTTCTTTCCGACGATCGTCGGACTTCCGCCCATCCGCTGACCACCGTCAAATTTTCGCCAGTCCGCCGACCACCGCCGGACTTCCGCCAGTCCACCGACCACCGCCGGACCTCCGTCGCCCGACGACTACAATCCTTCCGACCACTATCGCCCACCGACTACGGTCCTTCCAAGCATCGTGCCTCACAATGGTCCTCCTAACCTCCGTCGCCCGACTACGATCCTTCCAACCACTGTCATCCGACTACGATCCTTCTGACATACATCGCTCTTCGACTATGATCCGACTGCCCAAACGAATATATCAACACTGATTCTTCCAACTCCAAGCATATAATGCACTCTGTATGATGTATATTTGCTACATCGAGCCATGACCTTCCTTCTAAGGAAGGGCCTCATTTATAATCAATTGCAAACATTAGTGGATTCATTCAAACTAGGCCAGACCCCATGGTTTTTCTCTTTTTCAGGGGTTTCTACGTAAAAATTTTGGTGTCTCTTATGAGGGCTTCACCCCTACTCATTTATCTATTTGTGTGCTGGTTGTCGTACAAAGCTAGGACGTTAAACTTTATATCCCTCTTCCGCCGCGAATTTTCCAGGACACAACAATTCTTAAATCACATGTTTTGACAATTTTTTTTTTAAGAATTAAGCTTAAGAAGATTATATTTGATCATATTTTTAAGTGATTAAAAATAAATAATTGTTTGCATACTTTGAAGATATTGTAAATGTAACAAATTTTTTTGGTGTATAATTTTTAAATGCAACTAAATATTAATTAAATTTGTATTAAAAACATTAATTTGTTTAAAAGCACACTAAATAAAAATTAAAAAAAAAGAACCTAAATATGCCCTTAATCTACTCAATGTATATCACTTAACATTATATATATATATATATATAACATTACAACGCATAAAGTTTAATATTTACATACATAACACTACAAATGACAAAATAAAATGAAAAAAATTTCCCTCGTTATATTATTGTCACCGTTTCATCACTCTTCACCATCAGTCCCATCGCCTTTCACACTTCTTCCATCGTCACTCCCACCCTCTTCCTCCTACCAAAATTCATGAAGCCACTCACAACAAAGAAATCACATGGGAGCTAGCAAACAAAGGCATCGACAGGTTTATGCAGCATATGAAGAAGGCATCGAAGGGCCCAACGATGATGTGCTCGCATGTGAAGGCATTGATGATTCAAGGTGGCATATGGCGAAGGCATGAATGGAGCTTACAAGCAAAGGCATCGACAGGTCCAAACAGTGTGTGGAGAAGACATCAACAAGCCTAGAAAATTGGAATTCACATACGAAATGGGGTATAGGAGGAATGTGGAGAAGGCAACAATGGGCTTGGCGGTAAGATCCGATCGACAATTGTTCGGTGAGATCCCTAAATTTCATTAATAGAGTGCTACATGATATATATAAAACAAAATTTTATGATTGTTGCGGGCTAGAATATACGCGGCGATAGAGTTAAAATTCTACGTCTTAGCGTTGTACGGATATCCAACCCACACATAGAGAACACAAGATTTTTACGTGGAAAACCCTAAAAAGGGAAAAAACCACGGGGCCTGGCCCAGTTGAAATGATTCCACTAGAACTTGAGCAGATTACAGGGAACTGACTCGCCTTCAAGGGCGATCAGATTACAAATATCACCCGTAGGGTGGAAGTTAGAGGCTTGTGAGGGCCTAAGGTTGCTCTGGCAGAACTTCGGGGTCGCCTGGCGGTCTGACAGAGTTTTGGTCCTTAGGTAGTTGTCGGGCATAGTTGAGGACGGTTAATGGTGGTCCGGCGGAACTCCGACGTCAGGCGGTGGTCCGGCGAAGTGCAAGGCCTAAGGTGGTGGTCCGGCGAAGAGCAAAGCCTCAGGTGGTCGTTCGGCGAAGTGCAGGGCCTCAGGTGGTGGTCCGGCGAAGAGCAGGGCCTTAGTTGGTGGTCCGGCGAAGTGCAGGGCCTCAGGTGGTGGTCCGACGAAGAGTAGGGCCTGAGGTGGTGGTCCGGCGAAGTGCAGGGCCTCAGGTGGTGGTCCGGCGAAGAGCAGGGCCTCAGGTGGTGGTCCGGCGAAGTGCAGGGCCTCAGGTGGTGGTCCGGCGAAGAGCAGGGCCTTAGGTGGTGGTCCGGCGAAGTGCAGGGCCTCAGGTGGTGGTTCGGCGGAACTCCGGCGTCAGGCGGTGGTCCGGCGAAACTCCGGCGGTGGTCGAGGAGGAGCGAGGGGGCAAGAGCTCTCTCTTTTTCTCCTTAGGAATATTTGTCTTTTTCAAGAGGAGAGGGGGCTCTATTTATAGATTTTCATGAGTGGCATGGCCCGTAAATAGGTGGAAGATCAGGGGTAGTTAGGGAGTGGTTTGAATGGACGGCCGATCTTGAATCCTTTGATCATAGATCATTCGTTGGACATTTGAAGGTCTTAATGATGTTAGAATTTGGTGATCTTGGGCTCGTTGGATTTGTATCGTCGAGACGCTCGATTCGACTATAAGCATGTCATATTTGGAGATCGTTTGGTAATCCAAATTATGATTTGAACCTTCCAATAGTGCTTCGGACTCTTGATTTGGACCCATTTGGGCTCGGATTGGGTCGAACTTGGTGTCGTTGGGTTCATATTTCCGAGACGTTCAATTTGACTATAAGTTTACTGAAATCGGAGTTTGGATGATCCCAATTTTAATTTCGGAAGTTTCCAACTTGATTTTGCCTCAAGATTTGTGCCTGATCAAGATAATTTTTTGATGACGTATCAGTTGCCCCCCTATTTTCGGACGTTAAGGTTCCAGAAGTCCGAAAATACGCGTCACAATTTTTGAGGGATTTTTTGTGCGATTTGAAAATTGAAAACAATCCAATCTTGGGCATAGAGGTCTCGAATAGCTTTGAAAGTGTCAAAATTGAGTCCGGGACGTCGAAAAACGTTTCCGGGGACCCCAAAAAACGTCCGATTTGACCTTTCCGGGCTTGAAATTGGGCCCAAAAATGAGCTGGGACGGCCCAGCCGCCGCGCCGGACCGCCCGCGCGCTGCCGCGCGCCGCCTGGGCCCACGCCTGCGGGCCGCCTGAGCCCGCGCCCTGCCCGTCGGCAGGGCAGTTTAGGCCGGTCATGGTTGACCGGCCCTAGTCAGCCGGGCTGCGGTTGCCGGAAATTTTTTTTTTTTTTTTAATAACTTCCCTACCCCCCCCCCCCCCCCTCTCACCTATAAATACCACACCTTAGGCCCTTATTCCTTGCACCTTTCCCCTCTTCCCCCTCTCCTTTGTTTCACGTAAGGCCTTCCCCTGGCCCTGAACGGGTGGCATCCCTCGTGCAGGCCCAGGGCCCCTTGCTGCGAGAAGGAGACTCCTTCCCCTCTGCCCTTCTGCCTGTCTGTCCTCTTGCTATACGGGAGGTCTTCCCCTGCCTTCGGATAGGTAGCATCCCTTATCCTACAGCAGGGCCCCTTTCTATACAGAGGTCATGTCGAGCGACCCTGTTCCTTCGAGTGATCCTGCGGTCGGGAGAAAGTCTGTCGCGTTGCCTGACGGAGAGCGGAGGTCCACTAAAGGAGCGAAGGTAGATGATGTTGCATCCACTCTTACGGGCGATCTTCTGATGCTTCTCCATAAGAATTTCCGCATCCCTAATGATGTTGTGACGACGGTTCCGAAGAGGTCTGATCGGGCTAGTCTTCCTCCTCCCGGGTACCTTACTGTCAGCGAGGCCAGTCTGCGAGCAGGACTGCGCTTTCCACCTTCCGCTGAGGTGATCGAGATTTTGAGGAGATGCGGAGTGTGTTTGTCGCAGCTTTCTTATAGAGCCATGTCGGTGACAGTGGGACTGATCGCCCTTTTTAGAGACCAGGGGGCTGTACTGACACCTGAGCACCTTTCGTGGATGGGATGACTTACCAGTGATGTGCATGGGCGTGTGACCTTTAGATGCAAATGGTTAAACATGTGCACCCGGGACCCTGCGAAGAACTGGTCCAGTTCCTACTTTTTTGTGAGGAATGACTGGGGCCTACTTGAGAAGTGGGGGAAGATGAGGGACTTGCCAGCTCCTTTGCACGTCGGAGAGGAGGACATGATGAGACTTCTGAAGGTCCCTGATGTCGAGCATCTTCTATATGAGGTTCGTTATCTAAATAAGTATATAGAAGAAGAGTTTCTGTTCAAGGTTGGCTTGTCCTTTCACTCCGGGAGGTCGGATGCTCGGATGTTAAAGCCGACTTCCAAGGTTCCTGAGCCGCCTGTCCCAGTTCCGAAGGCTGCCTCTAAGCGACAGGTGGGAGGTGAAGATTCCCAGGTTTTGTTGAAGAAGAAGAAGTTGGAGGGGGTTGCGGCGAACACAGGCAAGGTTGCACCTGTTTCTTCCCCTATCAAGATTCATGTTCCTGGGGATGTCTTAAACAATCAGTGTGTCGGACGTCGCAAAGCTGATGACCTGGTAAGAAACTCTTTTTTGGTGTTTCTTTTTCTTTCTATTCTGGAATGGCTTCCGATTCCTCCCTTTCCTCTTATTTCAGTTGTCACAGCGTACAGAGCTCGAGGCTGAGCTAACGGGAGCCCTAAATGAATGGAATGCTGAATTTGTGAAGATCAAGTATCTTCAGGGAGAATTCAAGCGGAAGTAAGACCAGAAGACTAGAGAGGCCAAGGTGCTGGAGGAGGAGCTGTGCGGATGTAGGATCGAGTTGGCAAATATAGTACAATCTGTATCCCTCCAGAACCAGCAGATAGATCGTCTTCAGGTCAATCTTGAGAGGGCCCAGGTGACGATTACCCAGCTTCGTGAGGATCAGAGGGCTTCTGGAGAGAGAGTTGCGGTGCTCGAGGCTGAGAATAAGAGGTCCCAGACTCTTATTGCTGAGAAGGAAGCTGCTCTGACGAGTTTTGAGTCTGCAAGGGTCATTGATGATTTCAAGAAGTCCATAGCTTTCAAGATCATCATCCAGGATCATGTTCAGGAGGCTCGCGACCATATTTATGAGGTAGAAGTGAAGGCTTTAGAGCAGCAGTGCCTTGATGATGGGTTCATTCGGGGCTTCTTGAAGGGAGTCCGCTTGATGCAGCGAAAGACCGGAGTGGAGGTTGAGGGGCTGACACCTAGCTAGGCTTCAGATGATTTTCCTCCGGGTTCTGATGGTGATGAGATAGAGAGCGAGCTGCAGAAGGCCTTTGCCCTCGAGGCTGATGATGAGGTGGTAGATATTGAGTAGCGTCTTTACTAGTTATACTTATCTGATCTTTCTTAGCGCTTTAGTTTATATTGGATGTTTGTGTTCATATATGTCGTTATTTATGATTAGTAGTGGATTGCTTATTTAGTAGTGAATTATGTGTTGCCTTCTATGATTTAGTCTGAATGATCTTTACGCTCCTTCTTTCTTTTAAGGTACTTGAATCGTCTGAGATTATGGATTAATGTCGTTCAATCTATACAAAAGAGGTCAGGTTGTACCGACTCAGGATCAACTCTCGAGAGACTGAGATTCAAGCTTCTCTTTTTAAGGAGTTCAAGTTTCAGGTGAAGGACTTTTGACCTTTTCGAGGTTGTTAATTATAGCATTGCATAATGCTTTTTAACCTGTGTGGAAGAGGTCAGCTGGATCCCCTTGGGATCGATCATCCGGTGATTGAGGTGTAACGTAGAGTGTGCGTACCTCAAACCAAGGATATTATAACTAAGTGGCATCCACTTAGGATGTTTTGACCTATCCGAGGTTGTGAATTGAAGCATTTGGTTATGCTTCTTAACCTGTGTGGAAGAGGTCGGATCAAATCCCCCTGGGACTGATCATCCTGGATTGAGTTGCAATCGCGTTGCGTATTACTCGCATCTAAGATTTCAAGATTAAGGCTCACAGAAGGAGGCAATAAAGTAACTGAACAAGGGAACATAACTTTACTGCACTGAACAACACCATACTTCCCTGATACAATTCAGGGATATGAGTTACAAATGTTACTGTCAATATAGGAGGTAAACGACACTTAACACATACAACACTTGAAAATAAAAATACTTTTATTTTCTACTGATAGTATTTGCGAAGGTTATCCACATTCCAGGTCCGAGGAAGCATCTTTCCTTCAGCATCTTTTAGTTTGAAAGTTCTGGGCTTCACTGCGGCTGCCACCAAGTACGGACCCTCCCAGAGGGGGGAGAGTTTGTTGCGCTGAGGGCCTCTTCCTGCCGCCTCGATGCTGCGCAGAACCAGATCCCATATCGCTATACGACGTGGTTTCATCCTTCGGTTATAGTGATGGGCAATCCTCTGGTGATATGCAGCGGTCTTGAGTGCCGCTTCGTCTCTTATTTCTGAGAGGAGGTCTAGATTGCATCTGAGCCTTTCTTCGTTGCCGTTGAAGTCAAAAGTTTGGACTCTATGACTTGGAACTCCAATGTCGACTGGAATGACGGCTTCAGTTCCAAAGCAGAGATTGTATGGGGTTTCTCCTGTTGGGGTTCGTGCCGTGGTACGATAGGCCCAGAGGACATTTGAGAGTTCATCAGCCCATTGCCCCCCAGCCTTCTCCAAGCGTGTCTTCAATCCTTTCAGAATCGTCCGGTTAGTGACCTCTGTCTGTCCATTGGTCTGGGGATGGGCCACAGCCGTGTGTACTAGCTGAATGTGAAGATCTTTACAAAATGTGGTAAAGACCTTTCCCATGAACTGTGTTCCGTTATCTGTGATCACCTTGGCGGGAATGCCGAAACGGCATATTATGTTCTTCCATAAGAACTGCTTAGCATTTGCTTCTGTGATTTTTGCCAGAGGCTCGGCCTCTACCCACTTCATGAAATAATCCACAGCTAGTATAATAAATTTTTGTTGTCCAGTGACTATGGGGAAGGGCCCTATAATGTTGATCCCCCACTGAGCAAAAGGCTAGGGACTCTGTAGTGTTGAGATTTCTGTAGCAGGTAGATGGGTAAGGTTGGTATGCAATTGACAATTATTGCACTTTCGTACGAACTCTAGTGCATCTTGTTTCATCGTGGGCCAGTAGAAACCTTGTCTCATTATCTTATGGGCGAGTGCCCTTCCGCCCAAATGTTCTCCATAGATGCCTGAATGTACTTCTCGGAGCGCATAGTTAGCTTCTGAAGGAGGGAGGCACTTGAGGTAGGGCCCTGTGAAAGTCCGTTTTTATAACTCTCCATTTACAACAGTAAAGTTGGATGCCTGCCTCCAGAGTCGTACTGCTGCTATTGGGTCTTCTGGAAGAACACCTTCTTGTAAGAAAGATAGGAGAGGGCTGATCCAGGATATCTCTCCTAATTCAATTGACTGTATTATCCACGGGCCTAGAATACTTAGAAAATATATCTCCTCGATATACCTTCTTTTGTATGTTTCACCGGTTGTAGCCGTAGCTAGTTTGGAGAGGGCGTCTGCTCGCGTATTTTGTTCTCGAAGAATATGTATAACTTGATGTTCGCTTATACGAGCTAGGAGCAGATTTACCATGTTACAATAAAGTGCCAACTGGGGGTTATGGATTTCAAACTCCCCCTCCACCTGTGAAGCAACTAGTTGTGAATCAGTATAGATCACCAGGTTTTAAACTTCACAGTCAATTGCTAGGCGTAATCCAGCAATAAGAGCCTCATATTCTGCTGCATTGTTTGTTGCAGGGAACTTGAGTTAGAGCCCGTATTCAAGAGGAACTTGTTATGGAGAGATCAACAAGATCCCTGCTCCAGCACCTGAACTACCGGATGCTCCGTCAACATACATCGTCCAGCACGGGGGAGAAGGAGAAGTGCTTAGTGACTTGTCAGATACTGAGATGGTACATTCAATCACAAAATCTGCAAGTGCCTGGGACTTGATATCCGGTCTGGGAAGGTAATGAATGTCAAATTCTTCCAGTTCTATAGACCACTTGATGAGCCTACCAGAGGCTTCGGGCTTTTGCAGGACATTTTTTAGTGGAAGATTCATGTAGACCCCAATCGTATGGGCCTGGAAGTATGGGCGTAGCTTCCTAGCCGAGTAGACTAAGGCTAGCGCTGTTTTATCTGCTACGGGATAACGTCCTTCTATTTCAGATAGGATCTTGCTGACATAATATACAGGGTGCTGAGTAGAATTCTCTTCTCGGACTAGGACTGAACTGATTGCCTGGGCGGAAACAGCCAAGTACAAAAATAATTTTTCCTCTGGAATTGGCTTTGAGAGTAGTGGAGGTGAAGCAAGATAGGTTCGAAGCTGCTCAAATGTCTCTTGACATTCATCAGTCCATTAAAATCCTGAGTTACGGGCCCCTCGGAGGATCTTAAAAAAGGGCAGATATTTATCCCCGGAGCGAGCTAAGAAACAAGAGAGTGCCACGATCCTTCCGTTTAGTCTCTGGACTTCTTTGATGTTCCTTGGAGGTACCATATCCCTTAGAGCCTGGATCTTCTCAGGATTGGCTTCAATTCCCCGGTGGGTGACCATGAACCCCAAAAATTTTTCTGAGGCAACTCCGAACGCGCATTTAGAGGGGTTGAGGCGTATGTTATAGGATCGCAGAAGACAGAAGCACTGTTCTAAATCAGAGATATGCTGTAATTTTTCAAGACTTTTGACCAGCATGTCATCCACGTATACCTCCATAGTATGCCCAATAAGGTCTTTAAATACCTTATTCATGAGACGCTGATATGTGGCTCCTGTGTTTTTTAGTCCAAAGGGCATAACCTAGTAGCAGTATAGTCCTCTGTCTGTTTGAAAAGCTGTCGCCTCCTCGTCTGCAGGATTCATTCTTATTTGGTTGTAGCCTGAGTAGGCATCCATGAAGCTCATCATTTGGTGCCCAGATGTGGCATCCACTAGTTGATCGATGCGAGGGAGAGGAAAGTTGTCTTTCGGACAGGCTTTATTGAGGTCTGTATAGTCTACGTACATCCTCCAAGCTCCACTAGTCTTTTTGACCATGACTACATTTGCCAGCCATGTGGGATAGTGTACTTCCCGTATGAATTCAGCTTTTAGGAGTTTGTCAACCTCCTTTTCAATTGCTTGCTGGCGCTCTGGTGCGAAATTCCGCTTCTTCTGGATTATTGGCTTGCAGGTTGGGTTTATTCTGAGAGAGTGGGTGATTACCTCGGGGTTGATTCCTGGCATATCAGCTGGAGTCCAGGCGAAGACATCCTGATTTTTCTGTAGAAATTCTACGTACTTCGTCTTTTCTTCTTCTAAGAGTAATGACCCGATCTGTACCATTCTTGAAGGATGTTCATCGGACAGGGAGATATGGGCAAGGTCCTTGACGGGGGAAGCCTTTTGAGGAACGTCTTCATTTCGTAAATCAAAGTCCTCGATGCTCAAGGTAATTGATGGGCGCGGTTGAGCTTGTCGAAGATAACAGGATTGTGCTTCTTGCTGATCTCCTTGCACTATACCAATTCCTGCTGGGGTGATAAATTTCAACTTTAGGTGTGGGATTGAGGTAACAACCCCGAAGATCGATTGTAAGGGCCTTCTAAAGATAGCATTGTATGATGATTCCGACTTCACGACAATAAATTGGATAGAGTGTGTGGCTTGTCGGGGGAACTCTCCTAGTATGACGGGAAGGCTGATCGTGCCTTCTACTCGTACGGGCCGATTGTCAAATCCGTATAACGGTCCTGCGGCAGGCTGGAGTTTTTCTCTTGTAAGACCCAAGCTAAGAAAAGTGGAGTAGAATAATACATCTACAGAGCTCCCGTTGTCTACCAAGATTCTCTTGACCTTATAGCATGGATCACCGATTCTTGCACTTATTACGAGTGGGTCTTGATGAGGGGTCTTCACCCCTCCAGGTCTGAATCATTGAAGGCAATAGAATGGTCGGCACGGGACTTCTTTGGTGTAGGCTCTTTGGTGACGGCGATCAGTACTTGACTTGGCATTGAAGGTCCCCCAGCAATAGTTTCAATTTCGCCCACCATCTGACGATTGTTTGTTGGTTGTTTTTATTGTTGAATCTGCCCCCCAGCTTGGACACCATCCTCCCGGGTTGTTGGATTCTTGACAAATTGTCAGAGATACCCATGCTGGATCAGCCTTTCGATCTCTTCTTTGAGCTGTCTGCAGGCTTCGGTAGTATGCCCACGACTGCGGTGGAAGTGGCAATATTGTTCCTGATTCCCGACATTGGGTTTTAAAGGTTGAGGCCACTTAACGCTTTCTTGATTTTGGATGGCCATTAGCACATTGGCCCGGGACGCGTTGAGTGATGTATACTCCTTTTCTGGGCGAGATTCTCGCCGTGGCTGTGAGGGTCGAGGGGGCAAACTAGCATTCTTCTTTCGATGGGAGGAAGGATTTTCCATCCAGGTGTGCTTTTTCGTTTCCCAGTTGTTTGCTCAAACTGCTTCCTGTGGGCATTGATGGCCTCATCGGCAGATATTTGTGCCTCTACACGATGGATTAGGTCAGCATATGAAGGGACCGTATCCCGCATAAGGGCTGAGTAAAAAGGGCCTGGGTGGAGTCCTCCAAGAAAGACTCCTCTGAGTAACTCAGGATCTACTCCAGGAATCTGTCGAGCTTCAGTAGAAAACCTCTAGAAGTACTCTTTGAGGGATTCATTTTCGTTATATCGGATTCCAGAGAGATGGGAGGAGTCTTTAACCATCCTTCGATTGGCAAAAAATTATTCGACGAACACTTTGGCCAATTTAACAAACATGGGAATAAATCCGGCAGGGAGCGAATAAAACCATGTTCGGGCCTGCCCTTTAAGAGTGGCATGAAAGACTTGGCAGAGGAGCGCATCTGAAGCTCGCTGTATGTGCATTATAGTTTTGTAGTGATCGATATGCTCGTATGGGTCAGATGTCCCGTCATAGGAATCGATGATGGGTAGCTTGAATCCTGTTGGGATAGGATGCTGAAGAATGGCCTCAGTCAGAGGTGATGACTCCTGGAAATCCCATGGGCGAGGTGGTTGCCTCACACCTCCTCCAGGGAATTCTTCTCGGACTAGCCTTCGCAATTCATGCCTTAGGGCATTGCGAGGGAGTTCAGCAATATGGGGTCGGGCTAGGCCTTCAGGAGCGTCCTGAGGAATGCGGTGTTGCTGATCTACGCGCGAAGGATGGGTAGAGCTGGCGGTGTCAGCAAGTTCGTCATCTTAACGTGTTGGGGGACGTCTTCTTGGTGGAGGGATAGGAAACTCGACATGAAGGTGGTCTGCTGGAACATCTTCGACCCTTGGCGGATCTCAAGGGAGTAGAATATCGTCAGGAGGTGCTAGCGTAGGTGGTCGAGTTTCTCGTAGAAGTTGAAGGATCTCCCTCTGGGAATCCTCCATCCTTTGAATGCGATCTTCCAGGGATGGTCCTGAAGTTCCTTCTCCGGCAGGGTTTCGGCCACCAGGCTGAAAATAGGCGGACGCCTGGCGTCCCTGATTCAGGGACTGATTCCGATATTGGTGTGAATTGGAGCGAGAGGCTCCCATGATGCGATTACTGCGCCTGTTGGCCATTGCAGTGGTGCTTAAGGATAGTGGGACTGGCGTTCCCACAGACGACGCCAAATTATTACGGGCTAGAACATACGCGGCGATAGAGTTAAAATTCTACATCTTAGCGTTGTACGGATATCCAACCCACACACTGAGAACACAAGATTTTTACGTGAAAAACCCTAAAAAGGGAAAAAACCATGGGGCCTGGCCTAGTTGAAATGATTCCACTAGAACTTGAGCAGATTACAGGGAACTGACTCGCCTTTAAGGGCGATCAGATTACAAATATCACCCGTAGGGTGAAAGTTAGAGGCTTGTGAGGGCCTAAGGTTGCTCTGACAGAACTTCGGGGTCGCCTGGCGGTCTGACAGAGTTTTGGTACTCAGGTAGTTGTCAGGCAGAGTTGAGGACGGTAAATGGTGGTCCGGCGGAACTCCGACGTCAGGCGGTGGTCCGGCGAAGAGCAGGGCCTCAGGCGGTGGTCCGGCGAAGTGCAGGGCCTCAGGTGGTGGTCCGGCAAAGAGCAGGGCCTCAGGTGGTGGTCCAGCGAAGAGCAGGACCTCAAGTGGTGGTCCGACAAAGAGCAGGGCCTCAGGTGGTGGTTCGGCGAAGAGCAGGGCCTCACGTGGTGGTCCGGCGAAGAGCAGGGCCTCACGTGGTGGTCCGGCGAAGTGCAGGGCCTCAGGTGGTGGTCCGGCGAAGAGCAGGGCCTCAGGTGGTGGTCCGGCGAAGTGCAGGGCCTCCGGTGGTGGTCCGGCGAAGAGCAGGGCCTCAGGTGGTGGTCCGGCGAAGTGCAGGGCCTCAGGTGGTGGTCCGGTGAAGTGCAGGGCCTCAGGTGGTGGTCCGGCGAAGAGCAGGGCCTTAGGTGGTGGTCCGACGAAGTGCAGGGCCTCAGGTGGTGGTCCGACGAAGAGCAGGGCCTCAGGTGGTGGTCTGGCGAAGAGCAGGGCCTCAAGTGGTGGTCCGGCGAAGTGCAGGGCCTCAGGTGGTGGTCCGACGAAGAGCAGTGCCTTAGGTGGTGGTCCGACGAAGTGCAGGGCCCCAGGTGGTGGTCCGACGAAGAGCAGGGCCTTAGGTGGTGGTCCGACGAAGTGCAGGACGTCAGGTGGTGGTCCGGCAAAGAGCAGGGCCTCAGGTGGTATTCCGGCGAAGTGCAGGGCCTCAGGTGGTGATCCGGCGAAGAGCAAGGCCTCAGGTGGTGGTCCAGCGAAGAGCAGGACCTCAAGTGGTGGTCCGACGAAGAGCAGGGCCTCAGGTGGTGGTTCGGCGAAGAGCAGGGCCTCACGTGGTGGTCCGGCGAAGAGCAGGGCCTCACGTGGTGGTCTGGCGAAGTGCAGGGCCTCAGGTGGTGGTCCGGCGAAGAGCAGGGCCTCAGGTGGTGGTCCGGCGAAGTGCAGGGCCTCCTGTGGTGGTCCGGCGAAGAGCAGGGCCTCAGGTGGTGGTCCGGCGAAGTGCAGGGCCTCAGGTGGTGGTTCGGCGAAGTGCAGGGCCTCAGGTGGTGGTCCAGCGAAGAGCAGGGCCTCAGGTGGTGGTCCGGCGAAGAGCAGGGCCTCAGGTGGTGGTTTGGTGAAGTGCAGGGCCTCAGGTGGTGGTCCGGCGAAGAGCAGGGCCTTAGGTGGTGGTCCGGCGAAGTGCAGGGCCTCAGGTGGTGGTCCGACGAAGAGCAGGGCCTCGGGTGGTGGTCTGGCGAAGAGCAGGGCCTCAAGTGGTGGTCCGGCGAAGTGCAGGGCCTCAGGTGGTGGTCCGACGAAGAGCAGTGCCTTAGGTGGTGGTCCGACGAAGTGCAGGGCCCCAGGTGGTGGTCCGACGAAGAGCAGGGCCTTAGGTGGTGGTCCGACGAAGTGCAGGGCGTCAGGTGGTGGTCCGGCAAAGAGCAGGGCCTCAGGTGGTATTCCGGCGAAGTGCAGGGCCTCAGGTGGTGGTCCGGCGAAGAGCAAGGCCTTAGGTGGTGGTCCGGCGAAGTGCAGGGCCTCGGGTGGTGGTTCGGCGGAAATCCGGCGTCAGGCGGTGGTCCGGCGAAACTCCGACAGTGGTCGAGGAGGTGCGAGGGGGCAAGAGCTCTCTCTTTTTCTCCTTAGGAATAGGTGTCTTTTTCAAGAGGAGAGGGGGCTCTATTTATAGATTTTTGTGAGTGGCATGGCCCGTAAATAGGTGGAAGATCAGGGGTAGTTAGGGAGTGGTTTGAATGGACGGCCGATCTTGAATCCTTTGATCATAGATCATTTGCTGGACATTTGAAGGTCTTAATGATGTTGGAATTTGGCGATCTTGGGCTCGTTGGATTCGTCTCGTCGAGACGCTCGATTCGACTATAAGCATATCATATTTGGAGATCGTTTGGTAATCCAAATTATGGTTTGAACTTTCCAATAGTGCTTCGGACTCTTGATTTGGACCCATTTGGGCTCGGATTGGGTCGAACTTGGTGTCGTTGGGTTCGTATTTCCGAGACGTTCAGTTTGACTATAAGTTTACTGAAATCGGAGTTTGGATGATCCCAATTTTAATTTCGGAAGTTTCCAACTTGATTTTGCCTCAAGATTCGTGCCCGATCAAATGATTATTTAAAAAAGCTGATTAGGATGACTAATGACATGTTTTTTTATGATTATTTAAAAAATTATTAGATGATATTATGTAAAATTTATTATTATCAAATTATTAGTAGGTCATATATGAGTGGCATAATCATAAAGGGTTCATCTTCTTGGTTGAATGTTATATATAATGGCATGATCAGACATCAGAATAGGCCTTGCAATGAAAATATGGCTTCTTATCCCTTAAAGATCACCATCCTTGCAAACTTTATTGATTTAGTTCTTCACTGCCAAGAATAATTGGATATCTTCAAGAAGTTTGATTTTCTGAAATTCAAAATTTATGACCATCGATCTCCAATATTTGCTTTGATATCACTTTAATGAAAGTTGAGGAATATGTACTAGAGATTAAAAGCATTTTCAATCCAAAAGTTTTAGTTTATTGGTGAGAACCATGTTGAAATCCAGAAGTCCAACATTGTTTTTTTTTAATGATTACAAATATAATTGAATGATAATTCATTGATTCGTGCTTTATATATTGCATATTTTTCTTGTGTGTCACTAAGCTTTTCAGGTACAACATATACCAAGTAAAAGTGAAAGATCAAGGTTCAAGACTATGACGCGTCATTGTATAAGTCAATTTATGTTTGAAAGAGTTTGTAATTTTTATTTTTCTTGAATCAATTTCTGTATTAATGTTGTCAACCTTGCAACACATGCAAGGGGGAGTAAAATTAAATATTTAATTTTTTTTGTTAATCATATTGTAAGATTCAAGTCGTATTGTATGATCACTTCAAATAAAAATCAATTTAAATATTTAATTAAATGATATCAATTAAAATTGGGATATAACTAATCCTTATGTATGACCTCAAATTGTATTGTACAATCAGCTATTTTGATAATACACCACTGTCGAACTACGTTTCCTAAATTAGGCAAATTCAAATTTTGAAAGTTGAACTGATCGTACCGTATGAAGCTGCTCGTACTGTACAAATATTAATTAAAGTTGCATAATTTAATCTCATAGATTAAGTAATCATATATGATACAAATATCATACAGTATGATCCACCCAAGAGGTTTTCTAGGCAAACTTGGTTGGTCATGTATGATCTGTGATTCGATTGAACTAATCATTTTAGACGATTTATAATCGTACAGGACGATCTTTGATGGAATTTAACTAATTGTACTATACAATTTGTGCATCGTACTGTACGATCAAAAGCTGTTAAATTGAAAATTAGTATTTTTTAGAGCTTACCTTATAAACTCTTTCTTGTCTTGAGAAAAAAAAGTCTTTTGGTAGTCAAGTGATATTTTCTTTGTGTAAGAGCTTGGAGAGAGTTCACATTCACAAGGGAGAGTGGAGGTGAGGTTTAGAGAGAAAGTGCCTTGAGAGAGCCAAAGGGTGTGAGAAGGGTCACACAGTTGCTCCACTAGCCTACACCCTGCATCCTTTAGTTGTGTTTTGGTGGAGCTCTTGAAGAGAAGTCTTTGGGGTCAAAGACTCACTAGTCGAGGAGACTAGAGATTCGACATCTCCGTCGGGCTTGCGAAAGGAGAGAGCCGCATCTCCGCCAGAACAAGGAGCTAAAGGAGGGATGACATCTCCGTCGAGCTAAGGAGGCAACAGGAGGGATCGGCATCTCCGTCGGGCCGAGGTGGTGAAAAGAGGGACATCATCTCTACCAAGCTGAGGAGGTGAGAGGAGGAAGATTCTTCGGAGTTTGTAAATGTTATTCTCCACCTCTAGTAAGAGATAATGGCTTCTCCGCCTAACAATGTGCTAAAGGAGAGTTGCTATTAGTGCAATACTCAAAGAGGAAGACTTTTAAGAAGTGGACGTAGGTTAACTTGACCGACTACTTTAAACCTTAGTTTGCATTTTCTTTTTTTACGCAATTTACTTATTATTTATTTTAGTGTACTCAGATTTTATTTTGATGGTGTTGGTAAAAAAAATTTTGGTGATTGTTTTTTGTTAAAATTTGGTTTGAAATTCAGTAAAGAAAAAAAAATACAAAAGAAATGTTATTATTTGTTTTCCAAAAAATTTAAAAACAAAAGAATTGCTACTTGCTTTTGGTTTTGTTTAGAGTTGTTTAATCTCTTTTGTTTATTAGCTTCTGCGTCTTTCAAGTTTTGTTTTTCAAGTAAAAATATTTCAAAAGATTTTAAGAGAATCAATTCACCCCCTCCTCTTGGTGTGTCATTTGCATGTTCAAGTGCCCTCAAAGCACTTTCAAACCAACCATTTGTTATTTATAAATTAATATATATTTCCCACAATCCAATATAAGATGATACCTAATGACCTATGTGCCATAATAGCCCTTCATTGGTTGAGCAAAGTTCAAGGTCTAATGACTCTCATAATGGATCCACACGATTGAAGTTGAGAAATGGTCGATGATTGAGCATTGGAGGATGCCAATGATAATGGAAATTGATATTTATCAATGACCAATTTTGGGCGGTGGTGAAGACAGACATAGTTCTACAATTTTCTAAGCTAAAAAATTCTCATTGCCAAAAAAGTTCTCTAAATGTGCAGAAATACATCATCAATAGATTTTTGGAAGGAACATTCTTGTCACCTAAGTAAAAAATTCAGACCTTCCATAAATCGGTTAGAAGAAAAGGTCTTTATTAATCATTTGATAGTATTTTGGAATCTAATTTGTGACTTAGGTTTTCTTTGATACATCTTTTTTACTGTTTTCTAAAGCAGTTTTTTAGTACAAAAATTTCTAGTTCAACATTTTTTTGAACTAAAAAATAGCTTTAGAAAACAATAATAAAACCGTCCCAATCAAAGACTTAATGATATCAGAACTAAGCAGTTTTATACTTATCATATTCAAGACATTATAGCAATTGTCTTGACTATCCCGCATAAGGCTCGAGAAATTTTCAATTACGCTTATGCGTGCTTAGTATCATTAGGTTCATCTTGTTTTGACTATAATCCTGTTATAAATGGAGTTCATATAATTTCAAAAGTAATTCTATTTTTTTTTTCAAATATTTGAGTGCTTTAAGATTTAATTATTATATCAAAATTTGCATTTGATTAAATAGATTTTTTGATGGCATATAAAAAAATAATATTGACTTAGAAAAAAGCATACATCTCAAATTATCATTTTGCATGTATAAATTCTATATAATTTCATATAACAATCACGTTGTTTTTCTTACTCCATGCTGGGGAATCATGCAGATGGGACCAAGTGGAATCACGGCCACAACTAAGTTGTGATTGAGTCCGTTGTCCTTCCAACACCAACAAATGTAGAATTTTCTCCGTATGCCTCTCTATTCAACTTAGCTTGATTGTCATCAATTACATGTCAATCAAAATTTTAAACAAACTAGACTTCACTCTCCATACGCAGCTCATCTTGATCTGTTGGTTGGGAGATTTAGCTACCAACCCAAGAGATCTTGGGCTTGAGTCCTACGTGTGTGTTCTGTATATGAGTTTGTCTTAATTGACTTAAATATCCCCAACAAAAAAAAAAATCTTCACTCTCCATCAAGATTGTAATAAATTCCTGTAAGTACATCCATGCCATGATATAATGCACGTTCTCCGCCTCATGAGACCATTTTTGACAAAATATTTGACATATTTGCCACAATTCAATTCCATATCTAACATGTTTGTTATCTATACTTTGACTTATTTTCTAGAAAAGGCTTTTAGATTTAGTAGAGCCATTATTAAGACTATAGTGTAGATATAGGCCATCTACCAAACCACATGTATTCTGATATTCATTTTCTCTTTCTTTTTTAGTTTATTTGGCCGCTTGTAGAGAGACTATTTCATCAGAGGAGTAAACCTATCTAAAACTCCCTTTCCTACAAACCTTAGGAGAAAGTCTAAACAGAAATAATTCTTTTTGGGCTGTCAGGTGTTTTTCTCTTGTTTGATTGGGTGTGTTGTCTCTATTTTTTGCTGCTGGGAGTTGTTTTTATCTGTTACCATGTGTGGTAGTTTTACTACCATTGGCTAGTTGGGGGACTTGGTTTTGGCTTGCTAGTTCTGTTGTTGGGGGATTTGGCTTTAGGCCTTGTGGTTCTGGTGGTTTTCAGTTCTTGGCCGGTTGGTTTGGGGTTTTGCTGGTGTTGATGGATTGGCCTTTTGTTTATTTTATCTGTTTTACATGTTTCTATTTAGTTTTCTTTGCAAGTCCTCTTGCCTGGACTCATCTCTACTTTAGACTTGGCTATTTCCGGTTGACCGCCGTCATAAGTGGATTTGGCTGCCTTCTTTTTATTGTTTGGTTATTATAATTGGTTGGAACAATCGCTCTTATGTTTTATTTCAAATGATATATTTTTAGTGAGCTTATGTTCTATTAAGGACTTGTAATTCGTTTTTAATTAACGTGTAGGCCCCTTTGTGGGTTTTATCCTAAAAAAAAAATCTTGAACTATTAAATAAATTGGGAGTTGTGAAATCAACTCTATTGTTCTCATTATAATGTCAATTCTCCACATTCATAAGATACAAAATGAATCATATCATTATTACATAAAAACATATCATTATTCTATATTAAAATATGATCATTTTATTACATATACATGATAAATAAAAATATCATAAATTTCTTTGTCAAAATTTTTAAGAACATATAATATAAAATTCTCATGTCCTCTCCAAGGGCAAAAAGCAATATGAACATGCAATATCATTTCTTTGTCAAACTTTTAATATTCACATAAATGCAAACACGTCCTGATTTCAAACTTTTAATAATAATAAAAAATGATGGAGCCAAATATTTTTGATGAAATCAATGAAAATTTTATAATAAAAAAGATTAATTTATACAGGTTGACTTAGATTAAGTCAAACTTTTTAATATAAAGAGTATTGAATAAAATTAAATCACATAAAAACTTACTAAAAGATAATAACAACAATTTTAGTCAAGCTCGAAATGGGCATAATTAAATCATATTGGAGTATTTTGCATGAATATTAAGGTCACCTCGTGAATAGAAGGATAAAGATGTTTTTAAAATTTAAATTTAAAAGCAAATTAAATTTTTGCAAAGTTATTTTTCAACTTTGCAAAAATTAATATTGTAAATTTTTATTTGTTCCTGATTATGAAATGTTTTCGTATTGATGCAACAGGATCAAAGTAAAATATTATGAACCGAAGAAAATCTAATCAGAGGATTATGACATTTATGCCCTTAAAAATTAATAAATTGACACCAAACTATGCTGATGTGTTCAAGTTAGCTGGAAGCCTGGAATGAGTATACTTTAGGTTTTGTTTGGAACAAATAGCAAATAGCAAACAAATAATGTGTTTTGAAGGCAGTTTTTTCACCAATTTTAAATTTTTTTGCTTTTAAAAATAAAAAGTTATTTTTGGAAAGATATTTTTGAAACTATGACTAAGAAAGAAGCTTTAAAAAGCAAAAATGAAAAAGTTAAAATTGACCCAAATGAAGCCTTAATTCATTTGTTTTTAATTACAAATTTTGTTTAAAAAGATCAGGGCTTTATTTGTGGTAGTTTAAAGCTTTCTATATATATATATATATATTATCAGTTTATCACGATACCATTTTTCAATGCAGAGAGCTAAGAGTATTTTTTATTTTTATTCCTTTGTTATCATCATATAATTATAAATTCTGATTATATACAAAATGCATCATAATTGATATGCACCATCTAATTCGTTAGGGCAAGCATGAATACTAAAATTATATGTAACTCTTTTTTATTACATCCACTCGTGTATTAGTTTCATGAAAACTATGTCAGTAATGGGTACGTAGCCACCAGGAGTTCATTATAGAATTAAGATGACCAAAAAATACTTAACTACCAAGACCAAGAGGATCAATTGCAATCATCGGATGGAGTATTATAACGGTCAATACAAAAATCATAAATAGGTTTTGGTTATCACATAGAATTTTAGATAAGAGAATTCTTAGACTTTGAGAGCTCCAAAATTCTACATACCCGCATATAGCCTCTAGTGTATGAGAGATTATTTTGTGCGGACGCCGAACGCTACTCTACGTCTGGATACCAATCAATATGAGACATGTCAACAATACCGAGCAGCGATACCTAGTCTCGGTACATGATACCGAGCGGTATCGAGCAACGGGCTTAGACATCCGGACGGCCAGTCTTTAGTGTAGGCCGCCGCTGACGCTCTTTGCTGATAGCATTAACTTTGATGGTGTAGATGTCATCGTTGACCGTCATTAGTGCTAACATCGACTGCCACTAACTCTTGCCTCAACTCACATTGATGTCTACGGTCGACCCCACCAATGTTACTGGTCATTAACCATTGACACCCACAAATGGTAGCTTATTAAAAAATAAATAAATCTTACGTGGCTTATTCAATCTGATTTCTCTTTATTGCCATTTTGATCAGGTCAAAGTGATGTGTAACAGTGTACATACCCTTAAACTTTCAATTAAAGCTTGGAACACTCCAACAGTGCCGACGCTTGGAATTGGAAATTTGGCCACAGTTTTCAAAATGGGAATCTCCTTTTCTGGAACATGACCGGCCGGCCAGTCTTTAGCCGCCGGTTGAATAGTTCAAAAGACCGAATCCATTAAAGCTTTATGAGAAAATCCAGCATATAAAATGAATTTTTTTTTTTTCTTAAAGGTTTCTGTCTTCGTTAAGCACTTCCAGATAATCTTATCCTTTTATTTGTTAGCATATTTTAATTCCTTTTTTTAATAAAATTTAATAAAGATAATAATAAAACTTTACTGAAAATATTGGCTTAGATAGAAGAGAGAAAAGTTAGAGATTAAAAAAAAATTGATTAAAATTTTAATTAATGATTAAATGTGTAAGTTTATTAATTCACTTATGAAAATAACTATTTAAGCAATATGAGAAAAATTGTATTATAAGTAGAGTCAGATTTAGGATGCACTCAGTAGTGTCAATAAATGCATTTTCTCAAAATTCTATGATTTTTTTTTTATTTCCCACTTAAGATTATGTAGTCTCTAATCCGATTTTGTTCATCCTTAAAGATGTTAGTTATGCTCTGAATAATAAGGCTTAATAAATATTTTCTATAAAATAAATTAGGCTTGCATGCAAAAAATAATAATAATAAAAAGTACATTTTTTTATTTGAAAAAAACCCACAAGTGGCCTTCGCGTTAATAAAAAAAAACATATTACAAGTCATTTAAAGGACCCAAAGCTCTCTAAAAAATATATCATTTAAAATAAAACTAAATGAGCCTCGGATCCATCTAATACAACAATCAAAGGGAAAAAAAAACAAAATCAATGAAGCAACAAGGATCAACCAACTCATGGACAACTGAAGAGAGATGGGTAAGCCAAAACCATCATCAGCAAAACAACACCACAGCTAGACTCGTGAAGAGAGTAGTACGATGGATCAGCAACAAAGAACTCCATCCGCCAACTGCGCCAACAAGACCAGCCAAGTAGATGCCACAACAGATAACCAGCCTACTAAACCCACACAAGTTAAGAACAAACAAAATGATGATCTTAAATTAGATAGGACCAACAAACAACAAATGAAAGATACAACCAAATCAAGAAAAAGAAAACTTCTTTTTTGATTTACAATTGCCTCGTTTACCAACAACATTTTTAAAATCATCATCCTCGATGCAGCCCACATTCAAACCATAAAAATCCTGAAAATCATATCCATGATCATCATTATCCTCCCCAACACCCCAATTAGCCGATGAATCACACTTGGCCAGCCAATTAGAATGATCCACATAGGAATCCTTTAATTTTAAACCCAAATGAGCTATCAATGCATCATTAGAAACATGTGAAATCAGCACATCTATAAAAGACACGTTATCACTCACATCCAAACTCTTATGCATCACAGCCGGTTCAGTGAATTCCAAAGACAACTCCCTCAGAAGTATCATTCAAATCCACCTGATTAATTTCACAATGCTCTACAATCGGATCAATCACAGGAGAAGTCAAAACCACAGGGGTGTGCACATTATCAGGAGCATTAGCAGAATCCCCCACCCTCGTATTACCATCATTCATCACAATTTCCCTGACAGGAAAAGAAACAATAATAAGCTTTTCCATATTTTCAGAAACAATACTATAAGTTTGGATTAGAGGGGAACCCACCCTAACAACATCCATCACATTTCCCCCCACGGGATTGGAAGCAACCAGAGGGATAGGAGCCGTTTCAACGCCGATAGTAAAAACAGGCTTAAGAGAATTAATCGGTTTCTTAGCTAAATGCGGATGCAAAGAAGCACATTCCTTCCTAAAATGGCCCAAATACTTGCAATGATCACAAAAAGAAAGAAAATCATCCATAATCACCTTTTGGATATAGCCCAAATTTTCTAAATCAATCCACACATAATCCGAATATCATTTCATAATATCCAGTTCAACCAGCATATGGGCAATCGAAGGGCGAGAGCCATCCAAAGTCTCATTATCACTTGGTAGGGGCTGAACAAAAAGAGATATAAGGCCATGCAAGATACAAGGAGTAAAGAGATGCAGTTGAAGGTTAGGGAATGAAACCCATATAGGGTTAATGGGAAATTCTTTGGAAATATCGAATTCTGGTCACCATTTTGTTAATTTCATGAAATAATTATTCACAAAATATGAACAATGAGTAAAAACTTTACAATAATCCATATCATTGATCAATTTGATTAGTACATGCTTAGCATCAAGAAAATTCACCTAAAACTTGCCAGAAAGTTTAAGATTAAAGAAAATTTTCTTAATAACTTCCACCAGCGACCTACGATTAGGAAAATTTTCAACTAATGAAAGAATTAAAGGGAGAAGCAAGGGTCGAGAATTCCTCCTCAGAAATTCATAACAAAGGCAAACCATAAAATGTAGAGATTTTAAAGTCTGGAAAAGCCACAGAAGAGGCAGCCCCCGAAAGGGCATTAAGAAAAGACTTAGGATTAGGATTACTAGCCAAAAAATCAGGATCAAATAGTTTCACTTGATTATAATATTTAGACTATTTTCATATATAATATTCTATAATTAATTATAAACTTAAACAAATGCTTGCAAAAATATCAGGAGAACTACAACTAGATTGAAATGTTGCTGACAACAAAAATTAGAATAAATTCCACCAACATCTCCTCCTATATTTGCAAGATATTCAACTTTAAAAGGGTTAAGAGTTTAGAAATTAGGGTATGGATATTTATGTTTTTTTCTTATTCTAAATCTTATTTTTTTGGTTATTTGATTAAAAGATAATGCCCTAAATTTATGAAAATTAGAATGTGCCATTTTTCAAAAATCTAATCAATTGTTAGTTCAACCGATTTTGTCCAAAAAAATTTTAGGGCTGAATCAAATTAGTCAAAGAACCGGTTTACTGTTAAACCGGCAGGTTCAATAAGATTTTTATAATCACATTAATCATATTACACTAAACCAAACTAATTTGACATAATCTGATCCAAAAGATATAGGGTGTACAAAATAGGAGAATCCGAGTTTAAGAAAAAAGAAAAAAAAAAAAAAAAAAGATCCGGTTGCAAGCAATGTCTATCTCATTTCAAAGATGTACGTAGTCATAAGGTTGAAATCCATAAGATGTTTGATTAAAATTTTTTTTATATAGGTCAAACATGTAAATTATTTTTTTCTTAGGTCTTTTAAGCTTAGTCATGCTGGATCTCGTCAGCTTAATTGACACATACCTAAGTTTTTTCAAAACAATCCCAACCACAATAAATTTCCCATAGCCATATTTCAACAATAAATTTGATTAAATGGAAATGAGTCAAATTTATCATGATTAAGATATTAAAAAATAACTTTGAATGTTTCAAATTAATTTACAACTAAATCATAGTTCTCTGCAAGTGTACATATTAGAGAAACTTGGCATCAATGATGCTGTCCTTTATGGACAGTCAAGAACGAGAGGTAGACTTCAGATGCTTCAACTAAATACACAACTAAATCATAATTCACCCCAAGTGCAAGCAAATGTATCCTGAGCTAAATAATAGCAATGGAGAAGAGAATACATTTGATATGTCAATTGAAATGGGATTTGATCAAATATGGATCTTAAAATAAGCATTTGAATATTTAGATTAGAAAATTTTGGGCTTTGGTGTCATTTAAACTCTATTTTAAAAAAATTATAGCATCAATGTTTTGGTGAAATGAATATGTTGAGCAAAATATTACACAATTTTGATATAATTAGGCTTTAAGATGTCTAAAACAATATCAAATGATCGCGAGAGATCAAATTTGATTATATGATGGATTATGCATATTTTTGACAGAAATATCTGGAATACCCCACTTTAGAAATTTATAAATAACTTATATTCCTATGAATTTAAAGGGGATATTGATATATCGCCAAAAAATCATCTTGATCGGGCACGAATCTCGAGGAAAAACTCAAGTTGGAAACTTCAAAAATTATTTCGGAGACCATTTAAACTCCGATTTCAGCGAACTTATAGTCGAACTGAGCGTCTCGGAAATACGAATCCAACGACACCAAATTCGACTCAATCCGAGCCCAAGTGAGTCCAAATCAAGTACCCGAAGCGCTGTTGGAAGCATCAAACAGCTATTTGAGTTACCAAACGGTCTCCGATTTTGACGAGCTTATAGTCGAATCGAGCGGCTCGACGAGACGAATCCAACGAGCCCAAGATCGTAGAATTCTGACATCATTAAGACCTTCAAATGCTTGATAAACGGTTCATGATCAAGGGATTCAATATCGGCCGTTCATCCGGATCACTCCCTATTTGCCCTTGATCCCTCACATATTTACGGGCTATGCCACTCCAGAAAAACTATAAATAGCCCCTCATTTCTCTTAAGAGGGGACCCAAGCCAAGAAGAGAAGAAGAGAAGAAGAAAAGAAGAAGAGAAGAGAAGCCTAGGAGGGAACAGCTCCTCCTCGACCACCGCCGGAACTCCGCCGAAACACCGCCGGAACTCCGCCGGAACATCGCCGGAACTCCACCGAAGCACCACCAGGCGCCCGAGGGACGCCGGAGCTCTGCCCTACACGGGAGCAGCGTCGGAATACTGCCCGACGCCGGAATTCTACCCGACGCCCGAGTGACGCCGGGTTTCTTTCAAAGTGACGCCAGAATTCTGTTCGACATTCCGAGTGACGTCGGAACTCAGCTTGTCCTTGTAACGGATACTCATTGTAATCTGATCGCCCTTGAAAGCGAGTCAGTCCCCTGTAATCTGCTCAAGTTCTAGTGGAATCATTTCAACTGGGCGTAGCCCCGTGGTTTTTTCCCTTTCCAGGGTTTTCCACGTAAAAATTCTGGTGTTACTTTCTCAATTCTGTTTGTGTGCTGGATATACGTACAACGTTGAGACGGAAAATTAAAATCTATCGCCGCGTATATTTGAGTCCGCAACAGTTTGGCGCCGTCTGTGGGAAACTTCCATCCCACAACTTCAAGTATTGCTACGATGGTCAACAGGCGCAGCAGTCGTATCGTTGGAGCTTCTCGCTCCAACTCCCACCAGTCCAGAAATCAGTCTGTGAATCATAGACGTCCGATATCTACCTCCTTATACCCCGGGGGGCAAAACGCACCTGGAGAAGGGACCTCGGGACCCTCCTTAGAAGAGAGAATTCGAAAGATGGAAGAATCTCAAAACGAGATCCTACAACTCTTGCGAGAGACCCGACAGCCGATCCTAGCACCTCAGGAGGAGGTTCTTCTCCCTCGAGATCCACCCCGTGTCGAAGCTGTTCAAATTGAACATCTTCAGGCTGAGAATCCTCTTCCTCCACCCAGGAGGCGTTTACAGTCACATCAAGAGAACGAGCTGGCTGATACAGCAAGTTCTACCCATCCTCCGCATGCAAGTCAGCGATCTCGCCTTCCTCAAGACCTTCCTGAAGAGCTAGCCCAACCTCACATTGCTGAGCTCCCTCGCAATGCCCTGCGCCACGAACTGCGACAATTGGTCCGGGAGGAATTCCCTACAGGAGGCGTAAGGCCACCTCTTCGTCAGTGGGATTTCCAGGAATCGTCACCCCTGGCAGAAGCCATTCTTCAACACCCTATCCCGGTTGGCTTTAAGCTGCCAAGCATTGAATCCTACGATGGGACATCCGACCCATACGAGCACATCGACCATTACAGGACCATCATGCATATTCAACGAGCTTCAGATGCACTCCTTTGCCAGGTTTTCCCTGCTACTCTTAAGGGACAAGCTCGAACATGGTACTATTCACTTCCAGCCGGAACGATCCCCACATTTGTTAAATTGGCCAAGGTGTTTGTCGAGCAGTTCGTGGCCAACCGAAGAATTACTAAGGATTCTTCTCACCTTTCCGGGATTCGTCAAAGCGAGGGAGAATCGTTGAAAGAGTACTTCCGACGATTTTCTATCGAGGCTCGACAAATCCCAGGAGTAGACCCAGAATTGCTCAGAGGGGTCTTTCTTGGAGGACTTCGTCCTGGCCCCTTCTATTCGGCACTCATGCGCGATACTGTTCATTCATATGCCGATCTGATCCATCGCGTGGAAGCACAGATATCAGCAGATGAGGCAATAAACGCTCACAGAAAACAGTTCGAGCAACCCACTGGGAAGCGCAAGGGGGCACCTGAGATGGATAATCCGTCATCACAACGGAAAAAGCAAGGGAAGAGCAATCTACCTCCTAGACCCCCAATGCCACGACGAGAACCCCGACAGGAGAAGGAGTACACTCCGCTCAACACCTCTCGAGCAAATGTGTTGATGGCGATTCAAGATCAGGACAAAGTGAAGTGGCCGCATCCTTTAAAGCAAAATACAGGAAACCAAGATCAGTACTGCCACTTTCATCGTAGTCGTGGCCACACTACTGAGTCCTGTAGGCAACTTAAGGAGGAGATAGAAAGACTCATCCGTCAGGGCTATCTTCGACAATTTATTGGGAATCCACCTACCCGAGAAGAAGCTCGTCCCACTGGGGGGCAAAATCAATCACAAAGACAACCAGCGAATAACCGGGTAACGGTGGGCGAAATTGAAACAATTGCAGGAGGCCCCTTACTATCCGACCAAGTCTTTTTGACCATGGAAGAAAACCCAACTCCAAAAAAGGCTCGTATCGATCATTCCATCACGTTCGATGATTCCGACCTGGAAGGAGTAAAGACCCCCCATCAAGATCCGCTTGTCATAAACGCAGGCATTGGTGACCCGTGTTATAATGTCAAAAGAATTCTTGTGGACAACGGAAGCTCCGTAGATGTTCTATTCTACTCCACTTTTCTCAACATGGGTCTCTCAAGAGAAAAACTTCAACCTGCTGCAGGTCCTTTATATGGATTTGATAATCGACCTGTACAAGCAGAAGGAATAATCAGTCTCCCGGTAGTCCTTGGAGAATTTCCTCGACAGACTACACACTCCATCCAATTCATTGTGGTGAAGTCAGAATCAGCTTATAACGCCATCTTCGGGAGGCCGCTCCAGTCAATTTTTGGGATCATCGCATCCATTCCTCACCTCAAGCTGAAGTTCTATACCCCATCAGGAGTCGGTATAGTATGCGGAGATCAGCAAATAGCACAAACCTGCTATCTTAGGCAGATCAAGTCTCGTCCAACGGTTACCCTAAGCATCGAGGACTTTGATCTGCGCAGCGAAGATATTCCTCAGAGAGCTTCCCCTGTGGAAGACCTTACTACTGTATCTATATCTGAAGAGCATCCTTCAAAGACAGTGCGAATTGGATCACTTCTCTCAGATGATGAGAAGAAAAACTTTACAGCTTTTCTGCGAGAAAATCAGGATATTTTTGCATGGAGTCCAGCAGATATGCCTGGAATTGACCCCGAAGTGATCGTTCACTCTCTCAAAGTCAATCCAACATGCAAACCGATTATCCAGAAGAAGCGAAACTTTGCACCAGACCGCCAGCAAGCAATTGAACAAGAAGTTGATAAACTTTTAGAAGCCGGATTCATACGAGAGGTGCACTATCCTACTTGGTTAGCAAATGTCGTCATGGTACGGAAGGGGAGTGGAGCCTGGAGAATGTGTATAGATTACACTGATCTCAATAAAGCTTGCCCAAAAGATAGTTTTCCGCTCCCTCGCATTGACCAGTTAGTTGATACCACTTCCGGTCATCAGATGTTAAGCTTTATGGATGCATACTCCGGTTACAATCAAATAAAGATGAATCCTGCTGATGAAGAAGCAACAGCTTTTCAAACAGACAAAGGATTGTACTGCTACCGGGTGATGCCCTTCGGGCTCAAAAATGCTGGAGCAACTTATCAGCGCCTCATGAATAAGGTTTTCAAAAGCCTTATTGGACGTACAATGGAGGTGTACGTGGACGATATGTTGGTAAAAAGTCTGGAAAAAACCCAACATATCTCTGACCTGAAACAATGTTTCCACTTGTTAAGGCATTACAATATGCGACTCAACCCCGCTAAATGTGCTTTTGGAGTCGCTTCTGGAAAGTTTTTAGGGTTTATGGTAACCCATAGAGGAATCGAAGCCAATCCGGAGAAGATCAAGGCATTAAGGGACATGGTGCCGCCAAAGAACATCAAGGAGGTCCAAAGGCTGAATGGGAGAATTGCGGCGCTATCTCGTTTCCTGGCACGTTCAGGAGACAAATATCTGCCCTTCTTCAAGATACTTAGAGGTGCTCGTAGCTCCGGATTTCAATGGACAGATGAATGTCAAGAAGCCTTCGAACAATTGCGAAAGTATTTGGCATCCCCGCCACTACTTTCTAAACCAATACCAGGAGAGAGATTGTATTTGTATATGGCTGTATCTATCCAAGCCATTAGTTCAGTTCTGGTCCGAGAAGAAAATGCTATACAACGTCCTATCTACTACGTTAGTAAGATTCTATCTGAAGTAGAGGGACGTTATCCTCTGGCAGATAAGACAGCATTGGCGTTAGTTTACTCCGCCAGAAAACTACGCCCTTACTTTCAAGCCCACTCAATTGGAGTTTACACGAATCTGCCGCTAAAAAGCATTCTGCAGAAGCCAGAAGCATCAGGCAGGCTTGTCAAGTGGTCTGTAGAACTGGGAGAATTTGATATCCACTACTTGCCTAGACCTGATATTAAATCTCAAGCACTAGCAGATTTTGTAGTTGAATGCACTGTTCCAGCATCTGATGTACAACCAAGTGCTTCACCTTCTTCTCCATTCTGGATGTTGTACGTCGATGGAGCTTCAGGGAGTTCTGGGGCTGGGGCTGGAATTTTATTAATCTCTCCACAGAAGGTTACTCTTGAGTACGGGCTTCGACTCAAGTTCCCAGCAACCAACAACGTAGCAGAATACGAGGCCCTTATTGCTGGGTTGAGACTAGCCATCGACTGTGAAGTCCAGAACCTAATAGCCCACACTGATTCCCAACTAGTCGCCTCTCAGGTGGAGGGGGATTTTGATATTCACAACCCACAATTGGCTCAATATTGTAGCATTGTGAAGCTACTCTTAGCCCGTATAGGGGAACATCAAATCATACATATCCTCCGAGAACAAAATGCAAGAGCAGACGCTCTTTCTAAACTTGCTACATCAACAACGGGGGATATCTACAAGAGAAGATGTATCGAGGAAATCCACTTTCCAAGCATTCAGGGTCCATGGGTCATACAGTCAATTGACGAGCCAAGAGAGATGTCTTGGATCGAACCCATCTTGTCTTTTCTAAAAGATGGAGTGCTACCTGAAGATCCTATAGCTGCAATACGACTTCGGAGACAAGCTGCAAATTTCACTATTATCAGCAACGAGTTGTATAAACGCTCC
The DNA here is from genome assembly GCA_019925795.1 of Dendrobium chrysotoxum. Lineage (NCBI taxonomy): Eukaryota > Viridiplantae > Streptophyta > Magnoliopsida > Asparagales > Orchidaceae > Dendrobium > Dendrobium chrysotoxum. The sequence goes on along the minus strand of CM034309.1, from coordinate 32,319,112 downwards.
TTCATTGGGCCCTACCTCAAGTGTCTCCCACCATCAGAAGCCGATTACGCGCTTCGAGAAGTGCATTCAGGAGTATGTGGAGAACATCTGGGAGGAAGAGCGTTAGCTTACAAGATCATGAGACAGGGATTCTATTGGCCTACAATGAAACAGGATGCACTTGAATTCACACGAAAGTGCGAAAACTGTCAACTGCATTCTAACCTCACTCATACACCCGCTCTGGAGCTTGCATCTCTTCAAGGCCCCTGGCCTTTTGCCCAATGGGGAATTGATATCATGGGACCTTTTCCCATAGCGACTGGACAGCGAAAATTCATTATTTTGGCTGTAGATTACTTCACCAAATGGGTGGAGGCAGAACCTTTGGCAAAGATTACTGAGGCAAACGCCAAGCAATTTTTATGGAAAAACATAATATGTCGCTTTGGCATTCCCGCAAAAATTATCACTGATAACGGGACACAGTTCACTGGGAAAATCTTCACATCTTTTTGTAGGGATTTTCATATTCAGCTCATTCACACAGCTGTTGCCCATCCTCAAACTAATGGGCAAACAGAGGTCACAAATCGAACAATCCTGAAAGGGCTGAAGACACGCCTAGGGAAGGCTGGGGGGCAATGGGCCGAAGAACTCCCCAATGTCCTCTGGGCTTATCGGACCACCGCCAGAACTCCTACAGGGGAAACCCCATATAACCTTTGCTTTGGTACAGAAGCAGTCATACCGGTTGATATCGGAGTTCCTAGCCACAGAGTTCAGACTTTCGACTTCAAAACTAACGAGGAGAAGCTTAGAGCAAATTTGGATCTCCTCCCAGAAGTAAGAGATGAAGCCTCACTCAGAACCGCGGCATACCACCAAAGAGTTGCCCGTCACTACAATCGAAGGGTGAAACCTCGCCCTATCACTATTGGGGACTTAGTACTACGAAGCATTGAAGCCGCCGGAAAAGGCCCTCAGCGAAATAAGCTCTCCCCTCTCTGGGAGGGTCCTTATTTGGTAGCGGCTATGGTCAAGCCTGGAACCTTCAAACTGAAGGATGCTGGCGGAAAAATGCTTCCTCGAACTTGGAACGTGGGCAATCTTCGCAAATATTACCAGTAGGAGTTGATACTGCTATCAGTCTATATGTTATGTTTGTCTTATATTTTATCTTCTCCTGTAGTCGTATTATAAAGTTTTTCGTACATCCCTTATGTGTTGGTTATAGAAGAACTTCTTTCTTGTATCCCTAAGTTATTCTAGGGAACTGTTATCTCATATTACGGAGCAATATGATATTCACTTTGTCGTGCTATTGTTTCTTCTCTCCAAGCTCTTTTTCTGTGATTCGAGAAGTACACAATCTATATTGTATCTCAATCATTGAATGATCAATCCCAGGGGGATTTGATCCGACCTCTTCCACACAGGTTAATGTCATCAAGCAAATGCTTTGACTAACAACCTCGGATAGGTCAAGTATCCTAGGAGGATATCTTGAATATCAAAATCATTTGATGATCAATCCCGAAGGGAGTTGATCTGACCTTTTTCCGGACAGGTTAAGGAAATCGAGCAAATGCTTTCACTAATAACCCTGGATAGGTCAAAATCTTTAAAGAAAAAGAATGCCTCACATTTGTTCAAGTCAAAAGAGAGCTCACTAAAGTCCAAACTGAAATAAAACTAAGTAAATTTCATTTGCATGTGAGAAAAGAACATCAACAACATCTTTATATATCACTGAACATCAAGTACACCAGATAGAAACATCAACAACGAGCATACATACAATCACTAGAAAGGAATCAAAGTGATACAAAACATCCTATAGAATCTCAACATCATCCTCGTCCTCCTCCAAGGCAAAAGCTCGCTGTAACTCACTCTCCAGCTCTTCACCACCAGAGTCCGAAGAAGCATCACTAGAAGCCTGGCTGGGAGTCAGTCCCTCAATCTCTGCTCCAGTCTTGCGATGTACTGTCCGAACACCCTTCATGAAGCCTCTGATAAAGCCATCCTCTGCGCACTCTGCCTCCAAGGCCTTCACCTCCACGTCATAAATATGACTGCGGGCCTCCTGAATGTGGTCCTCAATGATGATCTTGAAAGCATAAGATTTCTTGAACTCTTCAATAACTGCTGATGGCAACTGCTGGGCCTCCTTCTCAGACAGTACACTCTGAAGCCTCTCATTCTCAGCCTCAAGGACTTGCTGAGCCTTTTCCTGCTGCTTGATCGTCGCTTGTGCCTCCACCAACTCTATATGCAGACGATCCATCCGTTCATTCTGAGAAGAGACTGAAGTGATCTTGTTCGCCAACTCAGTTCTGCACCCCTCGAGCTGATCCTCCACCACCTTCATCTCCTTCACTTTACTGTCATATTTCTTCTTGTACTCTCCCTGAAGGTATTTAACCTTCACAAACTCTTTGTTCCAATCGTTCAGAGCCTTGGTCATCTCAAGCTTGAAATCAGAATACTGAGACAAGAAAAATATCAGAAATATATTCCTTAAGAAATGTAAAGAAGGAGAAGAAGTGAAGGAGAACTCACCAACTCCTCAGCCCGACGACGGCCGATGCACTGATGGTTTAACACATCCTCTGGAATATATGTCTTGGATGGAGAAGCTCGGGGACCTCTGCTAACAACTGTCAAAACTTCACCTGCCCTTTTCTTCCTCAATGCCTGCAAACCTTCCTCGCTCCCTGGACGCTTGGAGTGGTTCTTTTGGGGAACCACTTCGGGAACTCTAGCAGACTTCTTCAACATTTGAGCATGTGATCTCCCTGCTTGAGTAGATAGCCCAACCTTGAACAAGTACTCCTCATCTACATATCTACTCAAGTAACGCACCTCGTAGTGTAGAGCATCCAGATCAGGGAGTTTGAGTATCCTCAGCAAATCTTCTGCTCCAATGTGAAGAGGGACAGGTAGCTCTTTCAACTTCCCCCACTTCTCCTGAAGGCCCCAATCATTCTGCACATAAAAGAAGTTGCTGATCCAACCTTTCGAGGGGTCTCGGGTGCGGATATCCAACCACTTGGACCTGAAGGAAACACGTCCCTGCGCATCGCTAAAGAGACGCCCCATCCGGGAAAGGCACTCTGAGGAAAGTACCACTCCACGGTCTCTAAAAAGCACGATCAGGCCCATCACAATCGACATTGCTCTGTAGGAAAATTGAGACAAGCATACCCCACAAAGCGTCAGAATGTCGATCAGTTCGGAGGAAGGAGGAAATCGTAGTCCCGCTCGCAGGCTAAATTCATACACCGTCACATATCCAGGGGGAGGAAAGCAAGCACGATCAGTTCTGGCCGGCACCTTCATCACCAAATCATTAGGAAAATGAAACTTTTTCCTAAATGAGATGAAGGAGTCCTCAGTGACGGTGGAAATCACATCGTCAGCCTTCGGCGCCTTCTGGACCCTCTTTGGAACTTCAGACCGTTGCGCAGGACGATCTTCTGAAGGAATTTTAGAGGAGACAGGGTCACCCATTTTTGCTCCCTTTACTAAAGAGGGGCGCAGTTCTAAGTAGGGAAAGTCACCTACGAAAGACTGCGGAAAGCCTCCAAAGTAGGAAGAAAAAGGGAAGAAGAACGAGGGGAGAAAGGGAGAAAGCCACTAACTTCTGCACAAAAAGAGGGGCGCCAAGTCAAGTAGGGAAAGTCACCTACTTAAAAAATGGCGGAAAGCCTCAGAATGCCAAAAGCTAGGAAGCCAGAGGAAGAAGGGAAGAAGGGGCAAGTTTCTACTAAGCCTTAGGGGTCCTATTTATAGTTTTCCTTAAGGGGGGGAGGATTCCAAAATTCTATTAAATTCCCTGAAATTTTTCAAATTTTTCGGAATTTTTTGGGATTTTTTCGGAATTTTTCGGGCCCAAATTAAAAAAAAAAAAAAAAAAAAAAAAAAAAAATATAATATAATAATATTATATTGAAACCGGCCGGCGGTTCCCCAAACCGCCGGCCAAACCGCCCAGCCAAGGGGCGCGGTCAGCAGGCGCCAGGCGCGGGCCAGGCGCGGGCCAAGGCGGGCCGCGGGCGGGCCCCAGGCGGGCCGCGAGCAGGCCGCGGGCGGGCCCCAGGCGGGCCGCGAGCAGGCCGCGGGCGGGCCCAGGCGGGCCGCGAGCAGGCCGCGGGCGGGCCCAGCGCGGGCCGCGGGCGGGCCCAGCGCGGGCCGCGGGCGGGCCCAGCGCGGGCCGAGCGCGCTCCGGCGCGGTTCTGCGCCGCCGGCGGCGGCGGCGGCGGCGGCCGGCCGGTCCGGCCGGTACGGCCGCCTACCCGTTCCCGAGATCCAATTTCGGGCCCGGACGGTCCAAATTCGACGTTTTTGGGGTCCCCGGACACGTTTTTCAACGTTCCGGACTCAATTTTGACACTTTCGGAGCTCAACGGGGCCTCTATAATCAAGTTCGAGTAAACGTGTAATTTTCGGAACGCAAATTTTTGCAATTTTGCCAAAGTAAAAAGCCGGAACAAGTATTTTTGGACTCGTGGAGCTTCGACGTCCAAAAATAGGGGGGCAACTGATATATCGCCAAAAAATCATCTTGATCGGGCACGAATCTCGAGGAAAAACTCAAGTTGGAAACTTCAAAAATTATTTCGGAGACCATTTAAACTCCGATTTCAGCGAACTTATAGTCGAACTGAGCGTCTCGGAAATACGAATCCAACGACACCAAATTCGACTCAATCCGAGCCCAAGTGAGTCCAAATCAAGTACCCGAAGCGCTGTTGGAAGCATCAAACAGCTATTTGAGTTACCAAACGGTCTCCGATTTTGACGAGCTTATAGTCGAATCGAGCGGCTCGACGAGACGAATCCAACGAGCCCAAGATCGTAGAATTCTGACATCATTAAGACCTTCAAATGCTTGATAAACGGTTCATGATCAAGGGATTCAATATCGGCCGTTCATCCGGATCACTCCCTATTTGCCCTTGATCCCTCACATATTTACGGGCTATGCCACTCCAGAAAAACTATAAATAGCCCCTCATTTCTCTTAAGAGGGGACCCAAGCCAAGAAGAGAAGAAGAGAAGAAGAAAAGAAGAAGAGAAGAGAAGCCTAGGAGGGAACAGCTCCTCCTCGACCACCGCCGGAACTCCGCCGAAACACCGCCGGAACTCCGCCGGAACATCGCCGGAACTCCACCGAAGCACCACCAGGCGCCCGAGGGACGCCGGAGCTCTGCCCTACACGGGAGCAGCGTCGGAATACTGCCCGACGCCGGAATTCTACCCGACGCCCGAGTGACGCCGGGTTTCTTTCAAAGTGACGCCAGAATTCTGTTCGACATTCCGAGTGACGTCGGAACTCAGCTTGTCCTTGTAACGGATACTCATTGTAATCTGATCGCCCTTGAAAGCGAGTCAGTCCCCTGTAATCTGCTCAAGTTCTAGTGGAATCATTTCAACTGGGCGTAGCCCCGTGGTTTTTTCCCTTTCCAGGGTTTTCCACGTAAAAATTCTGGTGTTACTTTCTCAATTCTGTTTGTGTGCTGGATATACGTACAACGTTGAGACGGAAAATTAAAATCTATCGCCGCGTATATTTGAGTCCGCAACAGGGGACTGACTCGCTATATTCCTATGAATTTAAAGGGGATATAATACCTCAAACTCTTAACCATCGATATATTATCCTCTTTGATCTAAATGCCTCACGATTTTATTATGTTGGTGTAACTTCTTAGAAGGTTACCCATCCCAAAATTTCTCCAGGATGAGTACGCATAACTACGGAGTTTTTTTAATGAAATTTCAACCATTACACTAAAAGGCGTCTCAATGTTTAAGAGTTTAGCTTATCATACTTAAGGGATTTTACAATCTCCCCCATTTAAGTAACTGACATCCCCGTCATCCACCAGGCAGATAAGATTCTAGAGATGGCATTTAAGAGTTCAAGTGGTGACTCCTGCTACGTATCACTTTATCACATATATGGTTCAAGAGGTGGCTCCCATGACATAGCATTTTGTCATGTATGATACTTAGTTCTCATCTTCCAGCTGGTGTATTTCTCTAATACCATTTATAATAGCCCAAACTAGTAACTATCAAAATATTATCCGCTTTGACCTAAAGGCCTCACAGTTTTGTCATGTTGGTGTAACTTCCTAGGAGGTCATCCATCCCATGATTTCTCTTGGATGAGCATGCTTAACAGCGGAGTTTCTTAATGAAATATCAACTATTACACCAAAAAGGACCTTGATGTTTAAGAGTTTACCTTCTTTTACTTAAGGGTTTTACATGGGACCCCTAAGAGGACTCTTGTAAAGATAATTCTCAGTCTTGGAGATTTCTATAGCATGCTATCACCATCACTGACATTTCCAAAAGTGACTTATGTTGTCGACCAAATGCTTATGCTCTTCATTGATTAATATCGAAGACTGCCATCCACCATTACTAACAACCCAAATCACTTGAAGCCAATTAACTATTCACATTTAACAACTACCTTCCTAATTGTTTAGTTCCCCCTTTGAAGGAAAGTGATCGAGTTAGACTAACCATCATCTAGCGTAGACACTTGCTGACACCAATCATCCCACTTTTAATACTCATCATTACCATCACCTAAATTTGATCAAATACATATGCTTAATAGTAGCTTTCATATTCATTTTCCTTTATAACCTAATGTAAACACACCATGCTGAGCATTTCAAATTGAACCTTATTTGATGCTTGGCAAATTTGAATTTTTTTCATCCATTAAGTTGTTAGTCTCCCTTCATACAAGGAAAACGACCGAGCAATCCATATGTCATCTCATGATGCCCTACAATCCAAGTCAACCATCCTTTGATGCATGCCAACGTCTGATGGCCATCCACTCATGACATCCAACACCCATTTTCTTGATTAATTAGTCTCCTCTCCTACATGAAGAGTGACCACTATTACTACTAACAATCATCTGATGCAACTCACAAGGCTCTCATTTTCATAAAAAAAAGATACACTTCTTTGTTTACGTCCAATATATTATACTAATACCATCTCAGATCATAAGAAAGGATGCTTTTATACTATACGATTAATACATGTTGAATCATTTCAATTGAGCAAAGTCTAATGATTTTTTCCTTTTTTTTAATTTTTTAAATAAAATCACTCGTGTCATGAGAGCTATTCTTAGCTTGTATGCGTGTGTATAAGATTTTCATTCAAAGATAATACAATAGATTCTCTCTATTCCTCTGTAAATATCCCAACATGCAACAATACTACAATCATAGAATAAAAGTTTCCATATCAATAAAATTTTACTAAGAGATCATCGGCCTCAAATCCCATATTCACTATAACGTTGATCAACCTAAGGATTAGTCTAGACTCTTATAGTCACTAGTAGCATTCAATTTTCCAACACATCGATGGATTTGCTCCTGAAAATTTATGAAGGTAAGAGATTAAGAATCGGGTATAGGGCTCGGGAAATGAAAGTGAACCTTAAATTTGGCATTGATTTTAAGTCTTTATTAGAGATAGTTTTCTTACTGCTTTCTACAACAGCTTTTTAATACAATTTTTTTTAAAGTTGTAAAAATATAGTGGCCAAAATCTAGCATGCTTCATTTAGGACAGTTTTTTACTGCTTTTTAAAACAACTTTTTAGTACAAAAATTTCTTAAACTAAAAAATTTTGTACTAAAAAATTGCTTTAGAAAACAGTAAGAAAGGTGTCCCAAACGAAGCCTAAATCTAACAGAAACCTTAATTTGTATAAATCAAACTTATTTTTTTGGACGTTTAGGCCAATAAAGGCAAACTCATACACACATCACATACACAAGACTCGAACTTAAGACCTTTTGGTTGGTAGCCAGAGCTCTCAACTAACAGACCAAGGTGAGCTGCGTATAAATCAAACTTCGGATGGGATAGTACGTTCTAATATTTATGAAGGATCAAATTATTTCTATTTTCTTATACTTTATTCTTATCTTATTTTTCATGAACTACCTACTAAAGTAGGGTGCCCTTTAGAAAATTTCTTAGAAAAGTATTTCTCATAGATATAAATTCAATATATATTAAACATAAATTTTTATGCGAAATATTAGATAAATTTTTAAAGTGGGTATGATTAAAAACTTAATTAAGTAATTAAGTATCCTAAAATAAAAATTTAAAACTAGAAAAAGACGACTTGCTGCTAACTAAGCATAGTTGAGTCACAACAGGTAAATATTTTGTGTTTAGAAATTGGATGTTTTTTTCTAGATTTGTTATTTGTATGTGATTTTACTTGAATTTTCATTAGGCCCTCCTAAGAAGAAATTTTTTAATATTTATAATAAAATAAAATTTAGTTTTAAACGACATAAAAAGATAATCGATTTAGAATGTAAACCGTGATTCGGTTGCTGTCCATTGTACATTTTACTTCTATTCCTTGCTTCAGCACCTCCCTCTAGGGTATTAAAAAAAACTTAGTTATAAAAGGGCCTTCTTCTTTAACTTTTAATATTTAGATTAACATACATAATTCATTTTGAGCTAATCCCCAATTTAAGCTTCGTTTGTGACGGCTTACTTATTGCTTCTTAAAGCTGTTTTTTAGTTAAAAATAAATAAATTTTTGTATTAAAAAATTATTTTAAGAAGCAGTAAGAAAATCGACCGAAATGAAACCTTAATCCATTTATCAATTGCACACGTAATAATAGTGCTCAAATTAACAAATATTAGTCCATGTATACAAACCAATTCTCTTACTGATTATGCTACAATTTTGTAGTGTATAACTCTGACTCAGGAATTGCATAAATGGAACAAGTCGACCCTAATCAACGTATATGGTGGGTTTATTTTAAGTTGATTTGGTTTTATTATCATTATCATTATCATTATTATTATTATTATTATTATTATTATTATTATTATTATTATTGCGGGTTGAAAAATTCGCAGCGATAGAGTGGAAGGATTTTACGTCTTAGCTATGCACGAAAATTCAACGCACAAACAGGTAATTGAAATGATAAAAAAAACATCAAAATTTTTACATGGAAAACCTTGAAAAAGAGAAAAAACACAGGGCCTCGTCTAGCTGAAAAAATTCCACTATTGTTTGAATATGTAACAAAAGTCGACCCATTCTTCAACTTGGGGACAATGTGAGTATAATATGTTGAAGATCTTGCTAAACTTCGGATGGATACGACAGCTATCAGAAACCCGATATCTACAGTTAGGAGAATGTTTAGCAAAGGTCTGGAGATGGTCGGAGATCTGGCGATTTTCAACGAACAGGAAGAAGTATGGTAATGATTGGTGATTGCAAAGAGATCAGGTAGTGGCCCGCAAACAGGCAGAAGTCCGACGATGATCGATAGTCAGGAAGAGATCGGGTGGTGGCCACGAAAGGGCAGAAGTCCGAAAAGGTTGGTAGTCGAGAAGAGATCCGGCGGTGGTCAATGAATAGGCTAAAGTCCTACGTCGGTCGGTGGTCGGGAAGAGATCTGACGGTCGGTGGCTCAAAATTTTTTTTCTCTTTCTTCTTCTCCTACTCACATGTGAAGAATGGGGGCTATTTATAATTTTTTTGGAGTGAAATGGCTAGCAAATCTAGGTGTTCCGTCGGACAGCTCATATATATTGATCCCCTTGATCATGAAACATTTATTATCAAGCATTTAAATACTCTATATAGAGATGTCAAAATTGAGTGATCTTGGGCTCGTTGGATTCGTCTTTTCAAGCTGCTCGATTCGATTATAAGCATGTCATATTTGAATATCATTCATCATCCAATTAATACTCTGAAGCTTCCAAAAAATGCTTTGGTCATTTGATTTGAGCCCATTTGAGCTCAGATTGGATTGATTTTGATGTCATTGGGTTCATCTCTCCGAGATATTCCATATGACTATAAGTTTATTTAAATCAGAGTTTGGATGGCCCCAATTTTAATTTTTGAATCCCCAACCTCATATTTGTATCGAGATTCATGCCCGATCAAGATGATTTTTTTGTGACGTATTAGTTGTCCCCCTATTTTTGAACGTTGAAGCTTGTAAAGTCGAAAAATATGTGTCGAAGTTTTTGATGAGTAACGGATGCAAAATTACAAATTCAAACAGATTATATGACATGAATACATCTTGGATGTCCATATGGACCTCCCCTCGATGTCATGAACTGAGTAAAAACATATTGAATAATGAATTGATTATTATTTGATGTATGAATGTCAATTTGAACGAGAATTGTCAAAAAAGTTTGTTCCCAAACTTTTGAAATTGCTCGATATGGATTGCAGAGGCTCCGTTGAACTTTAAAAGTGTCAAAATTAATAGAGTTCGAAATGTTTAAAAATAGTCTCAGAGACTCCAAATATGTCATGAATCAAACTGTCTGGGCCGAAAATGGGCCCGAAAAAGGTTCGGCAATCGAACATGGGAGCCGGCTGGCCAACCATCGACGGCTCGCCGGCCTGCCAACCACTGACGGCTCGGCGGGCCGCCCCCTCGTATGAGTGCTCGGCAACCCATTGGGGCCGCGCGTATAAGCGCCCCCTTTGAATTTTTTTTTTTTGAGCCACCCCATTGGGGCGACAGCTAATTTGAGGTGGCAGCAATTTTGGTGTCGTCTCGTTCAAAATTTTCATTTGAGTCTATTTGGGCTCGGATTGGATCAATTATGGTGTCATTGGGTTCGTCTCTTCGAGATGTTCAATTTGACTATAAGTTTATTGAAATCACAGTTTGAATGATCCTAATTTTAATTTTCAAAGCCTTAACCTTATATTTGCATCGAGATTGGTGCCCAATGAAGATGAATTTTTGGTGACGTATCAATTATTATGATTATTATTTTTATTTTGTTTTAAGTCATGGCATTCAGTCATTTAAATTGTTGAGCATTTAGAGCTTCTAAATAGAAATAAATTTGGAAAATAATACTAACTTATCCTACGATGGATAAATTTTAGCAGTAGTATTCATCACAGCGTTGAATATGAAAGCCGATGATCCCTTATTCTTAACTTTGTTATTATAAAAGTAAAATGATAAATAAAGATACATTTTTCTCTTATCTTCTCTGTCAGAATTAGCTCTTTATCCTAACATTTTTAATTTCCCCATTCCAACTGACTAAGTCCTATGTTGGGCAAGTGAGGATGGCTATGTGATGCTCATCATCATCATTAACATTCAAATAATTATGTGAGGTTATTATCCTTGCTGAAATTACCGCAAAGCTCTCGTTAGGGAAATGGAATTAAGGGTTCTTATAGTGGATGATTCAATGCATGGAATTACTTAGGAATGTTAGGGTTAGGGCTGTCAAAAAATGACACGACACGAAAACCCGACTCGAACCTGACCCGAAAATTTCGGGTTTGACACGACCCGTTTTCTAAACGGTTCGGGTTCGGGTCTAGCAAAATGACCCGAATTAAATTTCGGGTCGGGTCCGGGTTAACCCGTCAACCCGACGGGTGACCCGATACGACCTGCGGATTTCATTTCGCGGGACTTAATTAGGGATCGAAGGCTCGCGTCCGCAATGCATTCATTTCGCCTCGCGTCCGCTTCATTCCCTCATCTCCTTCGCTGCTTCGGCTAGGGTTTCCGTTTCCTCTTCGGATCTCCTCAGATCTTTCAACGGTTTCTTCTCTTCTCCTTCTCTGGCACATTCTTCGTCCGTGGTGTTCATCGTGTACATCTCGTTTGGCCCAACACGAACACTAACATTGCTCGCTGTTTGTATCTCTTATCTTTTTTCTATTTTCTCCTTTTAGAAGATTGATCTATGAACAGAGTATACGGTTGTGTTGCTGTCTTACTGGCTTGCTGTTTGATTAAATTATTATGATTGCTGCAAGAAAATATTTGGGTTTAGGGTTTGTCTGATTTGTTGTCGCCTTCGATTTTTTTCTCGGGTATTTTAAAATTCTGGCAGAGTTTGGCATGCTCTCTGATTTGGGGTTGTTTTTGTCCGAAAAATGCATGAGCCGATGAGGTGCTGTTCGAACTATGCTTATGGTTTGAGAGTATTTTTTATGTTCATTGTGTGCTGCTTTTTCTGGGTAGTTTAGTTGCTCAGTTGCTCTGTTACAGTTTTATTTATATTGTTGATTTGTTGTTCCTTGTTGTTCTGTTACAGTTTTTTTTATATCTGCCCTTGTGATTGGGCATAACATGATGGTGATATCTTCATATGTGATATGAAGTATTTTGTGAAATTCTAAATGGTTTGGAGGCCAAAAGATGAAAAAAGAAATACAAGATTAGATTAAGGTGATATAATTTAGACAAATTTGATTAGTCTTGAAATATTGAATTTGTGAAGGGTCTTAAAAGTGTATTGAGAAATTGAAAAAGGTTCTAGAATCTTAGGGCAATATTTAGAGTAGATGGTGGAGATTTTGGGTACTTTTGGGGTGGTGGAGGAAGGAGGAGCAAAATTAGGTCAAGATGACCACTAGTATGGTTGTTGATTTTAAAAGGGGTTTAGAAATTTTCTTAGGGATAAGATGCTTGGTGAAATAATGTATGATGTTGCTAGGGAGATGGAAGAATATATTATGATGTTAAGTGTGTGTGTGTGTGTGTGTGTGTGTGTGTGTGTGTGAGAGAGAGAGAGAGAGAGAGAGAGAGAGAGAGAGATTAGTAAGTAAAATAATGACATATGCGTCATCTCAAGAGATCCGAAAGAGGATAAGGTCGGTTATCAAGCTCTCAATCGAAAGAGGAGGAGGTCAAAAAATCAAAACATCTCTTTTATTCAATCCAATAATATTTAAAACTATTATGAAGTATTAATGCTCAAATTTTAAAAGTATTAAAAAAGAGGAGGGAAATACTTTAAAAGAAGGAAAGCTAAGTTATGGTGAGCAAATAAGTTAAGTGGAGTAGTAGAATCACTCCCAACAAGAGCACCCTCATATCTTCCATGTGAAGCCTAAGGCTATTAAAAGAGAAAAAAAATTCAATTTAAAAGCCTTCAACATAGAGGGAATGCTTTAAAGATTAAAAATTCAAATTTTAATATCTTGAATTCAAGCTTGAATCGTGATTAAAATATTTAATTTTCAATTGAAAGAAAAGAATTAAAGTTTAAAATTCAAAATTTTAATACATATCATTCAATATATAATAAAAATAATAAAAAAAAGTGAACAATATTTTCCACGCTATACAGTCAACACAAATTTAATACATATCTTAGGTGATCCACTACTCTTCTATAAAGCCCACATGATTTAATATATATATCATGTGATATATTGTATATAAAATGATTATTATATACGAGTAAATAAGTGGTCAAAATTATTTCTCTTAGCAGCATATTATTTGAAGATTGTATTGACAATATGTTATTTCATATGTGAACTTAAAAGGTCAAAAATAAGAGAAATTATTATGTGCGGTCATCGAATATGAGAGCGTGTCACGTCATCCGATACACAGCGGTATAAAATATCAATACATCACAAAAAATAATGTGACGTGCTCTCATTTATTTTTGAATATCGTCTCATGACCGTATAGAATAATTAATCCAAAGATAAACAAGGCAGTGCTCATCTTGCCCGTTTGGTGTGGCCAGCCCACCCAAGCCAATAAGTCGCGCGCTAGGTCGGATGGGCTCCATGATCAGCGTATCATATATTAAAGATCATCCTGCTGACAGAAGCGGACAGACCGAAGCCCGCTCTGCTGCCCCTACTGCGCTATCTTCCAAATTCCAGCAAGAAGAATGTTCCCAGTTCCTCCTCCTATAAAACCCTCCCCATTCTCTGCCCATTACCAAACTAAATCCTCCACGAAATCTCTCTCTCTCTCTCTCTCTCTCTCTCTCTCTCTCTCTCTCTCTCTCTCTCTTATCCTTCCTACCTCTGCTTTAAAAGCTAACAGAACTAACAGTAACCATGTGCCAATCAAATAATCCAGAGACCAACTTCAAAGACAGCCATCCCCATCCAGACGCAGCCTTCGCTGCACCCCTTATCTCCAAGCCCCAGAGCAACGATGAAACCCCCAACATCAAATCGCCACCGCCGGCGCCTGCTCGCCAGCTTGCTATGTCCTTCATCGAAATAAAATCAATTTTTTCCATATCACTTCCCATGATTCTCACCGGCCTTCTCCTCTACTCCCGCTCTATGATCTCCATGCTCTTCCTCGGCCGCCTCGGCAGTTTAGCACTCGCCGGTGGGTCCCTCGCCATCGGTTTCGCCAACATAACCGGCTACTCTGTTCTCTCCGGTCTAGCCACCGGCATGGACCCCATCTGCGGCCAAGCCCATGGAGCCGGCCGACCCCAACTTCTCGGGCTCGCCCTCCGCCGCACCATTCTCCTCCTCCTCTCAGCCTCCCTCCCCATCTCCCTCCTCTGGCTCTCCATGCGCCGCATACTCATTTTCTGCAGTCAAGACTCCAACATTGCCGACGCCGCCCAATCCTTCATACTGTTCTCCCTCCCTGACCTCGCCCTCCAATCCTTCATCCACCCCCTCCGCATCTACTTCCGCTCCCAATCCATTACTCTCCCCCTCACCACAACGGCCGCCGCCACAGCCGCCCTCCATTTCCCCATCAACCACCTATTCATAAACCACTTCCATCTCGGCATCCCCGGCGTCGCTCTGGCCACCGTCTTCACCAACCTCAATCTCCTTCTCCTCCTTATCATCTACCTGCACCTCTCCGGCGTTCACACACGCACCGGTGGCCTCATCCCCACATCCCAGGACGGCACCTTCTCCATCTCCGGCTGGCGCTCGCTTCTCTCTCTCGCCGTCCCAAGCTGTGCCTCGGTTTGCTTAGAATGGTGGTGGTACGAAATAATGATTCTCCTCTGCGGCCTCCTTATTCACCCCCAATCGACCGTAGCTTCCATGGGTCTCCTCATCCAAACCACATCATTAATCTACATTTTCCCCCACTCTCTCAGTGCCGGTGTCTCCACCCGCGTAAGCAACGAACTCGGCGCCAACCGCCCCGCGGGCGCCCGACGCACTGCCACCCTCGGCCTCGCCTGCGGCGCCCTCCTCGGCCTCACCGCCTTCTCTTTCTCCATCTCTGTTCGCCATGCATGGGCTAAGATATTCACCACTGATGACGAGATTATCCGCCTTACAACCACCGTGTTGCCGATTTTAGGACTATGCGAGCTCGGAAACTGCCCTCAGACGACGGGCTGCGGCGTGCTCCGCGGCTGCGCGCGGCCTCGTACCGCCGCAAACATCAACCTTGGATCATTTTATGGTGTGGGGATGCCCGTGGCCGTTATCCTCGCGTTCTGGGCAAGGTTTAATTTTCCCGGGCTTTGGCTCGGGCTGCTTGCTGCTCAGGCCACATGTCTCGCTCTAATGCTCTCTGCTGTCACCAGCACGGACTGGGAATCCCAGGCTGACCGCGCGCAGTGCCTCACCGGCGGCGAGAGTAATGATAAGGAGGATTGTAAGCCCATCACCATCAAGATCGATCAATGAGCATTGCCATTTATAAGTATAAAGCTGTTGTTAAATGGTTGGAATTGAATTCCAGCATGTTTCAACATATATCATGACTGTTTATATAATAAAAGTTCATTTCATCTTTTCTCTCTCTCTCTCTTTTATAAGAAATAGTTGACCAGGAGTTTTGCGCTTGTTCTTCAGCGCTCGTCGGCTTCCTCGCTTACTCACTTACGTGGCGGTAGAGGAGAGAGAAACAGTGATCGATAGAGCCGCCCGGCGGTTCGACAATGGGCGGTCCGCCCGTCCGTCATAACGCTACGCCGTGATTGCATTTGTTGTTTCGCGGAGAAAATTTTGTGAAGAAATATCGTTTTTTTGGATGGGTCCCCCGTCCTCGGCGAATCCGGTGCGCTTTGAGGTGGCGTCATTCTTTGTCTTGTTCATCCTTTTTGTCTTATTAACCGCCGGGTTTTCGATTCAAGAAAAAAAGACTTTTTTTGTTTTATAATATGATTGGGTTAATCTATATATGTATTGCGAATCTTAATAATCAATTTTCAGGGGAGGTCAGTGATTTTAATACTAAGAGCAACTCCAACCGAACTTCAAATATGCATATGGCGTCGTTCGGTCGCTCCAGCCGAACGTCAAATCTTCCGTTATTTGCTTGCGGGTGAACAGTGCGATGTCAATATTGACGTTGCACTGTTCACCTACACGATTTTTCTGTCTCAACCGGATTTGTCGAAGAAAAGCGCGAAAGAGGAGAAAGAAGGTTACCTTCACAGAAGCGCCAAAATGGAGTTCGATTGGAGATGAATCACGATATTTTTGAATTTCACTGCATTTTGGAGTGAAAAATGGGATTTTCAGTCCGAGATGCTCTAAGAGCTCATTTTGCCATCTTAAAAAGCGTAAGGCGGAATTTTAGATCTTTTCATATATATTATCCATAATTTATATTTTATTTGAGGGCTTTTTTTAAGTAATAAATTTATGTAGCTCCTTTTGATTTGTTAGTTGAGAATTTTGACTATCAATTAAGAGGTCTTGAATTCGAGTCTTACGTACGTGATGTGTGTGTGAATTTATCTTGATTGACCTAAATGTTCTACAGAAAAAAAATAATAAATTACTTTCATTTGATGTTTAAAATATCAAATCTATTATATATATGACATGTATGGTTCAGGATGGGCATTGTGCTAGACTTGGTAGTATGATTTTTGGTCTTATTAAAGTATTTGTTTATTGCGATTATATTTCTGGAATGGGTTGAGAGGTATTGATTTTCTGGGTGATTTTCACCATGTTATGATTGCTGTTTATCGAATTTAAATGATCTACTGGCCGGTGTTTAATTTGCTTTCTTATGAACTGGGTGTGATGGTTTTAGGTGCTAAAATGATTTTGGTGATTGGAATTGTGGTTAGACGTTTCTTGCATTCTTCACTGGAATTATTAAGGTCTGTTGGGCGGATACAAGGATCTCCCCTCTTTAGAGAAATTATTATGTGCGAAGTCCGGACTTCAATAGAATCAAGCCTCGTGACTTGTACATATCTTTTGCATTATGCACTTTCTGTGTACAAGTTATACACAGGGTGTGTATAAGCCACGTGGCTTGATTTTATTATAGTCCGGATGTGAGCTATGTTCAGGCTCCGCATGTAATAAGTTCTACTCTTTTTGGAATCATTCTTGATTGGTTTAGCTGGATTTTTTTGCTCCATGCCGCACATCCTGTTTACTGACATAATTATGCTAATGGCTTCACCTTTGCTCTTCATAAGATCATATATGGCTTTTGGACAATTTTGGAGAATCAATTGTTGGACATGCTTCAAGCTTTTGGAGCTTTTTTTGGACGATGAAGTATAAAAAAAATTTGTGTACTGCTGCTAAGGTGCAACGTAGACTATATGCCCCTTGTCTCTTTTCTGCGATAGCATCAATGATTTCAATTTTGTTTGGTGCAACATTGCTGCTTCTATATATTTGCCTAACTCGTATGCTTCTTCTATGCTCGTATAATTTTGGTTCTTTTCGGATTACTAGTCAAATTTTTATTCCATCTATGTCTTTTTGACCTTCATGTACACATCAATTATTATATCTATCATATTATTATCAATAAAGCTGAGCATGGCCCTAAAATTTCTCAATAAAAAAATCTCATAATAATTTTTTTTTAAATAATCAGATTCATATATTTTCCTTAACAATTAATAAATATATATAAAGATTAGTACATTAATGAATGGAGCGATATTACTAGCAAGCCGACTCTGCTAGGTGATAACCAGAAAACATGTGAGTGAATGGAGCGAAAGATAGAGAGAGAGAGAGAGAGAGAGAGAGAGAGAGAACTAAAGAAGAATAGGGAATCAGTAGAAAACTAAAAAAAATTCATGAATCTTAAACTAGCATAAGATCCATCAAAATCAGTCAAAAAAGATCCCAAACTATTTATCATCAACATTTATTTATAGTGTTCTGAGTGCTTTAAAAAAGGCTGCACAAAAAAGATAAAATACAACACTACACATAACATTCATAAAATGTTGCATAGACTGCCCTAGACATGTTTGATCTTTCAATTTGTTGAAGGATGATTAAGTCGAAGGGTTCGATCGAGTTGTCTTTGAGCGAACTAAATGGTATTCAATAGGCGATTAGATGAGTAGGCTTGGACGGGTCTATGGAAAGCATTGAGACAAGGGGACTTAAAACCAACATGCCTGTTGATGCTACTGGCAACTTCTGTGAGAGATCTCTAATCACTTGAGAAGAGGGAGGCGAGTGAGACATTGTTGTGGGAATGGAGAGGCCTTAAGTTGAATGGTCGTGGAAAGATCAATTGAGGGTTCCATGAATAGGCACTTTACTATAGTTGAGCTTATTGAGGAATCCTCAATTTACCCAGTAAAGAGCGAGCTCCTTATTAGGTCTGGGTGAGTAATGCATGTTGATCATGTTGGGTGAGTCCTCCCATGGGTTTCAGGCAATTATTGCTTTTGGTTCTTTAGATCAGTTCCTTCCATGCATGGGCCCCTCTTGAGGGCTTCTTCTATCTTAACCCATGGGCTACCTACTAAATACTTATAAAGGCATATGCTAGTATACAAAAATGATAAGAAAGTTGATCATTTTTAAAAAGTATTAAGATTTTTTAATTTGTTTGATAGTTTATACTATATTAAAGAATTATTAAAGCATCTATAAAATTTCATAAAAGTAGATAAAAAATAGACTATGATTCGCCCTGAATAATTCAATAATTGCTAGGTAATAGAAAACCATAATATGATATTATAATTATACATATTACGTTTAATCGGTTTGATTTGATTTATATCATTTGATCAAATCATATAAATTTA
Source organism: Dendrobium chrysotoxum (assembly GCA_019925795.1). Taxonomy (NCBI): domain Eukaryota; kingdom Viridiplantae; phylum Streptophyta; class Magnoliopsida; order Asparagales; family Orchidaceae; genus Dendrobium; species Dendrobium chrysotoxum. The sequence goes on along the minus strand of CM034309.1, from coordinate 32,300,290 downwards.
AATAAAATATCAATTCTAAACTATATAAAACCAATTAAATTAGATTAACAGGTTTGGTTTGGACTTTTGGATTTATCTATTTCTTTGTACACCCCTATATATAATTATACTTAATGATAATATTAAATATTTTGGAAAGTTTATCTAAATAACATGTATTTTGGAATGAAATTATATTTTCTTACAAAAAGGAATAATTATAAAGTTTAAACATTGAATAAAAATATATTTTGATTTTATAAGAAATTCTGGTAATTGATATATAAATGGCAGTTGGTGAAACTCTATCAATGTCCTAGTTTATCAGCTTTGCCTACATCCATCCACTAAGCTTTGTGTCCCTCCACCTTATGAATATTCTTCAAGCTTGATATTTGGCATTGATAGTTTTCTTATAGGACCTCTAGTAATGGAACTTTAGTCGCCACCGTCAAGAAGCTTAGGAAATTATTGTTGACTTCGACAAACTATCCTTGAACAATGGTTTCTTCCAATTAAAGTTATCATTTCTTTGATGATAATGAATTGGTTTGGAGTCGTGGCACATTGTTTACAACTAATAAATCCTTAATTCTCTAGAATGATCGCAAGACTTCAAGTCTATAAACGATAATCTAATTTCTATCCCTTTATAGATCAAATCCTAAATGTTCCTCTTAGTAGTTAGATTCCTAATGTAATAACCTCAAACTAATTTGTTTTCCTAATTCCTAAAAAATTTGGTTAAGTGAGCGCTGCGGCCCTGGGCTTGGGGGCACTACAACACCAAGCTCTCAGATTTTCCTAAATTGAGAGAGCGTTGCGGCGCTGGGTTTTAAGCGTTGCGGTGGTAGGTCTGAAATTTTTTTTAGTTAAAATATCTCAAACAATTATTATTAAACCCTAAGCCATCAATTCCCCTCCCCAATTCGTTCTCTTGGCTGGGTGAAGAAGAGAGGGAAGGAAGGGAGGAGAGAGAAAGCAGGGATTATGCGCTATTTTCCATGACTCTAATTGGGAAAATTATTTTGGTCATGATAGGTAACCCTAATCCTACTTCTATTTTTAGTGATTTTGTGTTTTACCAATTGTCTTCCCACATGAAATTGATAAAAATACAATATATCTCATTTTAGTGATTTTCCACTGTATCTTTTAGTATGTAGTAAATATCATTCACTTGAACATGTTGACTAGTTGAAATTAAAATTTCATTGGTTGGTTTTGTATATATGCAATTTTATTTGAAATAAGTAGTCTAATATTGAATATATATATATATATATATATATATATATATATATATATATATATACATGAAAAATATTATATGAATATATTTTTTATTCATTTAGTCAAATATGCATTTTTGGCATACTATAAATATCCTGATGAGTATACTGATACTGCATTAGGTATATATGTTGTTTGTTATTATTATTATGCTCTATATAGTATGAAATCTCTATCAAAAAAAGATAGGCTGGATGGAAATGATTTACTGATTCAGGTTGGCTGAAGACATATTAACTTGTATAGGAAAGTGGACCAATGAGATTTTTTTTAAATAAGGTTTATGGGATAATCTTAAGTAATATAAAAAGAAATGTATAAGGAGATTAACTGATATGATATCATATACCGATGGGTATAAAGTTATGACTAATTAAATGAAATATACTTGACTTGTGATATGTGATATGAGATTGATTTCTGTAAGGTTGACCAACAGGACTGGATACATGAAAAATATCATAGATAGTTGGATATCCGATCTTACTTGTTTATGCATATGATATGAGCATATATAAAAATTTATATAAATGTTATGATATTGTATAATATGCACACAATATAAAATATGATTGATGCATACACATGATATGACTAATAATATTGATATGAAAATATATAATATATCTAAAACACATGATATATATGATGCATTATATTTGATAGAGAATATAATATACATGTATTGATACTGCATGTTGTGCATATACCAGATATAGAACCTTGCTAATACACATGAAATAAAGATATAGAACCTTGCATTTTGAATGAATGAATATAGAAATATTTTGATGTATATGATTTATAGTTATTTTTATTGAATTTATTTGAAATGATAGATAGTGACTATAACAAATTAATTAAGAGATAAAAAATGATAATTCTTTTAAATTTAGATTTTAGGGTATTACATAGAATGAGGTGAAGTATCATTGATTGACTTGCATAAATTTATAATAGAACTGCTGTGTTGTACTTTACATGAGTATATGAATGATAGAACATTTTGATTCTTCATATGACAACTGATCATTGATCACTGAATCTAAACTATATTGCTTTTAATGATTTCTACTGCTCATATGAAATGACATTGCCTATATTGATTGTTGCATGGTCTTGCAATTGAATATTTATATAAATTTGGATTGAATGCCTACATGCATATTATTTTCTATCATCATGCTTTGGTTGCAGTTGTAGGTTATAATAATCTATAACTCACTCTATGATTTTCATATACTTATATGAAGAGGTCAGAATATATTGTAGTGAAGCAGATTAGGATGTAGGTTTTGTTTTGTTTGTTTTATACTTTTATTTTATTCTTTTATAACCATGAATAATATAAGATAGATCAACATCAACAACAACAACATCATCATCAAGCCCTTATCCCACTACGTCTGGTTGACTACATGAATCCTTTTTTTTATTGTCATGTTAAGAGTAAAATTCTCATTTCTATTAATGTTATAAGATAGATCAATGTTATAAAAATGAATATTTGGCTATTGTAAATTGAATTTTGATAAATGGATATAAAAGTATTTTGAATTATATGATGTATATATAATTATTTTTATTGGATTTTTTTGTATTAATGAGTTATTATAAACTCTGATAGATTAGTTAAAAGATGAATAGATCACTACAGGAAAATTGCTTATTTCCGACGGACGTTCCGGCGGATCTTTATATGTCGCTTAAAGCGGCGGTTGTAGTGGTGGATATTTCGTCGGAATATTTCCGGCTTAATTACCGGCGTATATTACGCTGGTAAGTTTTCGGCGTATATGACGTCGGTTACTTCGTCGGTGCTTTTGATTTATCGACAAATATTTCACCGAAAATTACTAGCGAATTATCCACCGACGTATTTAAACACAATGACTCATTACTGTCATATATTTCATTGGAAATCTTACAGGCGTATTGTCCGTCGATAACTCCGACGGAACGAGCCCTATTTCCCAGCTTCGGCCTGTTCCTTCTCATTTGCTCTTGTTCGGTTCTCTGTTCGGTGTCTAGCTGCGACCGACACCTCGCCAACCTCAGCTGGCCGTTCGCCACCGTTCTTGGCCTCCGCTGCCATTCTTGGCCTCTGCCGTCATTAAGGTGAGTCGATCTTCGTTCGCCCGTATCGGATCTCGTGACTCCGTCTGTCTCTTACAATAATACTCAAAGCTACATTCTTTTTGGTTCAGTCATAGATGTTCTCACTAGACATTTGCAAGAGGTAGTTCCCTAGTGTATGCTATTTGTTGATGATATTCTTATTGTTGATAAGACTAGAGAGGGAGTTGAAGGTAAACTTGAATTATGGATGTGAACATTAGAGTCTAAATACTTTTATTTGAGTAGATCTAAAGCTGAATATATTGAATGTAATTTTAGTAATAATAATTTTAGTGGGGGGGATTGTGACTTTGGGTGATCAATTCATTAATAAGAGTATACGTTATAAATATGTTGGGTCTATTGTTCAGAGTGATGGTGAAATAGATGGGGATATTATTAGTAGAATTCAAGTTGGATGGTTGAAGTGGAGACCATCAAAGTTGGATTGTGTGATAAAAAAAGTCCCCCTCAAACTTAAGAGAAAATTCTATAAGATGGTGATTAGACCTGCAATGCTTTATGGTGTAGAATGTTGGCCATTAAAAGAGAAGCATAATATTGAATTAAGTGTTGCAGAGATGAGGATGCTTAGCTAGGTGGATGAGTGGCTTTACTCTTAGAGACAGAATACGAAATGAGTATATACGTGTAAAGGTTGGAGCAGCTCCAGTGGACAGTGGCGGAGCCAGAAATTTTGTTCGGGGGGGGCCTAACGAAAGTTGTGCTCGAGGTCGTGACTCGTGAGTCGTGAAAGAGGAATAAAGGGGAAAATGAACCATTGATGCTTTTTATGTGTCCAGAAAAAGCCTGTAATAAATAAAATGAAGGCTGAGAAGGGATTGTACCATAATGGATGCTCAAGTATGGAAGTGGAGAGAGGAGCTGAATATACAAGGTATTGATTTGGTTGGGTGCGCTGTCATGAGTGCGTGGCCGCAATATTTCTGTTGCTAAAAAAGAGCGAGGAAAAGCAAAACCCTTCACAGTAATTAATTAGATCATTAGTAGTACAAAAAATAATTAAATAATTGAATGGTAATTTAATATTTAATAATTATTATTAGATTTAACGATAAAATTTTTAATAAAATCATACTTAAATAATTAAATATTTGAAATAATAATTAATTAAATAGCGTTACAACTCTGGGTCAAAATCTCTTTTCACCATTCCGTCCACAATGGAAAGTCATTCCTCCCTCTCCCTTTCAATATTTTACCCTATTAGTCTTTCTCTCTTTACAGCTGAAGCATTGCATGGTCAGCACGCGAGCACGCGTGTGGGGGTAAGAACAAGAGAAAACACACCGTAGGGCTCCGTAGTGAGGCGTTGGAGGATCGGTAAAGCGAAGGCAGCCGTCTTGCCGCTCCCTGTCTGAGCTATGCCGAGAACGTCATCACCGGCAAGTATACCTGGGATGCAGCAGCGCTGCACGGGAGTTGGTCTCCGCATTCCAAGCTCTAGGCAAGTGTGGACAGCCCAGTTGAAAGGCCAAGGTCAGCGATAGTGACGGTGCTAGGTGCGTTGGGGCCTGGATCCCCGTGATCGACATGGGTGATTTTTGTAGTTAACGCTATAGGGTGCACGGTGGAGGGTAGTGTTTGCACAGGAGGCTTCGATTTGCTGGAGAATTGATGTAATGGTTTCTCCTCCATTGCTAGAGGACTGCTTGTTTGCAAGATTTGTTGGCTGTTTGGTAGCAGGATTTAGTGTAAACAAAATGAAAGCTGACAAATGTTCTAACTTAAAAAAAAAATAATTAGGGGGGGGGGGGGGGGCACGTGCCCCCCCTTGCCCCCCCCCCCCCCCCCCCCCCCTCCCTCCGCCCATGCCAGTGGAAGATAAGATTATAGATAGTTTCCTTAGATGGTTTGGTCATACATGTCGGAAACAATGGCCGAAAATATGCCGAAATTTTGCATCCGAAAACTGACAGATATGTTTAATATTTCCGTCAGAGTTTCTCCGGAAGTACCGTCAGAAATATTTCCGGCAAAATTTTTACATCGGTATTTTATTTGCGACGCGTGAATTACCATCGTATGGTTTTTCGCCAGAAATTTGCTGGAAAAGCATAGTTTCCGACATTTTTTTATTGTTACCTACCAGTAGATATTGTCCGCCGGTAATCACCTATTTTCCTGTAGTGGATTATTCTTTAAATTTAGATTTTAGTGTGTCACACCTAACATCTCAAAAGTCACCAATTTTGAGAGAAAATTTATTGTACTTGACAATATGTTCTTTTATGTATTTAAAATTGCCTTTATAATGGTGATACTAAACTAAACCTTGTGTCACCATTTCCATATTCTTTCATTCTTATTCTAAATAGAAAATGCTAAATTTGAGAGATTATTTATGAAAAGAAATGTATATATTGCTCATCATATGATTCCTTTTTGTATGAATATGCTTTATATCCTAAATAAAGGATATGAATATCAATATGGCAAGCTTGATTCCCCTAGATAGATACATTATAAGATTATTGCTCAACAAAAGTTGCCTTAATCATCCTTATCTATTTAAAAACCAACTAACTATACTCATGATCATGCCTTCCAATCTTCTACTCATATTTTTATTCACCCTCTAGGCATAACTAAAAACCCTTCATTGTAATCTTAGTAAGATATAATGCCCTTAACTCCTAACTATCTCTCTTGGAATTACTCATGATTATTCCATAAAACAAGAGGATATGACAACATTTCACTTGATAATTAAAAGAATAAGATAGTAGCAAAACTAATAGTTCTTTTTCAATCCTTAATTCTATTGTTATGATCTCTCACAATCTAGATAGTGGAAATAATGTTGAATGTTACTAGATATTCTTTCTCATTTTGGAAGTTTATAGGAAATCAAGAAATAAATGGGTGGTTTCTCCTCCTTACAGGTTGATTAAAATTAAGTATTATAAAAAATTTGCATTTGCATTACTATATCAAAAAGAAATAAATTGAGTATTCTTGCATAAGTATTAGATGATTGTGCATAATTGAAAATTCACTATTCTCCTTATGCTTGAGCGATATAGAATGTCATTATTATCTATTCTCTCAATGTACTATCATTTCTTTAAATGATATAGGAAAAAAAAGGTAACATATATACAATGTTGAGATATAATTGGAAACACATTTAGTTTTCTTAGACAGCATGACCAAAATGTGAGAGGGTTTGTGTTGGTTCTCGTTATGTTAACATATCAAAAAATATATTCTTTAGAAATCAAACCATTCTCTAAAAGTTATGAACTCATAATCTCAAATAATATTTCTCTTGGGGGTTAAAAGTATGACACCCCAAGACCTAATTTGAAAAGTTTATCTTTTATCTCTAAATTAATCTATGAGAGCTACTAATTTTTTTTTATTTAATAAATGCCAGTGGAAGTAACCATATACATCAAAATATTTTTTTATATTCATCATTCAATCAAAATCCATTTAAAATAGCTAGAAGTTCAATCAATATATCAATTTATCTCTGTACTTCAGAATACAAATAAATAAAACTAAAAATACATAAAACAAAATTAAACATGAATATTCTAATTTCCCTCACTTCATAGAATCCTGACCCCTTCTTGGAAAATATATAAAACTATAGAGTGAGCTAACAGCTCAGTAGGTTACTAGAACTAGAACTGCAATCATTGTAAGGTTTCCACAAATGCCAAATTTGTGGTAAACTTGTGTATTCGGCTGCTACTTGCTGGCACATATCCAGCTTGGCTTATCAACCCCCCCACCTAAGCATTGGTTTCCCTTAAATATTCTGGTTTAGCTAACTGGTTCCTATACAATGGAGCAACGTCTCATCTCACTTCGGATGCAATGCAGATTCAGGCCATTCAACCGTATACAGGCACTTCACGTGTTCAAATAGGCAATGGAACTCAACTTCCCATTGCTCACTCTGGTCAAGGCATTCTCCCTACACCCACTCGTAGGCTCAGATTACCTCACATCTTACATGTTTTGAATCTTACACATAATCTCTTATCTGTACATTTTCTTATCCATGATAATCCTTGTTCTACCACTTTTTATACTAATGGCTTTATCATTAAGGATTCCTTGACTCAACAAATTCTGCTATGGGGTCCGAGCCTTCAAGGCCTATACCCTATTAAACTTCCCACAATTTTTGCCACACCTTCCACGGCTACATCTCATATGGCCCTCGTCAGCTCCTCTATCACTCCCATCAATTGACACAAAAAATAGTCATCCTTCTCCAGCCATCTTCTAGTTACTACCTCCTTTATTCCCAGGCAACTGACACAACATTACATCTATCTCCTATGACTCCTGTGTGCGTGCAAAGAGTCATTGTATTTTGTTTGTACTAGCATCTCCTAAGATTACCAAATGTCTTAAACTTATTCATACCGATGTCTGGGGTCCTTCCCCAATTTTATCACACCAGCAATACAAATACTATGTTATCTTTATTAATGATTTTACACATTTCATTTGTGTGTATCCCTTAAAATTAAAATATGATGTTTTTTTTGCTTTTGTTAATTATAACCAACTTGTGGAAAAATAATTGAATTCCTCCATTAAATAGCTCCAATCCGCTCGTGCGGATGAGTTCGTTAACTTACCATTTCAAAACTACTTACGCTCTTTCAGAATTCAACAACGTCTCACCTGCCCATACACCCCACAACATAATGGCATCGCGGAAAGGAAACATTGTCATTTACTAGAAACCATGTGTGCGCTACTGTTTGAATCTAATCTCTTGCCCCGCTTTTGGGTTGACACATTGCTTATGATGGAATACCTTATCAATCGCCTACCATCTAAATCAACCAAAAAAGTCTCTCCCTACCAACTTCTATATTAACATCTACCTGCGTATGATTATCTTCGGGTACTCGGTTGCCTCTATTACCCATGGCTGCCACCAATCCATCAAAATAAATTTATGTCATGATCTTTCAACCCTGTGTATTCCTCGACTACCCAGCTCACTCAAAAGGTTATAAGTGTTTCGATCCAACAACTAGTTGCATTCACATTTCTCGTCATGTTCGCTTTTTCAAATTGGTTTTTTCCTTCAAAACACCTCTACCAAGCCCAATCGTCTCCACTACTCCTCCCACCTCACCTTCCATTTCACCTATCACGTTGGTGCCTGCTTCGATTATCCCTGCCACCCATCACTCACCTCCTCCAGCCCTTCAACCACCCCCAACTACTCAGGTATCTGATTCTCACACCTCACCACCGGATTATACTCCTTCTGCCTCCACTCCACCATATGACAATAATGTTCAAAATTTAGCTCCTTCACTTTCGCCTCCTCGACACCCTATGGTTACCCTTTTCAAATCTGGGCATCTCAAACCAAAGCAAGTCTTTAACTTACATCACACCACGATACCATTATTATGAACCTCCTTCTCTAAAGCAAATCGTCATCATGTGTGGTGCTCAGCTATGTCATTCAAATTTCAGGCACTTCAACAACAAGGAACCTGGTCTTTATAAGTTTCTCGAACCAATCAACAAAATGTTCTCGGATGCAAATGGCTCTATAAGACAAAATTCAACTCCGATGGCTCCATTGCAAGACATAAAGTGCACCACATCGCACAAGGTTTCAAACAATCCTATGGCATTGGCTACATTGATGCATTCAGTCCTATCGCCAAGTTCCCTATGATTCGCCTTATGCTCATTGTTACCACTATATTCGTTTGGCATGTTCTCCACTTAGATGTATCTAACGCCTTTCTACATGGCCAACTCGATGAAGTCATCTACATGAACCAGCCACCAGGCTTCTATGACCCAACCCATCTATCTCATGTCTGTTAGCTACATGAAGCACTCTATGGTCTCAAGAAATCTCCACAACAGTGGTTCTCCACCCCTCCACAAACCTTCTACAATACAGGTTTGTCACAAGCAAGGACGATCCTTCACTTCTTGTCCTTCATAAAGGCACAGTTAAACTCTTCCTCTTGGTGTACATTGATGATCTACTTCGCACTGGGAATTATCAACATAAGATTGACCTCTTACTCCAACATCTCAAAACAATTTTCCAAATGCGCAACCTCGAGCGGGTAACACAGTTCTTAGGTATCCACATCACCCACACTACGGAAGGTCTACTTCTCTGTCAATCTCGGTACATCACAGAGCTCCTTAACAAAGTTGGAATGCTTCATTGTAAGCCAATTCTGAGTCTGATGCCCTCCAAACTTCCTACGCTTACCGAATCTGATGCTCTATTTTCCTAACCAGAGCTCTATCGCCAGCTTGTTGGCTCATTGCAATATCTCACAATAGCTAAACCCGACATTGCATTTTCTGTCAACTACTTGTGCCAACATATGCACAAGCCCTATCAGATTCACTATCAACTATTGAAACGGGTATTTCATTGTCTTCAAGGGTTTATCCTTCATGCTTTACCAATCACTGCTGCAAGTCTGGATCTTCATGCCTATGCCGACTCGGACTAGGCAGCCAACCCCATTGATCTCCATTCCATTTCAAGCTTCTATGCCTTTCTGGGCAATACATTGCTCTTTTGGTCTGTTAAAAAACAACCCACAGTTGCTCGATCCTCGACCGAGGAAAAATACCGTGCTTTAGCTGCTGTCACTAGTGACATTATGTGGCTGCGTCGTCTACTAGCTGATTTCACTATATCTCCTTCCACAGCTATGCCTATCTGCTGTGACAACATTTTTGCACTGGCACTGACTAACAACCCAGTTTTTCATGCCCGAACTAAACACATAGAGGTTGACTACCATTTCATTTGGAACTGCATCAAATACAAGCATGTTATAGTATATCATATAGCCTTTCAAGATCAACCTGCAGACATCTTCACAAAATCCTCCTCTTCCACTCGCTTTTAGCAGCGCCGCTCCATGTTAACACTGCAAGAGCACCTGTCAACATGAGGGGATGTGTTGGACTATTGGAGCACTACCAAAACGGAAATATGCAGACCTCTGCTCCACCTCACCCTGCGGCACAACAACTTCTGCAACTCAACAAATCCTGGTCGTTATTATCCTAACAGACTGATCTCAACCATTGATCATTAACTGCTTGTTCCCTATTTACTGTTAGACAATACGTAATAGAAAACCAATGAATATAATATCAATTTCTACTACCTTTGTCTTCTTCTCTGTACCCATAGGATCCGAACTTCTTCATTACTTTCATGTTGATGATTTGGGCTGCTGGAATCATAATTCTTGGTTTCTTTCTTCTAGCAGACATTTGACCTTTACCTACGTTTTGTTCCTATTTTAATAATTTTTTAATTTTGAATTCTCTTCCAGGACTTTTTTTCTCTCCGGATTTTGTCTATTGGGGGACCCCTCAGTTTTTTTTTTAATTATTAGACTTTTGAAACTAATTAAAGACAAATTTGTACACTTATCATATACGTAAATTTCAAACACAAAACCTCTTAGTTGATAGTCAAAACTCTCAACCACCAGATTAAGATCACCCCTCAATTTTTTGGAGTATTTTTTCATATTTTCTTTAATATATAATTTAATTTGAGCTTTGCCGCTCCACAATATTTAATTAATACTCTTAATTTTTAATATATCTTTTGATATTTTTAATAAAAAATATTTAATTAATATTTATCATATAATTTTATTTAGAGCATTTCATCAACATTAATGCATTAAAATAATCTTTTATTTAATTTTTTATTAGAATAGTAAGCGTGAAGCTCAATTTCAGCAAAATAAAGTGAATTATACATTTTGATCCATCAATAGTAACATATGCCTTTGTACGATAGAATTCTCATACAAAAATTCCATAAATCCTGTTTAAAAATGCACCAATAGAGGCATAATTATTGTTCCTGGTGCTTAGCGGGGTGGAATTAGTAAGAGCTGAGGGTGGACAAATTTTTTTTTAAAGTAAAATGAATATTTTAACTATTTTGCACAACTTCAATAAATACAATTGTCCAAATTTCAAGAAAAAAAATTCCTTTACTATTTCACACAAAAGATTATACATTTCACAATCATATTTTGCTCACCCTCAAATAGGGGTGTCAAAATCGGGTTTCGGGTTGGGTTCGGGTCGAATCCAGAATGACCCACGTTCAAACGGGTCGACCCTAACCCGACCCAGGTAGGAAAACGGGTCAGAAAATCGGACCCGGACCCGACCCGTCAGGTTGGCGGGTTGACCCGACCCAAGCGAGCGCGGGCGAGCGCGGACGCGCGTGGGCTAAAACGGACGTGCCCGGGCGAGCGCGGACGCGCGGGGGCAGGGCGAGGGCAGAGGGTTTTAAACGGGTATTCGGATTGAACCCGACCCGTTTTTCAAACGGATCGAATTCCTGAACCCGAACCCGACCCGTTTTGAACTCGGGTCGGGTCTAACCCGAAATTTCCGGGTCGGATTCGAGTCTGGTTTTCGTGTCGTGTCAAATATTGACACCCCTACCCTCAAAAGAGAGGTTGGTTCCGTTCCTAATGCTTAGACCCTCATCTTATGAACATAATATCAAGTAAAACACTAACATCAACACTAATGTCATCATCAATTAGGCAACTAACTGAAGAAGCAAGAGCAAGACAATGAAAGACAATGTGGTAAAGCTCAGTAGGAAGAACAGTTGATTTTATTAAAATATGATCTCTTATACTTATTAATTAATTGCCACATTGAAACATATCAACTGAGATATCAATAATTAATTAGTTTTATGATATCTAACTACTGTTGTATTGCTGGTTCTCTTCATATTAGAGGTTAATAACCATGAGGTCATTCTCGATGCACATCAAGTGTTGCTATTAATTCAACGGCACTGTAATTTATTCAGAGTTCATTGACAGCAACAGCGTATCCATTCCGTAATCTATATTGCTCCCAAAGAGGAGGCAGCGACTTTGTAATCATCGGCATGATTTAAGTAACACTAATAAAAGACAAAGCATGCCTTAAAAGCCATTAAAGGGCAACGAGCCCTTCTTATTATTTAATAGTTAGAATGGTTGTTGGTTTGGAGGAATTGACTGGAATCGTAATTTCTCTTCTTTATTGTTTCCTTTGGTTTTAGGAATAATCATTTATAAATTGGAGAATGAATAATGAAACAATAATGATGTAATTGTGAGCTAAACAATATTTCCTTTTTACTTTAACTCCTCCAAGCCCAACATTGCCTTAGAGTTCTAAGTTGATCGAATGAAATTATATATTCACTTTGATAAACATCTATTTATCAGAATAAAATGTTAGTTTTGTGTGGAATCTAATTGTATCGATCAATCGGATTTTACTGCTACCTTGTATCTAAATTTCATTAGTCGAGCTCGTTGGTGAGCTACAAGGTGGTGTGGCAACCGCAAACAACCTAGAGCAAACATAGAAGATAGACAACAGAGAAGAGTAGAAACCTTGTTTGGGCTGTAATATTCATCATCTACCTTGTTTCATACATTCCGCATCTATTAGTAATACTGTAGAGAGTGATTCTAAGAAAGAAAATAACGTCCAAAAAGCCCCCACTATACGGCACATGCATTAAACAAAAAAAGAGAATGATAACTAAAAGTGATGAGTGAGCAAGTGGAGGCAGTAGGTTCGTTAGGGAGAAGTCGGCTTGCTATTATAGTGATCCGTTGGAGTAGTATAATCCACATCACAAGGGGTCCTCCCCCTATATGGGTTCGGGTGCTTTGCACCCAAATTTTATTTTCGTACAACTGTAAAGTGTTTTGTCATTATGTACCCGAGCATGCGGCGTTGTGCGTATACTAAAGCGCTATGGCTTTATATTGTCTAGTTAGAGTTTGAGAGAGAGTGAAGCGTTGCTGGCCTTTAGACCTCAGCGCTACGATGCGGCGAGGGAGTGTTACGGCGCTATCATATAGACAAGAGTCAAAGAGTTGAGAGTCATGGCGCTGTGAGACGGACTGACTGTTTTCTTTCTCGTTTTTCATTAAGGATTGCATTCCTTAGTGGTTAAGTGTTTTTTTTTCTTTGTATGTTCATGTGAGAACAGTGCAAAGGTGAAGAGAGACATTGAGAGAGAGAGAGAGAGAGAGAGAGAGAGAGAGAGATTTGTATTATTTCTCTCAATTTTTTATAATAAATTTTTCGGTGTGGTGTGGCTTCGTGTATTTTTCCCAGTTTCGAGTTTTTCCATGTTAAATCCTGGTGTTCTTTCTTTCCGCTGTATTTTCTCTTTCTTGTTTATGTTCGTTGGATGTTTTACTTCCCTAATATTAAATACATAATTCTGCAAATTTTTGGTGGTAGGTGGGTATTGGAGGCATTCGCCTAAATTTACTCTCTAATGTTTAGGCCACATAGATAGATGATAGCACATAATCATTTTTTTCTCTTACCTCTTTTATCAATCAGCTTTGACCAGATTGTTTCCTAGACATGCTCCACATCAAACATGAACCTAGAATAATTTGTTAAAAGACATGCACCAAGGCTACCCTCCATAACATAGCTCTAAGTCAGAAAGACACTTAAGGAATCATTAGAGGTATGTTTGGGCTCTGAGCCTCTGACCTTGATGAAGTAGGAATTCATTTTTATACTCTCCTAACTTAGATAATTAATAATAACACCTGCAATATGAATTGCATGCTATGGTACAGGAATAATCATTCAGAGTCGATATCACTACAGCATCTTTCAAAATTCTTGTATATAAACAAGATAGCTACATGGCTTCAGCATATCAACTCAATCACCCCCACTAACACCTAAAAAGACTTCATAATCAACTTCAACATGTTGCCACTTTCCAAAAAACTTTCCCAGAATCTGGTCCTCTGTTCCAAATACTGAAAGCACAATGGGATGAAATGGACTAAATGCCCAACTCAGACTCCGAAGAAGCAATTAAATAATAGAAGACAACCAAAAATAAGAACTGCATGGAAGGATTAGAAGAAAAAAAAAAATATATATATATATATATATATGTACAGAAATATTTTTCAGATGTGAAGTAATCGGTTTTACTTTGATTTAAAACTTTTGATCCTGAAGATTGTAATCCTCACAGGTATCAAATGTAATAGTTTATTTTAAAAATTTTCTTAATCAGTTATAGCAATGCTTCTTTCATTACGATTTGTATCAAACTCGTAATCTTCGTCATCTTCAGAAAAGATATTTCACAGATAAAAGAATAGTTCGACGTATGAAACTATTATTATTAGAGTAAAAATATCTTATTTATATTAATGAAATGCATTATTGAAGTGTATAGGAAAGATGAGAATTAGATGTAGAACACGAAAAACAAACCACTAAAAATGAGGAATCAAATATGAGATACGAAGAGTTGTTTCCAATAATTTTTCAATGGTTTAATTTTCATATTACATTCATAATTTTATTTGACTATTATTTTTTACAAATTTTTCTAATGAAAAGTTATTTTTTATAACGATGTGATATCTTTAAGAAAACTATTCTTCGAACTTATAAGAAATATATTTTACAATCATCTTTATAAAATGTTGCAGCTGTCCGGCCAAAAGACATTAAGATGGCATATCGATAAACTTTGCAATGTGATATAATGTCTCATTAAGGAATGGTAAATTGATTAAATAAAGGTATGGCATTGTTGTTTCTGGTAATTAACTTTTTATTCATAATTAGTCCATGCTGTGGCGAGTGATTAGGGCGTAATTAAAGTATTAAATATTAAGTTAGCTTACTCTAAAGATGTTTTTTTTAGTGTTTAAACGTCTTTATTTGAATTGGTTAAACAAAGACCAGAACAAACTTGGGTGTTTAGTCTTTGTGAGGAGCTAATGAGAGGATGAATTTGATTAGCTCAAGCTGGGTGACATCTCTTATTTTCACCATTTGGCTGTAGAGACGCAAAGGCTAAAATCTGTGTTTTCTTTTTTTTTTTTTCTTCTTTTTGCGATCTATGTTCTTAAAGCTATGACTAAGTCATTGTTTGATGTGGTAGAATTCCAGCAAATAATGTTTCTGAAATGTCTGCAAAAGTTTAAGTAAGAATTTAAAATAAAATTATATCAATTAAATAAGATTAAATTGGCGTGATTTAACTTAGCAGCTAAATGGTGAAAATTTTTAATCATGAAATATTTTTTGTTGATTTATAAATGTACTTCAAAACAAATATATGAACCTTATGTTACATGGAGTTTTTTTAATGATCGCAGCCTCAAGTCTAATCGAGATAACAAGTCAGCTAAAAATTAAAAAAAAAACATAAATATATTATGTTATTGGAGTTATTGTTTATCTCTCTTAAGCTTGTATTGGACTGCATAGTATTTGTTTATTTATTTTCTTTAATTCAATCAATGTAAGCCCTTTAGAACATTTTGGGATAGCTATAGCTTTTAATAAAGATGGTTGTGAAGTTATTCGGGCTAGGGGTGTGAACCAGTCGAGCTGAGCTTGAGTCATTTCTAGCTTGAGTTTGAGCTTGATTAACTAATCAAGTTCAA
This sequence comes from Dendrobium chrysotoxum, assembly GCA_019925795.1. Taxonomy (NCBI): domain Eukaryota; kingdom Viridiplantae; phylum Streptophyta; class Magnoliopsida; order Asparagales; family Orchidaceae; genus Dendrobium; species Dendrobium chrysotoxum. The sequence goes on along the minus strand of CM034309.1, from coordinate 32,284,397 downwards.
GCTTGAACTCTAGCTTAATTCTATTAGTTTGAGCTAGATTGTTTATAACAAAGAGAGAAAATGATATTGATTCAAGCAATAGAATCATAAAAAAAATATGAAATCAAAAGATAAATAATAAAAATTATTTTATATAAGAAAGTATGATAAAATTTTTAAATATTTCTAATAGTTTTATACTTGAACTTCCGAATTCTGATATTTTTAAGCATATTTTATAATAATATTTTTTCAGCTCACGAGCTAATGCGAGGCTGGCTCAAACTTAACTCATTAGCTCTTCGAGCTCGGCTCACGAGCCATTTATCAAGCCGAACTCGAGTTGGCTCACGAGTCATCTTGGCTCACGTACACCTCAAGTTGTGAGCAAAGCATTTTTTTTAAAAAGGTATTGTATGTATTATAAATATTATCTTTTCTTTTAAAAAGTTGGATGACAGCTTTTTTACAGCTCCCACACATTAATTAATAGTTCTAATTATAAAAAATAGCTTTATACCATAAAAACTTTTTTGAAGTAAAGAAAAAATAATAAATAAATAGTAGCCAAATATATAAGGTTATAATCTAAAAAGTAAAGCAGTCAGAATTAGGTGCCCTAAACAAACCGTAAATCCATATTAACAAAAAATACCTATGTTGATATTCCTTATAAATATACAATTTTACCTTAATTTCTATCTAATCAAATAGCCTTCGACATGGTGCCTTCTTTGCGGTTGTTTAAATGATAAATTGAGGGATCCAATCGCTTTCTTCGCTAGCAGAATTAAATGTTTATATCAACCTATATTCCACCACTGCAATTTCCAAACTCCCTTCCTCCCAATCAATTCTACCTTCACTAATCCTCACTCATGCCCAACATCACAATTTTACACAAATATTACTTTACCTAATATCTTGTCTCTCTCCCACCAAATTCCATGCTTCATGTTTTGTCTCCTTCCAAAATAGAAAATAATAATCATTTCCTCATATCCAGCAATATCTCCTCACTCCATTTTTATTGAAATTTTCTCTCCACATCATATAATTCCTGCAATGTTTTATGACACAACATATGGATCATTAAAAGATACGCATAAAATTAAATTAAATGTTACAGATGTGAGGATGATAGGTGGATGAGTAGCTTTACATTTAGAGAGAATAAGAAATGAATATATATATAAAAAAGGTGGAGTAGTTCCAATGACAGATAAGATTAAAGAGAGTCATCTTAGATAATTTAATCACATAAAATATTGATCTTTTGATGGCCCTGTTAGAAGATTAGATATATTAGATCTAATCTATGTTAAGAAAGATAGAAATAGACCTAAAAAGACTTGATTAGAAATTATTAAAAATAACTTTTTTATTAGATTTATTTATTTAACCCTTAATAAGAAATAAGGCAGAAAAGAATTCATATCTTCCATCCTCGGCATTCACTCCACCCACCTCAATGCCATCAACCTTAATGCACTTCTTTGTGATGCCATCTAGACCCTCATCTCTCCCCAACTTTCTCAAAATTTGATTTGCTGCAAATGGGGGTTTCATATAAATGCATTATAAATTAACACATAGATCTTTATAGCAAAATCCTCATCACCAGCATAGTTTACATATTACTTGCAAATGGCTATTTCATATTAAAGAATTTCACCAGCGTCTTAGCATCGATTACCATGAGACATAGGCCTGCCATCAAACCAATACTAGTTCTACCTCATTCTCAGCTTCAGCTTTTCTTAATGATGGTCTCTCAAACAATTAAATGTCAACAAAACCTTCTTCCACAGTCACCTAATGAAGGATATGTGGATGATATAGGAAGTGATATAGACTCATAATCAACTTGAAACCACATTCCCCATCAAGGACCTACGTGAGGTATCTTATTTTATTGGTGAAGAAGTAATTCCACTGGAACTCAAATCATGTAATTACACTTGTCATTGATGAACTGACATATCTACAATCACTTTAATCAACTAAACAGCTAACCACTACAACAATCTATCGCAACAACGTAGCACATAAACACAAATCCAATCTTCCACTCACCAATGAATTGCATTACAATTTATTTTTATTTTGTCCACGAAATGATTCAAAATAGTCATCTAACTGCATCATCATCTACACAGACTTAGTGTCAATATTGGCATCCTCCGTGGATAGCCATCATGTGGAGGCAAATTAAAGGAAATCAATAACCCTCTTCCCCACTCTGTACATTCTATATCTAGTAGACAATAATGACAAATGTTAAGCTGCATTGTATTTTTCTCCTTTGTTCACTGTATTTATAAATATTATATCACCATTAATTCTGCACCAATGAGAGATTATTATTCTTATCATGTAGTCTCTATATCAGTTCTAAGTGGAACCACCCACCTAAAAATTTAGGTGAACAGTCCAGGCAACATGAAATCAGCTCGTTTAAACCCATATGCATCAATCGTCAACTGGCTATAGGCAACTCTCCGTATCAAAAATATTGTTTTAGTGCATAGAAGATAACAAATAGAACGGGAAATAGTCAAAACAAAATTCAGAAAAACTGATAAAAATAATAAGCAGTCCACCCTTAGTAATGATCACAAATCTGTTTCAGCATAACGGTTTCACCTGCTCCACTCTCTCTGACTTTCTGCTGCTATTTCAGAACTTAGCATTTCCACTACCACTCAATATTCTTTCGGTTACTGTGAACGGCAGGATGTTTTTGATGCCATGCTGAGATACCTTTTGCTGTATCTATATATACATTAACTGTATTACATAGTAGACATAGATAAAATTATCTTTTCATTCCTTCTAACTTTCTTACTGTTATCTCTTCCATATGCTCTCTATTTATGCTTGTTACGGGTTATAATTTCTTCATGGAATAAGAGCAGCTGCTCTACAGCATCTAATGAATTCTCCTGACTCTTCTTCAAAAATCCAGCGATGACAGAATCAGCCTCAAAGGAAACTGCAGAAATTTCATATTTCAGCTCAATTAAAATTCCTTAAGACAAATCTGAAAAAAATTGTTCATACTCCCCTAACTGCAGAAAATCACTCTACTTGGCGCTCTCAGGTGCTTAAAGTGTTCAAAGCTAATGGGTTTGAAGGCTGCATCAACGATTCCTCTGTATGTTCGAGCAAGCATCTTCTAGGTTCAGATGGTTTGCCTAAACCCAATCCTAGCTACACACGGTAGATGCTGATCAATCAAAATTTATCTGCAGCTCTATATTCTGTCATCTCCTATTCCTTGCCATATATTCTTAATCTTGACACATGTAAGGAAATAAGGCTTACCATTGATAGAAGACTTCAAGCTACAAATCGATCGATCGTGCATTATGCAAATTAAAAATGAGCTTCATCATATTACCAATAAGAGATTTGCCTATGACCCAATATGTCTCTTATAAAGTCTAAAGTTGATGCTATATATTCTGCAGGGAGTTCCATAGATATAGAAGATGTCATTTTATATACATTGAATGGACTACCAACGTCGTATCATGCTTTCAAAACTTCCATCCAAACCAAGCTACATCCATTGAGTCTTGATGACCTCTATTCCCTGCTCTGCAGTGAAGAAATTACTTTGGCAGCTGAAGCTCTTCGAGATACTACACATCTTCCTGCAAGTGCTGAATCGCAATTAGCCCTCAATGCAAATCGAGGTAGAGCTTGTGGAAGATACATATCTCCTCCCTCAAATTGTGGAAGAGCAGGCTTAAGAGGTGGAAGAATTAATTCTGCTCGTGCTGGTTGAGGCAGGAACCTCTCCGTCGAATGTCAGATCTATTTTAAAAGGGGTCACTCTGTAGCAACATGCTGGTATCGTACAGATTTGTCATATCAACCAACTACTCAACCATTTGCGGCTGTGGCAACTCCTAATCCTCAAACCATTTCAACAGATTGGTTAATGGATAGTGGAGCATCTTCACATCTTACCCCTTATTTCTCTCAGCTGCAAGACCTGCATTCTCACAATGGAACTCAGAATATAGTTGTTGGCAATGGACACACCTTGCCATTTGTGCTTCTAGTCAACGTATTTTACCGACTACCACACGTAAGATGCTACTAAAACCTCTTTATGTTGTCTCTCAAAACAATTGTTCTAACTTATTTCACTCACATGGGTTTCAAATAAGGGATTCGACAAACAATCGCCTTCTACTTCAAGGGTCCAGCCATAACAATCTATACTCCCTTCAATCAACAGCCTCTCCATCCAACTCTTCAAGTGCATTTTCAACAGTCTCTTGCACTCCAGACATTTGGCACAAGCATTTTGGTCATCCGCATTCCACTGTGTTGAATTTCCTTCTACGCAAGCATACTTCTATTAAATGTCATTCCCACATGTCAATAGTGCAAAATAGTGCGTGCTATGGCGCACGGTGCGGCGCGCACCTACGGTGTTATATATATGGCGTGGCGCAAATGTTCAAAATGACGTGTACTATTTGCGCCATGTGTGCACAATGGCGCATGGCATCTAGCGCACAATTTTATTTAAATTTTTTTTGTATAATTATAAATATTCTTTAATATTAATATTTTTATTTATAAGATAATATAATATTTAATTTTAAAATATGATTAAAACATTAATTAAATTTTAAAATGCTACTACCCTAGCCCTCACGGTTTGTGAGTCACGAATGAACGAACGAACAAGCTGCGAACGAATAAGCGACGAAGTGCGAGTGCCTACCCGAGCTCTTCATCTGATTCTGTCGTCCTCTCCTTCATCTGATTCCGCCGCTCTCTCCTTCGCGTGATTCTGATCCGTCTGTTTCCTCCGTCACGCGAGGTCGTCGCTGCTTTGTTCCGGTCCATTTGTTTCTTCTGTCACGTGAAGCCTTCGTCTAATTGATTTCGAGTGATTTAGTCGTTGCTGCTAGATAGGTATTGCATAATATTCCTCTCCTGCTTTAATAGTTTACTTAGGTATTCTTTAATGCAACTAATTCCGCCCTGCTTTTACGACAAGATTTTTTTTTGTTTTTGCATTTCATTTCTTCTCAACATTTTATTTAAAAGTTTGAACAAAGAAGTTTCATGAGGTGGTGGATGAGGCATAAGGTTTGTTGGCCTTTTTTTCTTTTGCTTTCAGTTACTTTTCAAGGCCCCAACCTCTTTTTGGATATTTTGTTTCATCGCTTTAACCTCCTTTGTGATTTGTATGATGAACTTTATATTAATTTTACTCATCTAAGAGAGACCAAAATTTATTTATTTGAATTTCCTTGCCTATAGGTGATCATAAAATATCAGATTCAATTCATTCTTTAAAAAAAGATCAAGCATGAAAATATGCAATACTGACAAATGAAGCTAATAATAATACCGCGACATATATTTTTGTGTCAAAATAACAAAAGGGGGAATTACATGCCACAAACAACACCTCATTTTTTAGAATTGCTAGACCTTGCTCTAGTTGCCCTGAGCATGTGAAGGCTGAAATTAAAGAATCCATTTTGGAAAAAAAAAAAGATTTGAAAGAACAGACTAATGACACATCAAATGTCATTTTTGATGAAGGAGATGACTTTGACGTGATGGTAAATGATGATATTGTAGGTGTTGAACCATCTTAACTATTTCGGACAAGCCCAACCCTTCTAGTCAGAGTTCCACATCATCATTCATCCTCAAAGCATCACGACCTAAAGAACCATTAGATACTTATCTTACATCAAATCCTGTAGATGTAGTAAAGAAGAGAAAATGTCAATTTAGCAAGAAGGATGCCGCTAAAAAGGAAATGAGAGGAAGAGCTATTCAAGTTTTTTGTAAATGAATATATGATGCTGGGATTTCATTTAATGTAGTAAAAGATGACAATTTCCCTACAAAGGTGGCCGCACTTGGACGGATTCACAACAGCTTTCTTGACTTTACAACATTTTCATCAACAACAACTAAACTTGAAGAAAATGTTTACTTGTGAAGAGTTCATTTTGGGTCCTTATGCGAAAGAGACTAAAGCAAAACAATCACAAGTAAACATTTTCTATTTTACAATCTTGCAGCAATCATTTTGGAACACTTATGGTCTTTATTTTTAAATTTAATGATAAAAGATGGCAAGTGCAATTAAACCAGCCTCTACATGCAGCGGCACGTTTTTTAAATCATGTATGTTTCTTCAATAACCCTAATATTGCTAAGGATTAGAAAATAGCTTATGGTCTTTATTCATGTATTGGAAGATTGTCTAAGATGCAGATGAAGAAGACAAAATCAGTAATACATTAAGTATATACATTATGGGTGAAGGACTATTTGATATTCCTCCAGCTGTAAAACAAAGGACTACCTGATCTCTGGGTATCATTATTTGCATAAAATGAATGTTGATTAACAAGTCTATAAAAATAGAGAATAAATATTTCATTTTTTCCAGCGGAATGGTGGTTAGCGTATGGCCAAGGAGCTGCTCATTTACAAAGTTTTACTATCAAAGTCTTTAGTCTAACATGTAGTTCATCTGGATGCGAACGCAATTGAAGTATTTTCGAACATGCAACTATTTTTACAGAGTATGTGTGATGAGGACATCCACACTTGGAAAGTTTATCGTAGACGTGGCCGTCGATCTACGGCCACGATCGAGTCCTTGTATTTTTGAGTTTATTATGTTATTTGTTTCTTTGATGATAGTTTACTGTTTTACCCTTACTTAAGGGCAGCATGCTTGTAAGCCCAATGTGGGCATTTGAGTCTTTTCCTTTATTTCTCTTGTTGAGGCTATTTATAAGCCACTATTGTATTGTTTGAGGTTAATGACTGATTAAAAGAAAATTTTCTGTATTAGTGTTCTCGTGTGCTTGAGAATTCAAGAGTATCGTGAAGCCTCGGAGAGGTTAGTTCGTAGTACCCAACAACGGCCTTCGGGAGCTCTTGGTTTTCCCCTTGTTTTCCCCTCTTTCTCCCCTTCCCGCCGACCTCCACGCCTTCCCCTCCCCCTTAGCTGCCGTCGGCCTCCCTCCCTCTGAGCCGAGACCTTTCCCCCTCCCCTCCACAATCCCTACCCGCCGGCCCCCCCTACACGCCGCCCCCTTCCCTAGCAAGCCGCCGGCCCCTCCCTTGCCTTTCCCTCTCCATTGGGTTTCCTAATTTAACTTGATATTTATTTGGAAAGAATTGAAGTTTAAATTCAAATTGAATTTGAATTAAATCCTTTCCTATTTTATCATTTTTATTTTAGGAAAGTTTCCTAATTGATCCCTATTTGAATTTTCAAATAAAGAGGATGGAATTAAACCTTTCCTAATTCCTAAATCTAATTTTAGAAACCCCAAATCAATCCCCAAAATCACTCCCTACCCCTTCATAGCCGCCGGCCCCTACCCCTTTGCCGCCCCCTCTCTCTCTCTCCAATCCCCCCTCTCTCTCCCCAATCCCTTCTCTCACATTAATTTCTTCCCGTTGGAAATTAAACCTAGTTTCCTTATCCACCTCCCTCCAATTTCAAAATCTGAAAACAATTTCAGATTTTGAACTCAAAACCCTAACCCTAACCCTACCCCTCCAAAATCTGAACCAACTTCCCCCATCACCTTCCTCTTGGCCGGCCCCTTCCCCCAACCCTTTTCCCACTTGATTCTCCAAGAAAACCTTCAATCTATTGAAGGGAAGCTTCAAGGACAGCAAGGTATCTTCGGCTCCAACCTCTCTTTTCTTCGCCAACATGAATGGAAGTCCCCGAATGGGACTACGGGTTGATCCTTGACGAACACGACAACATCGACATCCTCCGTTCTCCGTTCTTCGACGTTGGGTTCAACTTCGACAACACCGTCGAAGAATACTTCGAGCGGATCCATATCACTTTGGTGGATACGATCGACGATCAGAGGAAGAAAGGACGGTGGGCCATCCTCGGCCGCTCCACGACTATTTCCCCTCCGGATACTTCCCCACTCAGAGGCTATTTCACTCAAATCCTACGGTTCCTCACCCATACCATTAGCCTTCCAATGACTACTTTCCGACGACGACTCCTTCCCAGTTAAGGTGAACTTTCTTCCCTCGTCAAGTTACTTCTTCTTTCTACTAACCTTGTAGGGGGTGATGAAGTCGCAAAAGATCGACACCGCTTGATTTGCTAAAACAAAAGCTTAGTAAACGTAGGGTTATTTTGAGAGCTCCTAATATGTTTACTTGTCTTAATGTTAATTAAGGGATTATGAATGAACGCCTACTATGTAGCTTTAATTTGATTTTCCAATTTATTTGTTTGTTCAAGCACTTTTACTGTGGTTTGGCCTAAATGCAAGCATCCCTCCTTTGTTTTATTTTATCGTTCTAGTTTGCTAGTAGTTTGATCAAGTAGTTGCTCCTAAAATAATTCGTGCAAATCCTAAATTTTATTCAAAACATATTAGTCCTACATCAATGTGTTTCTTTTTTTATGTATGTTCATAGTATAGTAATGTAATAATGTTTCAATTGCAGCTTCATAGCAAACAAAGAAACAAAATGGATCATGGTCGCTTAAAAGATTTAGTTTATGTAAAATACAACAGAGCATTGATTCGAAGATATAATCATTGTGATGTGATTGATCCTATTTTTTAACTGAGATATATGATGCAAATGAGTGGCTAACAGGAAAATTGGATGATGAGTCTGATGAAGAAAATGATTTTCTTGCTGGAGATGTAATAATTTGAATTATGAGTGATTTGAGGTGTTGTTTGCTTGAACTTATGCATTACTATGGTTGTCTTTTATTATTATAAAAGCTTGCCTTTCAGTTTAATGCTATTTCATATTCATGCTTATTTTTGTTATAATTATTATATAGTTTGCGCCATGTTCAAAATGGTGCACGCCAAGCCGTGCACTATGTGCCATGGCTCCAGAGAGACCTTTGCGCCGTGGTGCGCCATTCGCCGTAAACAAGTATGATCTTTCCCAAAAGTTTTCTTGTACTTATTGTTCACAAGCTAAATGTCATAAAATTCAGTTTCCTTTATCTACATCTTGTACTTCTAAACCATTACAATTAATACACTCTGATGTATGGGCCTCCAATGCCCTCTTGTAATGGTTTTCGCTCATATGTTATTTTTGTGGATGACCATACGCATTATTCATGGGTTTATCCAATGCTCACTAAATCAGAAACTTTTCTTAAATTTCAACATTTCAAACTTCTTGTAGAGAACCAATTTTCTAATTCAATTGTTACTCTAAGAACTGATGGAGGAAAGAAATTTGCAAACAATTATTTCAAACAATTCCTATTACAACATAGTATAACTCATCAAATCTCTTGCTCTTGCACATCTCAACAAAATGGGGTCGTTGAACACAAGCATCGTCATCTCATTGAAGCTGCTCGTACTTTACTTTTAGATGCAAACCTCCCATATCAGTTTTGGGTATATGCTGTTTTAACAGCAACTTACCTCATTAATAGAATGACAACACCTGTTTTAAACAACAGCTGTCCATATGAACTGTTAACCGGTTCAACTCCCAACTATCTCCACTTAAAACTCTTTGGATGTAAATGTTATCCTCTCCTACCCCCTCATTCAAAGCATAAACTCTCACTTAAATCCCTCAAAGCAATTTTCCTGGGCTATGCTGAAACAACAAAGGCTACTATTGCTATATTCCTGAATCTGGTAAAGTTACTATTGCTGTTAATGTAATGTTTGATGAGCATATCCAACCATTTCAAACTCAAAACCATCAAATGTCCTCCATCATCTCTCCACCATTACATTCTACTAACCCTCTTACTCTTGTTCCAACATCTCTACTTCCCACTACAGTTTCTGCAATCTCATTCTACACCAGCATCATCTGGTCATTCACCCAGTTCGTCTACTTCTCAGATTGCATCTTCCTCCTCTCCCAGTCTTAATTCTCAAGTCATTACTGCATCTCCTCCACCTCCCATTGAGCACCCTATGCTTACCCGGTTTAAAACAGGTAAAGCTTAAACCACAACAAATCTTCACACTTCTTCATCAATCTCATTCATCCAGTGAACCTACATGCTACTCAGTTGCTGTTAAATCACCTCACTGGAGACAAGCTATGTCTACTGATTTTCAAGCTTTACAAACTCAGGGAACTTGGACTTTAGTTCCACCAAAAGTTGATCAAAATGTACTTGGTTCAAAATGGTTATTTAAAACTAAATTTCATGAAGATGGCACCATTGCTCATTATAAAGCCCGGTTGGTGGCACAAGGTTATAAGCAAGAATATGGATTTGACTTTCCAGAGACATTTAGTCCGGTTGCTAAAATACAAACAATTGGACTCTTTTATGATTTCTCAAACTTTCCAATAGCCCATTAAACAACTTGACGTTTCTGATGCATTTCTACATGGCAATATCTCCGAGACAGTCTTTATGAGTCAGCCACTAGGTTTTAAAGACCTGAATTATCCACAACATGTCTATCGACTGAACAAGGTCATCTATGGATTGAAACAAGCTCCTAGACAGTGGTTTTCTATATTTACGACCTATCAAATGCAATAGGGTTTCAAACATAGCACTGCAGACTTCTCACTATTCATTCATGAAAAGCGAGATCAATTATTGTATTTACTAATCTACGTCGAAGATATCCTCTTAATGAGCAATAATTTTGATTCTTGCTCGAAATTACTATCAAATTTGTAGACCAGATTTCAGCTCAAAATACTTGGGCCACTAGCTAATTTTCTTGGTTTACGAGTTTTTCCGATTAGCAGTGGTATACTTCTTCACCAACAGAACTATGCGACCTCTATTCTTAAAAGGGCTGGAATAAGTGATTGTAAGCCTATACTCGGTCCATTATCAAGCAAGCAAAGTGATTTGCACTCAGCAGACAAACCATTTTCAGATCCATCAATGTATCGTCCCATTGTTGGTTCATTACAATACTTTAACATTAACTCGCCCCGATCTCACTTACGCTGTTAATCGTGTATTCCAATTCATGCCCGCTCCCACAAATTCAGTATTTCATTATGCTTAAATGTATTATGAGATATATTCAAGGTACTCAGCATCTTGGATTACCTATTTGCTCTGGCAACTTCTCCATTCAAGCATTTACAGATGCAAATTGGGCGGGAGATAAAACTGATCGAAAATCCACTACAGGATATTATATCTTCCTTGGATCGAATATCATTTCTTGGGCAACAAAGAAGCAAGCTACTGTAGCATGCTCCTCTGCAAAAGCTAAATATCATGCTCTCTCACTACTTGTCACTGAACTCATTTGGCTCAGAAGATTGCTTACAGATTTTTGAATAGATACTTCAGCTCCCTCTCCCATATATTGTGACAACATTTCTGCAATATCTCTAACAAACAATCTGGTGTTTCATGCAAGAACTAAACACATTAAGATTGATCATCATTTTATTAGGGAGTGTATTAAATCTAAAGCAGTTATTGTTCATCAAGTTTCCTCCCATGATCAAATTGCAGATATATTTACTAAAGCTCTTCCCAATGTCAGATTCATTATCTTAGAGACAAATTGACCATCTAACCTTGAAGGATCAATTTGCAGGGGCCAATCCACCCTTAGGAATGATCACAAATCTGTTTCAGCATAACAGTTTCACCTGTTCCACTCTCTCTGACATTATGCTGCTGTTTCAGAGCTTAACATTTCCACTACCACTCAATATTCTTTCGGCTACTGTGAACCGCAGGACGTTTTTGATGCCATGCAGATAGTTACAGAAGAACTTGGGACATGCGAATTACATCATAGAAAATTCCGGAGGAAGTCGAGATATCTTATAAACCACAAGGTCGACAAGTTACAGAAGAACTTGGGACATGCGAACTTCCCTTAATACCAGCACAGGCAGATAGTCAAATACTAGAAACAAAGAAAACACAAAAATATATGGAAAAAAAATGCAAACAGTTCCAGCTGGGTTAGAATTATGATAAAATTAAGAGCTCTGCATCACAATAAACCCAACAGACCTACACAACTTCAACAAATCTGAAAGGCACATCAAAATATTCCCTCATCAGCGTGGCCTTGTCTTGACAAATACAATGGTCACAAAACGGATGAGTTTCTAAATGGCCAGTAAGAAACCAATAACTTAAATAACCAACAGACTATCCAAGACTAACTGAATAAGAAAAGAAATTCATTAAACGAAATGGCATACAGGCTCCTTCCTTGCAGAGAGCAATGCATCGGAATCAAAAGTGCAAATCCTCTTTAGTTGGCGGTGCCAAAAACCCAATATCATATGTCATTCCTCGCTTCCTCGTGATCGGCTGCAATTCAAAGATACCACAAAGAAGGATCAACTGGAAGCAGAAAGAAAGAAAAGCAACACACACATTCAAAAGTAAAAGAATTTGTTAACAAAGTAAACCTGCGATATCTTTCATAAACAGGACTTCCAGCTCTATCATTTTTAGGACTTCTTGGATCAGGCTGCTTATATGGACTAGGACCACGGCCATAATCAGGACTATCCCTTTCCAAGCCTCTTCCGTATGGACTTGCCGATCGACCACCACGGCCTCTTCTATCAGGAGAAGAATACTCTCTACCTCTCCGGTTAGGGCTGTGACCATTTCTTCTACCATCATCATTATTATTATCATCATCATCACGAACAGCATACTCCACAGTAATAACACGATCAATCAACTTACTGCACATCCAAGTTAGGGGGAATAAGTTAGTTGAAAAATCATTTATAGATATCCTAAAAAACTTCACCGAGTGGAAAAAACAAGAATATTAACGATGCAACATAAGACGAAGGTAAGAAGTTCAAATACAAGAAATAAGTTCAATTAATTAACATATATCAATTGATCTAAAAGGTAAGCTAAAAATGAAATGCTTCCCCTTTTGAGCTTTAAGCAAATATTGCTTCTACAGTTCTACATATTAAATTTGGATAGCCAGAGCATTCAGTAGCTTGCATTCAAATCAATTCAGTAAGCAGCGGATCTGGAACTCAACAATTAAATCATAGCTTGCAGCAAAGTACAAAATGCACATCGAATTCAGTTAAACAGAAGAAACAAATTATATTAAAGTCAGTTTGTAGAGATATAAAACAATTATGATGGATCAACAACAGCCAGTAAACTATAATGAAGAGCAGAGGTGTATGGAGGAACCGACCTACAAATCCACATACCGTTGATCCCCGTTAAAAAAAAAAAGAAATATTAGAAAAAGCCATAGCAAAGTTTAACACATAAAGCCTTCACAAACTGTATCATTTTCCATGATATGTTTTAGATTTGATAACCACATTAAATGGATTGAGATTGACTATAGAAACTAGTTCTGGATAGATGAAGTGAAGAGTCCTGCCTGACAAGGCTTCACCAATTACAAATTCAGAGCCTGAAAAGGCGTCTGCAGATACAAATTCAGAGCATGAAAATAAAACCAAGACTTTCCATCAATATAGTTAAAAAAGGGGCTGAGGCCTTTAGGATGCTTTAAGGGTTTAATGTTGGAGTTTAAGGTTTTAAGGTGTAGGGGTTTAGGTTGTAATGATTTAAGATTTTTAGGGTACTCCAGATTTAGCATTTTGATATTAAGGTTTTGCGTTTTAGGGTGGGATGGGTTAAAATTATTTAAAATTAGGTAAACAAAGATTATTTCTGAACACAGCAGATATCTTTTAAAATACATATGAAGTCGAGAAAGCGAGCACTTCTCAATATATAGTTTCCTGCTGCAAATATGCTAATTATGTCCTCTGTGAATCACCGCATTCTGTAGATGTATCACTATGTAATTTATAAAGTATAACTGAATTCTATAGATTCTTGTTCTACAATTAACTGATTTTCCAACTAGAGAACTACAAGAGAATCGGTCCTTTATTTGTTCATGAGACTGATAGGAAATACTTGAGTTCGCAAGTAACCCGAAGGGAATACTTGAGTTCGCAAGCAAACCTAGTCCAAATCGGAGTTCCAACAGCAACAATATGGCTGTCTACAGCAGGAAAACAGCCAAAACAGTAGGAAAAACAGTAGAAATATGAAAGAAAACTTGTAGGAAAATCAAGCAAGCGTGGTATTCCACTAGACGATGGATAAAAACAACAAACGATACAATAATCTTCAATTCGAGAGGAAGATTAACTCTCCAAAATCTCTAGACAAAGTTGTCTAGAGCCCAAGCCTCCAAGGAACCCTAATTCTCCACAAAACAAAACATAACCCCTCTCTAATCCTCTCCCCCCTTCTAATACAAAAGCTTTCCTAATTAATTTCCCTCCCCAAGCCCTAGCCGCCCCCTCCTTTGAATTTTGAATTTACTTAAGTGGGTGGGACCCACTTGTTTGGGCGGAAATAGGAGAGGAGGCGGAACCAGTCCGCCTCCTGTAGGTAAACCGGACCGGCCCCCTTTGGGCCGGTGGAGCTTGGGCCGGTTCAATGGGAACCGGCGTAACAATACCGCCCTCCCAAAGAATCACCTTGTCCTCAAGGTGGAAGTCTGGAAACTGATGTTTCACCCTCTCGTATGGCTCCCACGTGGCCTCATAGTCCGGAAGATTCTTCCACTTGATCAACACTTCCTTCGTCCCCTCCTCTCTATGGCGAACCCCCATCAGTTCTAAGGGTTCCAGAACCACCTCCAAATCCTCAGTAAGTGTCGGCGGTAACTCAGGGTTGGCCCAGTACTCCCCAATGGCCTTTCTCAACTGTGATATATGAAAAACTGGATGTATAGTCGCTGTGGGTGGTAGTTTCAGCCGATATGCAACTGCTCCGATCTTCTCCAACACTTCGTAAGGTCCAAAGTACCTTGGGGCCAGCTTCTCATTCCTCCTGTTAGCGACTGTCTTCTGTCGATAGGGTCGGAGCTTCAAGAACATCCTCTCCCCCACTTTAAACTGGATGTCCTTCCTATGCCCATCAGCCTGTTTCTTCATAATTTGCTGAGCTCTCAGCAGATGCCTCTTCAACTCTTCTAGCACCCTATCTCTCTCCTCTAAATACTCCTCAACTGAAGAAACTGAGGTACTGCCACTCCCAAAGTGCACCAGGTGGGGGGGATCCCGTCCATACAATACCTTGAATGGGGTCATCTGTGAAGCAGAATGAAATGATGTGTTGTACCAATACTCTGCCCATGATAGCCACTTGGCCCATAGCTTAGGTGTCTCTGACACAAAGCACCTCAGGTAAGTCTCCAGACTCATGTTGACTACTTCCGTTTGGCCATCTGTTTGTGGATGATAAGCTGTGCTCCTCTTCAGAACTGTTCCTTGTAACCTGAACAACTCCCTCCAAAAATGGCTGAGGAACACCTTGTCTCTATCTGATACTATCGCTTCTGGCACTCCATGCAACCTGACCACTTCTCTGATGAAAACTGAAGCCACTGTCACCGCTGTGTAAGGGTGTCGGAGGGGGATGAAATGAGCATACTTGCTCAATCTGTCCACCACCACTAAAATCACCGTGAACCCTTCTGAACGGGGCAGCCCATCTATGAAGTCCATGGATATCTCCTCCCATACCCGTCCCGGTAGAGCCAACGGCTGTAGTAGTCCCCCCGGCGACATAGCCATGTATTTGTTTCTTTGACAGATATCACATCTGGCTATCATCTCTTCTACATCTTTACGCATCCCCTTCCAATACAGCTCCGCAGCTAGCCTTCTGTATGTCTTCTGCACGCCTGAATGGCCCCCCACCGAGCTTCCATGAAACTCCTGGAGCAAATTCGGGATGTGGATCGAGGTCCGGGGCATCAAAAACCTCCCCTGATACAGCAGTTTGTTTCCCTCCAATGAGTACCCTGGGTGGCTACCCTTTTCCTTCAGCAATCCTGTCCTGATCTTCCCCAGTGCCTCATCCCTAGCACTTTCTTCTCTGATGGCCTCCCAATCAAGCATCAAAGGGACAGATAGCGTCACTGTCTGCAGCTCCCCCATACACCTGGACAAGGCATCAGCTGCCTTATTCTCCACTCTTGGTCTATACTGAATCTCAAAATCATACCCTAGCAACTTGGACAGCCACCTCTGATGCTCCTCCGTAACCATTCGCTGCTCCAGTAGGTATTTCAAACTCCGCTGATCTGTCCTGACGATGAAATGTCTCCCGAGTAGATAAGGTCGCCACTTTTGGATGGCCAAAACGATGGCCATTAATTCTCTCTCATAGACTGACTTCAATCTGGCTCGAGCAGTCAACACCTGGCTGAAATAGGCAATGGGCCTACGACTCTGCATAAGTACGGCCCCCAATCCGTATCCGGACGCATCCGTCTCCACTATGAAAGTCTGGGTGAAATCTGGCAAGGCTAGAACCGGCACCGTAGTCATAGCCTTCTTCAAACTCTCAAATGCTGCGGTGGCTGCCTCCCCCCATAAGAACCCATCCTTCTTTAGCTGCTCCGTGAGTGGCCATGCTATGGTGCTGTATCCCTTGACAAACCTCCTGTAGTAACCTGTCAGTCCTAGAAATCCCCTCAACTCCTTTAGATTTCTTGGCACTGGCCACTTTAACATGGCCTCAATTTTAGACTGATCTGCTGCGACTCCTTCCTTCGATACCACGTGGCCCAAATACTCTACACTGGCCTGTGCAAAGCAGCACTTCTTCAAGTTGGCCCTCAACTGGTGCGCCTGCAGCACTTCTAATACCTTTTTTAGATGCTCCCAATGTTCTTCCTCTGTCCTGCTATAGACAAGAATGTCGTCGAAGAATACCAGTACAAATCGTCGTAGATAAGGTTTGAAAACATTATTCATCAGTGCCTGAAAGGTGGCTGGAGCATTGGTGAGGCCAAAGGGCATCACCAGGAACTCATAGTATCCCTCATGAGTTCGAAAGACAGTTTTAGGCACATCCTCCTTCTTCATCCGGATCTGATGGTATCCTGATTTTAAGTCTATCTTGCTGAAGATCATTGTCCCACTCAATTCATCCAACAGCTCATCAATCACAGGAATAGGAAACTTATCCGGTACAGTTTCCTTGTTGAGTGCCCTATAGTCCACACAGAAACGCCAACTGCCGTCTTTTTTCTTCACCAATAGTACCGGACTATAGAAAGGACTGACGCTCGGTCTGATGATGCTAGCCTCCAACATCTCTCTGATCAGCTTTTCGATCTCATCTTTCTGAAACTGGGGGTAGCGATAAGGTCGTACACTGATGGGTGATACTCCCTCCTTCAGAATGATGGCGTGCTCCTGCTCCCTCTGCGATGGCAATCCCTGAGGCGACTGAAATACCTCATGGAACTGCTGAATCAAAGGCTGTACGGAGAGAGGTATGTCCCCTCCTTCTTCCAATCTAGCTCCCTCCAAACTGTGTAGCTCCACCAAGCATCCTCCACCCGCCGACTGTATGTCCCTCACCATAGTTTTAAGAGAAACCATAGATTTGGATAGCCCAGCATCTCCCTTAATCACCACCTTTTTCCCATCAACCGTCAACTCCATCGTGAGTGCCCCCCAATTCACTTTGGTGTCTCTCAAAATCTGTAACCACTTCATCCCAAGTATGATATCTGTACTCCCAAGTTCCAGTGGAAGAAAATCTTCTCTCACCTGGATCCCCTGAATGGTCAGTAGCACTCCTCTGCAAATCCCCTGGCCTTTCTCCACCTTCCCCGTACCCATCATCACCCCGTAACTACCGGTATCCACCAATTTCACGCCCAATTGGTCAACGACCTGAGTGGAAATATAATTGTGGGTGGCCCCACTATCAATCAACACCACTACTGCTCTGTCCTCTATCTCCCCTTTCACTTTCATGGTATGATTCGTAGTGAATCCGACCACTGAGTTCAGAGAAATCTCAGCCAGGTCCAAATGCAGCTTCTCTTCATCCTCATCCACTATCCCGCTCTCTCCTCCCTCTTCAGTTTCCTCGTCATCACAGACGGTGAGAACCTGAAGAGTTCGGTCCTTACACCCATGCCCTGGCATGTACTTCTCATCACATCGAAAACACAACCCCTTGGCCCTCTTCTCCTGTACCTCTTTTTCAGTCAGTTTCTTAAAATTTCCCCCAGGCCCTCCTCCTCCAGACTTCTCCCTCGGTACATCTCGTGAACCCCCCGGTGCGGCTCCTTTGGGAGCTAGAAAGGTAGTCGTCATCCTGTAGGACCCCCCGGAGCTGCTGCCTCGAGCCCCCCTCTCCAGATGCTTTTGGTCCTCGACTAGCTGTGCCAACTCCATTGCCTCCCCCAAGTCGTGTGGTCTCATCACTCTAACAGCTGCTCTGATCTCGGGCTTGAGCCCCTTCATGAAATTCCCCTCGAGCACAGTCTCGGAAAGGCGATCCAGTCTGCTAGCTAGGTACTCAAATCGGTCACGGAACTCTGCCACTGTCCCCTCCTGCGTCAAAGCAAAGAACTGCTCGTAGAAGTCTCCTCCCCGACTGGTTCGGAATCGCTCTAACAAACAGTCTTTGAACTCCCTCCAGCTCCGAATGGGTCACCTCATGTCCCGCCACTGGTACCACGCCAATGCCTTCCCTTCCAAGCACAGTCCCGCTGCTGTCAGTTTCTCCTCCTCCGTCAATCCGTTGACGGCAAAATATCGCTCCACCTTGTAGATCCAGCCATGGCCATCCTCGCCCTCAAAGATGGGCATCTTCAGTTTCCTCACCTTCGGATCTCCTCCGTATCCCCGGTATCCTCCGTATCCTCCCGCTCCTCGAATAGGGGGAGCTCCCCAAGTGTCCCGATCGTCCCTCCGACGATTGTACCAAAACCCTTCCTCGTATTCCCCTCTTCTCCCTTCAAAATCAGCACCTCTGCGATGCATTTCTTCCCTTCTCCCCACAAAATCAGCACCCCTTCGTTCGTACCCCTGGCTCATCTCCTCCCTAGAGAGCGGTTCTAGAGGCGGCATGTCGTCTTCCCCCTCAAGGATCTCCACCTCCGGATTTTTCCTTCCCCTAGACGGGTTCGGATTTCCTCCTATGCCATGGCCGTTGATGGTCTCTCTTACTTCTGATGTTGCCGGGTTTGTCTTCATCTCCATTAGTTTCTTCAACATCTCCTCCACCACGGTGAACTTTCCTTCCAACCTTTCATTGTTGGATGTGATTTGATTTTGAAAGTCAAAAAATTTTCCTTCCAAATCTGATTTCAGTTGTCCGATTTCGCCTTCCAAGACTTCCACCTTCTTCCCGGCCATTTTTCCTTCACAAATCACAAGGAGTTCTCTTCCGGATGCCCAAAAGTTTGCTGAAATTTCTGGATTTCAGCCGCCGATGGTCCCAAAAACGATGCTCTGATACCAATTTGATAGGAAATACTTGAGTTCGCAAGTAACCCGAAGGGAATACTTGAGTTCGCAAGCAAACCTAGTCCAAATCGGAGTTCCAACAGCAACAATATGTCTGTCTACAGCAGGAAAACAGCCAAAACAATAGGAAAAACAGTAGAAATATGAAAGAAAACTTGTAGGAAAATCAAGCAAGCGTGGTATTCCACTAGACGATGGATAAAAACAACAAACGATACAATAATCTTCAATTCGAGAGGAAGATTAACTCTCCAAAATCTCTAGACAAAGTTGTCTAGAGCCCAAGCCTCCAAGGAACCCTAATTCTCCACAAAACAAAACATAACCCCTCTCTAATCCTCTCCCCCCTTCTAATACAAAAGCTTTCCTAATTAATTTCCCTCCCCAAGCCCTAGCCGCCCCCTCCTTTGAATTTTGAATTTACTTAAGTGGGTGGGACCCACTTGTTTGGGCGGAAATAGGAGAGGAGGCGGAACCAATCCGCCTCCTGTAGGTAAACCGGACCGGCCCCCTTTGGGCCGGTGGAGCTTGGGCCGGTTCAATGGGAACCGGCGTAACAGAGACTTATAAAGCTAATTACAGTATGTATTCTACTTTTCTAAGAAAAGGAAATAAAGTGCATCCTTAATACTTGTTACAAAGTTATGATTGTTTTTCTTCTTTTTTTTTTTAACAAGGACTAAGGATCAGGCTTCTTGATGAATCAGTGTGTAAAAAAAGGTTAAAGCATTATACGTGAAGTTTACTAATAGGTATTCACATGTAGAATCATAAGTTACTGTTTTCTGGAGCCAGTTAATTCAACTATTCACCAATAGGCAGGGAGAGCAATGAACAATTAACAGCAAAAAATACAACACAAGTTTATTTTCATGCTTTCCTTGCTTAAGAGACGACAAAAAAAAAATGGACAATACAAAATCTAGTTTCCTTTTGCCAAAAATATGTTTCCTCGACCATTGGGCTGTTAAACTCATATTGAGTGAAGCTTAATATTAAAGTTGAGCAGACGAAGTGCTGATATGAACCTCATGTTCGTAGCTTCCAAAGCTTTGGTTGCATCCTCTTGTGACTCGAATTGGATGAAGGCAAAATTTCTTCTGATTCTAACATTCACGAGTTTACCATATGGCTCAAAATGTCTCTCCAAGTCCCTCGTCCTAGTATTTATTGGGTCAAAGTTTATAACAAACAATGTTTTTGAAGGCCTTGAATTAGCTGACGATCTTCTCGAACTAACAGACCTTCTACCACCACGTTCTTGCTACAAAAGGAAGTCAAAAAGTATTTTACTGAAAAGCATAAATCAAAAACAGCCATTACATGGACAAGGATTAGTTTCTACCTTCGTCCACTCAACACGAAGTCGGCGTCCCTGTTTTCCAAACTCTCTCCTATCAAGTCCACGGATTGCATCCTCAGCATCACGCTCATCTTCCATGTAAACAAAAGCAAACCCTGAAAAACGGAAGTATAAAGAAGACATTGTCAGAGAATACAACCTTCCAGACAGAATTCACCTATGAAATTGAGTTGGATCAGTCCCTTACAAAGCCTGCCCATCGAGTAAAAGCTAAAGCTAGTGTCCAGATTAATCAGGAAGAGACATCTTTTTATGTACTAAGGGATGTCACGGAACAACTGTAGGCCATGGAACAGAGGAGGCCTTCTCCATCCATTCTCCAGCCAGTCGCCACATCAATATGGAAAACATGATTGGATAAGGAGGCTGGGTAAAAGTCATGGAATGGGAGGCAATGGTATCTTGGAAAACATTTCCGAAATAATGAAATGTCATTGCAAATTGTGGTTCAGATGGGGTCTCCGGGAAAAGACAATAAGATAAACTCACGCACAGGCAGGAAAGGCGATGCACCGCCCATGGGTGTTCCAAGACATTCCTGCGGCAAAGACAATGTTGAGTACAGGAGCTTAAACGTCAAAAAACAGTTTTAAAAATTTGCCCTAGCACTAATTCCCCATCAGAACTCCACAAGTACACCTTCATCAAAACTTGATTGCGTCCAGAAATGACCATATTATTCCAACATTGTCTACATGGCATTAAGAATGCTCCTGGCACTTTAAAGACCGAATGCCGTAACCACGAAATGACCATATGTATTTTGTCGAATAAACACAGCCAAGTAAAAAAAAATGTACTATGCAACTCAGATTCAAAAAAGAAAAATGAAGCCTTGCCATTTCAAATTTGAAGTAAAGCAACACATAGCTGTTGGGGAACAATTAACATCTATCCATGTTATACATGCATATCACCAGCGAACACTTATAATCCTTTCATCATCCAAAAACAAGCTGCAAAAGCCACTCCCAAAATCTAATCACCGGCTCCTTGCTCCTTCATATTTCATGATAGCCGACAGAGTTATAAATATATATACACACTCATTGGCATATCTAGCTGAACATGGTCCATAATCAAAAGCGCATTAGTTAAAATTGGAATCTATACCAAACCTCCATAGGCATTAATGTCGTTTCATAGCTTTGGTCTGACACATCATGACCATGTGCTCTAAAATTTATCACAAAGTCCCAAATAATCAATTCTACTGTCAAGTGAATAAGCGAGAGCAAAATGAAATGCATAAATGATTCGTAAAAGATAAACAAAATATGTGAGATGATTGTCATGGTCAGAACTCAGAACAAAAGCATAAAAATTCAAATTCAATAATGGCATTTTTTATCATGATAAGAAACTAACTTACCTGACTTCATATCTACCCTATCAACCCTTCCATATCTGCTGAAAAGTCGCTCAATCTCAGACTGTCGAGCATCATATTCAACATTACCACAGAAAATAGGCCTCATCATTGTAAACTGCAAGTTCAGGTGTTGTTGAATTAAGAAGAAATAAATACATATAACAACAGGGACATGAACCAATGAGCTCGGAATGGAAAGTCAGCTTTAATTAGCGCAAAACATGAAGTAATAACAGCAAAATGAAAATCGAGCATTAAGTGCTTCCTCAATGAAAGGCAACCAGAAATCGAGTCCAAGAACAATCACTAAACTTGTCCAAGATACCACCACACGAAGTTAAGGATGCTAGAGATACAAGAGATGAGATGTCCATGGAATTTCCAAGCACATCTAGCATTACAACAGAATAAAATTAGTCAAGTAAATATCAAAATCCATAGTCGTCAAAAAGACAAATATATCTTTTACAATAAACATTTTGAATTTAGTATTTCAATTGTAATAAGTTAGCTGTGTCAATTGGAGTTTGAATTTGGAGGTATAATGTTATCTTATTCCTAAGGTTTTTATAAGTTATTTATTTATTTTGGTGAGGTTTCTTTAGCTATGATTTAGCTTGTGGACATTAAACTTCAACTATCATTTAGGTTTTCTATATGCTGTGTAGGCTTGACGTGACTATTTCAACAGTTTTCACTCAGTAAATTACTAGTGAAAGTAGCAAGCTCCATCTGGACATAGCAAGTTCAGTGGATTAGTAGCAAGTTTCACAGATCTCCAAGTGTGACTACAATTTTTCTTTGGTGGCTTCTTTCTCATTAGTTTTTGTTGAAAGACCAAAGGGCCAAGTGGGGATGGTGGACCTAGTGGGGCCAGCGGAAAGGGCTAAAAAGGTAAGACTAGGCCACGGTTCTCATCTAAGCATAGAAACAACTCTCTCATGGATCCACATGCAAGAAAGGAAGGATGAGGCATCGGATTACTTACGTGGTGACTTGGCAAATCCAGCAAGGCCCATAGGGCAAACAGCTGTTTGAGTTATTTTTTGTGCTTTAGAATTATTGGATTTAATTATTTCCAATTATTTCCAACATAGTTTTGCATATAAAGACCCACTGAAGGAATAAAAAACTCAAGATTGGTTTATTTGACTTCCCTTCCAAGGAGTTAACCATTATTAGTTATGAATAACAACAACAACAACAACAACATCAAGCCTTTATCCCACTACGTGGGGTCGGCTACATGAATCCTTTTTCTCCATTGTGTCCTGTTAAAAGTCAAATTCTCGTTTAAATCTAATAAAGAAAGATCATTTCTAATATTTTCTGACCAAGTCTTTTTAGGTCTACCTCTACCTTTCTTAACATAAGTCAAATCTAAGACCTCTACTTTCCTAACCGGGTCATCGGGAGGCCGCCGTTTTACGTGACCAAACCATCTAAGGCGACTCTCTCTAATCTTATCTTCCACTGGAGCTACTCCAACCTTTTCACGAATATGCTCATTTCGTATCCTATCTCTAAGGGTAAAGCCACTCATCCACCTGAGCATCCTCATCTCTGCAACACTTAACTTAGAATTATGCTTCTCTTTTAATGGCCAACATTCGGCACCATAAAGCATTGCAGGTCTCACCACCATCTTATAGAATTTTCCCTTAAGTTTGAGGGGTACTTTTCTATCACACAATAAGCCTGATGCATTCCTCCACTTCAACCATCCAACTTGGATTCTGCTGATAACATCCCCATCTATATCACCATCACTCTGAACAATAGATCCAAGATATCTAAAACGTGTACTCTTATTAATGACTTGATCGGCCAAAGTCACAATGCCCTCACTAGGTCTATTATTACTAAAATTACACTCCATATATTCCGTTTTAGATCTACTCAAGCGAAAACCTTTAGACTCTAAGGTTGACCTCCACAATTCTAGTTTACCTTCAACTCCCTCTCTAGTCTTATCAACAAGAAGAATATCATCAGCAAAAAGCATACACCAAGGTACATCCTCTTGCAAATGTCTAGTGAGAACATCCATGACTAAAGCAAAAAGATATGGGCTTAAGGCTGATCCTTGATGTAATCCAACCGAAATAGGGAAATACTTGGTCAAACCACCTTGTGTTTGAACACAAGTAATAGCTCCTGCATACATATCTTTAATGATTTGAATATAAGCGTTATTAACTCTTTTCTTTTCAAGAACTCTCCATAGCACTTCTCTTGGAACTTTATCATATGCTTTTTCTAAATCAATAAATATCATATGTAAATCCTCCTTATTCTCTCTATATTTCTCCATCAAACCTCTTAATAAATGTATGGCTTCCATAGTAGACCTACCCGGCATGAATCCAAATTGATTTTGAGAAACATTAGTATCACGCCGCAACCTATGCTCCATAACTCGTTCCCATAGTTTTAAAGTATGACACATTAACTTAATTCCTCTATAATTAGCACAATCTTGTGCATCACCTTTATTCTTAAAAATAGGGATTAACACACTCATTCTCCACTCATCTGGCATCTTTTTAGTCTTCAAAACAGTATTAAAAAGTTTAGTAAGCCAAGAAATTCCTTCATCTCCTAAGCATTTCCACACCTCTATTGGAATATCATCAGGTCCAACAGCATTTCCACCCTTCATTTTCTTTAAAGCCTCTCTAACTTCGGTTTTACTAATACGCCGATAAAAACATAAATCTTTATTTTCATTTAGGGTGCTAAGATCACTACAGTCAATTTTATTTTCACATTCTTCATTAAAAAGTTTAGCAAAATATCTCATCCACCTTTGTTGAATATCTTCTAAAAAAAGTACTTTTTGATCTTCATCCTTAATACACTTCACTTGAACTAAATCCTTACTACTCCTATCTCTTTGTTTGGCTAGCTTATACATATATCTTTCTCCCTCCTTAGTATCTAATCTATTATATAAATCACTAAAAGCTAAACTCTTTGCATCGCATATTGCTTTCTTAGATTCCTTACGAGCCTCTTTATATATTTTCCAATTATCAGAATTTTTACAATTAAACCAATTTTTATAACAAATCTTCTTATTTTTAATCTTTTCTTGCACATTTGGATTCCACCACCAACTATTTTTACTATTAGGAGCTTTTCCCTTTGAAACTCCAAGCACATCTTTTGCAATATTCTTAATATAACTAGCCACTTTTTCCCACATAACATTAGCATCCTCATGCACAGACAAAATCTTAAGATCTAAAATCTTACTCTCAAAAATATTTTTGTTAATATTCTTTGTTAATATTCTTTAAGTGTCCCCATCTAATCCTAGGAAATCGTTTTACTTTATTTTTTATTTTCTTCCCCATTATCTTCAAGTCCAAAACTAATAAACGATGTTGGGTACATAAGTTTTCACTCGGAATAACTTTACAATATTTGCAATCTAAACGATCTAATTTTCTTATAAGAAAATAATCAATCTGAGTTGTATTATAACCATTTTTATAAGTAATGAGATGCTCATTCCTTTTCTTAAATAAGGTATTAGTTATGAATACTAGATTAAAAAAAATTCTAGGGCTTAAAGCCACATATCACTTGAATGGAAGATACTATCTAAAGTGGCCCCAAATTGTTGAGGCTTTTCTAAAAGGAAGAGAAAGATTCATCATCTAGTGGATCCTTCTCTGAAGCTGAAAGATCTAAAATTTGTACTTTATAATAAAGCTGAGTTCATGATCATGACATGATTATGGAATGCCGTGATGCCTGAAATCAATGGATCATACATGTTCTACTACAAATCAAGATTTATGAACTTAAGTTGCAAGCCTGTCTTGTAAAATCAGAATGGCTCGATCCAAAAGAAATTGACAAACTTAATAATTTACTCAACTCAATAGAAAAATCATCTGGATCATGCTCTTAATCAAAATGACATGACTTCTAGCTCTTGTATTTTTAATGCCTCAAATAATTCCCCTCAAACTTAAATTTCATATTCAAGAGCCACTTAACATTTTCCAAACCTTGCTAACATTTTCCAAACCTACAAACTCTAACCTAGTAATAAAAAAAAGTGGCTGATAGTTTCTTAACAA
Source organism: Dendrobium chrysotoxum (assembly GCA_019925795.1). Lineage (NCBI taxonomy): Eukaryota > Viridiplantae > Streptophyta > Magnoliopsida > Asparagales > Orchidaceae > Dendrobium > Dendrobium chrysotoxum. The sequence continues at coordinate 32,258,284 of CM034309.1, read as the reverse complement.
CTGTTGCAGGTAAAGAGAATATTCTAACTTCTCCCACATTTACCCACAGCAACATACTACATATTCCTTATCTTGTAGTAATATTCTATCAATTCATAAAACCACCAAAAACCACAACTACAAAGTAATATGTTTTTAATAATCAATGTGATGTGTTTTTAAGGCCTCACACGAGGAAAAAAATTAGCTGAGCTAGAAAAAAATTGGCTATATCTTCTTGAAGACAGAAATCACTTGTCATAATCCATCATTTTTACTCTCAATACAAAAACCATATGGGAGCATCACTATAAACTAGGACACTCCCTTTCAAAACCCTATAATGTATGTTTCTTTCCCTTTTTATAAATATGAACATTGAAAATTTTCATCGTATAACTTATAAAATTGACAAAAATCATTAGATTTCCAGTTCTAAAAGTGATTCCCCTTCAAAATCCCTAATATTTTTGAAGCCACGGGGCTTGTCACCTTTTTTTATGAGTGAACTCGAATGATATAGTTATATTAAATGATATGTCAACATTATTTACCTCATGTTTAATACCATAATTAAAAAAAATCAATTCAATGCTAATATAAAGATATTTCAGACAGATAATATCAATAGCTACTTTAATCAGACATTATATTCTTTCTACTATAAAGTGTCTCATTCGCTAATCCTCCTATGCTGACATCCCCCAACATCATGAGTGGAAGAAAGAAAAAAAGTTCACCTTCTGGAAGTCAACATGACACTTCTTTTCAAATATCAAGGTCCAAAAACATACTGGTAGAAGTTGTTCTAACCACCACATACATAATCAATTAAATTCCCTCAAGAGTGATTGCTTCAAATGTTCTAATACCTTGAAAAACTCTTCCTTGCAAATAACTTACTCATAAAATTTCCTCTAAAATTCTTTGGGTGCATTACTTATGTCCGCATGCACCAATCACAATAACATATGGGTAAGCTTGACCTTAAGCCTCTAAATTATCTTTATTGAGCATTCATCCACTAAAAAATGAAATAAGTGCTATCAACTAAACACCCAAAAAAATTATCACTTTAAAAGATGTCATATTTGATGAAAATAATTTTTTTTCAAACAAACTTAATCTACATGAGGAGACTAACCAACTAGAAAATAAATTTGATGAAGCTAATATCTTCTATCTTGACATTCCAACTTTGCAAATTCCAATCATTATACCTCTTTAGGTCTATAGAAGGAAGAATAAGCTCAACTAAAGTGTCCATCAAGCTCAAGACTAGGATCCATCATTAGGTAGCAATAATCAACCAAACACCACTCCTATGTATCTCATCTCCCAATAAACATCCTTTTAAAAGTTTCCTCCTACAAATAAGCCTTACAAACATCAACTCTAATTTCACAAATCCTATTTGAGAAACTTGAAAATAAGAATTTAAAGATTGTCATGAGAGATGATATAAACGCTCTAGTAAAAATCACGCATGCGAGACAGTAAGACTATCAAAGGGGAAAGAAACTATGGGATGCAAATGAAGTTTTCATTAAAATATAGAACAGATAGAAGCTTGGAATGACATAAAACAAGATTAGTAGCAAAATGATATACTCAATCCCCAAGAAATTCATTATCAAGAAACATTTACTCATGTTGCAAAAATGAATACAATTCACATCCTAATATTTCAAATCACTAACCTTAGATGGTACATATAATAATATGAGGTAGAAAAAGCTTTCTTACATTGAGATGTTTATAATAAGTCTATATGATCCTCCACCAGGGCTTGACAGCTCTTTCACAATGGTCCTAAATAATCCCAAAGAGTATGGTTTGGCAAATTTACATAAGTCATGACTAAAGCAAGATACAAGCAAATCAAAGAGACCATACTCCCTTAATAAAGCACTATAGTAATTAAAAAATTTTCATTTCTCATTATATGTATTGGTAATATAATTACTATAGGCGATGACAAAAAAATGAGCAACTCGGGAAAAACTTCCTAAAAATATTGAAATCAAAGAGCTGAGATGAGAAAACTCGAATACTTTTTGGGTATAAAAGATGCTCAGTCATAACAAGAATATTTCATTCTCAACAAAAATATGTCATGGGAAACAAAAATAAATGATTATAAGACTTGCAAAACTTCAATTGAACAAAGACAAAACTAAACACAAGATGAAATAAAAGAAGTGAACACGGGACAATATAAAAAATTAATATATCTATCTCACACCCATCTAAACATCGCCTTTACGAAAAATCTTATAAGTCAATTTATGCACAAATCCAAACAGTCTTGCCTTCAAACAACTTATAAATTCTTAGGTAGCTTAAATTAAACCCTGAGAAAAGGATTATCTACAAGAAGCGAGAAACAACATGTTGTTTCAAAGTCCAATGTTGAATCTGAATTCAGAGTAATCGCTCCAAGTTTGTGTGAGTTGTGGATTAATATTATTTAAAAAGAAATGAAAAGTAGGCGGGAAGAGCTTATGAAAATATACTATGATGATAAATATGGTGTCAACATTACTCAAAACCCTGTGCAACATGACCGAACCAAACATGTGAAAGTGGATAAATATTTCATAAAAGAGAAACTGGAAAGCGATTTAATTTTGTGCTTTGGATGTCTCTACTGAAAACTAGCTTGTTGATATATTCACTAAAGGACTCTACAACCACCCAATTTGAAGAGGGGTGGGGGGTTGTTGAAGGGCCTATTGAGGCCGACAAGAAAGATTAAGGAAAGAGGCCTCAAATCCCTTGTAGAAGCAAGGAAACAACTCTCTCACGAATCCATGCGGAAGAAAGAAAATAAAAAGGCTTTATGGGGATACGATTGATGCAATAAAGCAAGCCCCAATGTGGATGGATAGCTGCTAGATTTTTTTTTTAATTATTGCATTTAGTCATAATCAATTATTCATCATATAGTTTTGTGCATAATTCCAATTTAAGAAAAAAACAACTCAAACTTTCTAGCCCCTTTTTTCTACAATTTTCTCAAATCCTATTTTGCATTCCAAAAGGCTAAATATAAAATGCATATGATTCATACAAAAAAGACTTTATGGCTTAATACTTTTACATGTAGAAATTGTTCTTCTCCTCTTAGGATTATATTCCTCTATCAAGTGTGAGATTTAGGAAATTTCGAAGATATCACCTTGATCCATTGAGAGACTTTTTTGGGTTAATTATGCTCCATTCTTCCTTTCTCTTTCCCCTCTTGCTATTATTATTTTCATTTTTTTCTCATTCATTGAAATCATAATTGAATGATATCAAATTCACTACAATCTGATTTTCTTTCTTTGCATAAAACTTAAATATTTTTTTATTTAGTGTGGCTTTCAAAATCCTTAGCTTTCATGCCATCAAATTCTAGTAAAAGATCAAAACATTTTCATCTGAAGGGGATACTATTTTCAATTTTCATCAAAAGTTGTATTCAACTGTTCTAGGATCATAAACTTATTTCCCACAAATATTGCATATTTTTGGCATTGGTTGTTGCATCTAAATCTACATTCAATTTAGTTTTGCATTAGAAATCCAAAACCCTAGAATATCCTACATCAAATAACAAATGTTTGTAATGGACATATAAAGTATCTTCATTGAATAAGAATTCTCAAAAGCTACGATGCATGCTATTGGAAACATCATTGGCTACATTATTAAATGTAGACATCTAATAAGCAAGTATGAGGCAATAGTATTTCTAATGTAGACAAAAATTATGAATTTTTATTTTGTCATGATATTGAGCAATTTTAATTTTTTACCAGATAATATTTTTATTATTTTATCCAATGATATTTGTTGTTGGAAATGTATAGGTAACTTATTAATAGCTTGTTACTTGTCCTTGATTTTTTTTCATCGACTAATAAGAATATTTTGATTTATGTAAGATAGTTAATAGCACGAACAACTTTTATTAAGGATGGTATTCCAAAATTTTGATCCTTCAAGCATGAGACCTAAAACCCCTCTAGCATAGATAATTTCCTTGTTCAAACATCAAGCATTCTTATGTGGTTAATTTTCTTAATCTATCATTTCCATCTTCCTTAAATTAGTATGTAGTTTTTTGAGGTCATTATACATTAAATTGGCATCGATGATGTTAAATCATTTTAAAAAGCACGTTCGCTTTAAAATTAAATTCCATTAAGCTTTTCCCTTATTTTTCCGAACCTAAAGCGCTTCCCATTCCCACTAATTTCTCTTTTCAATACTTTTCCTAAGAGTAGGGAACATAACTTAGTCGATCCAACTTGCGAGCTAGCTCAAACTTGATTCATTTATGAGCTCAAGTTAATAAGCCATGAGACGTGTTCACACTCGACCTGACTTAACTCATAAAGCCATCCTTTTAAGAATACTTTCATAATAAAAATTTATTAAATCCTTGTATACCTTTATGCAAGAAGTGTATTCATTGATCTACCTAGTTCATTAAAAGAGTCAAGCTATTAATCAAGCTCGAGCTTATTGTGAACTTAACCAAGTCGAGCTCAATTTAGGGTCAACAATTAGATCCTTGCCAAAAATATTGAAATTAAGGAACAATAAAATGGGAGACCCGGTGGCATTGATGTGCTAAGAAATTCGGAAATAAAAGAAAAAAAAAGTTGAGAGAGACTCATATTGACTTTTATTGCATAGCATACAACCAAAACAAAAATTTCAAACTATCATTTTCTCTTCTCGGAAAAAGGGAACAAATACCATAATTTAAGAAACCCAATCTTGAATTTAAAATTCAAAATATAAACTTATATTGAACAATTTTGAAAGTTAAAACTCATCTCTGTCCTTACTTGGTCGGACTAATAAGGTCGGTTGGGCATGCTTATCGTGCTATCATTATCATCATTCAACAATGCATATTTTCTATCCCAATCTTAATCAACCACTACTAGTAATCTCCATCAAGAGATCAGGTCGTCAATATTTAAATGAATGTGATATCTTGGATCTTTCCATGATCTCAAGCCAAATCATGAGAGCAGTTCCTCCTTATAAACATCTTTAAAGTGGCTAATCAGATTGGAAGTAACCTTCATGAACTAATCCAACAATCATAGGCCTCCTTTTAAGAAGATTTCGCACTTATGAAATCATATCTTTAGTTGGAGGAAGGTTGATTTTCCAGCATCCCACCAATTCAACTTCATTGTGTTGACAACTGATATTTTAAAAACACTTTATGGAAAATTCAAATTTTGATGATCTCTTAGATTATGGAGCATTAGTAACATTTTTTCATCAGAAACCTTTAGCAAATGACCAAAATCATACCTTGAGTAACTCTAAATTAATGAATCCTCTTTTAGGCTTTAAAAAGTTGATAAGACATTGAATTCTTCACCTCTTCTAGCTTTTATTAGTAATAGTGTGGATCTTCATGCTTATTTTACAATGAAGGATTCTTAATTTGTATATGGTCTTAGTCTGTTGCCCTTTTGGAATACAAATTTTTCTTCCTTTTGGACATCTCTTGGTAGATGAAACTATACCATTGTGCAACTATACACAATTTTTTATCACTCATTGATCGCTGCACTTGGTTGAATCAATCTCAATATATATGGTTTCGATAGATTGGCCAATTTAGCAACGATCATTGGAGATGAGTTGTATGCCTTAATTCTCAATCAATTTAAGCATGTCCCCATCTTTGCTCATGATAGAGATAGAATGATTTCTTTCTTCTTCAATTGGGTGAACCAATATAAATAGAAATTTTCAGGCTGCATTCATAAGTCTAGATGCATGCCCTATTACTACATCTATCCAGAGGCACAACGATCTAATTTCAACAATAAAAGATTTTTGTTTCCTTCGTAAGTTGACACTAATAATTCACCGATGCAATACCACATACCTATCGTGAAGGTGTGAGCTGCGGAAAATGACTTAGCAAATGTTTAGTGGAACCACTTCGCATACCATCTCACCAATATAATCTTTAGTGATTTCAAACTTCAAGTGACATTGGCAATCAACCTTTCATCTTTGCTCACACTGAATCCAACCCAAAGACTAACAATTGGAAAGGGGTATGGCATCCAACCCTAATGTTCGTAGTAGCTTGGCAAAAAGGAGATGCTCCTCCCTACAAGTGCAAATGATGGCATTGACCAACTCTTGCTTGGCATGCATCCTCAAGGAGAAGAACTTTTATCATGTGCCCATATTGGAGGGCAGCCAAAACACTAAATCCTTTATAAAATCATTTCATAATTTATTGAACTGGAAAATTGTTATAAAAATTGCAAGGGGGTAAGGATGAATCTGCACATCATTAAAGCTAAACCATAGGTGAAAGTCCTCCCTACTACTATTTTGAAAAGTTGAATCCTATGACATTAAAAATAGGTAAATAAAGGAAAACCTTGATTCTTATCAAGTTTTAGTGTGTCCATTGATGTAATAAAATATGATGCAATTTTTAAAAACTGATACATGATATAAAATCAAATCAAATATTGTATGAGAATTGCTTATGTGAAGACGTGTATTATAATAGGAATCCAGCTTTACATATACAAAGTTTCAGGTAGAAAACTATAAGGGAATAACTATGAAAGCCATACTTGCATTTCACTGATGATTTGCTTTTCAAGGTGCACGAAGCGATTATAAAAAAAGAAGCAAACTTTTTTTTTTTTTTATTCGCAATATACCAAAAACTGCTTATATAGTTTGTGGACTCCAATCGTGAGCCATTAGTCTTGAACATTGGTTGTGTGTGGCTTGAGTTCCAAAAGCGAGACAAAATAATTATCCAAGAAACAAAAAAATTAGGATTCTGTCGTATTTACAACATAGAAGTTCAAAAAAGAAAGTGCATGTATAATAGAAAAGATGCAGACTTATTTAAAGAAAGGGCTGGGGGTTTACTTCAAAAACAAGATTTATGGATTACCCCCGTAATGAAACCAAGTAAGCCATTAACAGCAATATCTCACCGCAGAGGATCATGAAAATAGAGAAAATAACCACTATTGAAACGCAAAACAACCTTGAGATTTTGCCTACCTTCCCAGAAGAAATTCTCCAAGTTCAGATCGCACTTGCACAATAAAAATTTATAAATAATTATAAGGAAAGAAAGAAGGAATCCATAAAAACGTAAACAAAAACAGGTAAACTAGCAAGGTTGCTCACCTCGATCCAAAAATCGCAAGCCCTGAAGGTAGCGACCAAAACCCTAGCGCTCGATCGATCTTGGCTGCTCTGAGGCAACGCGCAGTCAACTGATCCAAAATGACTCCCGAGTAGGGTTATCTCCGACCATAAAACTAATCACAATTTGACACGTAGTTAGATCATCATAGCCGGAGGGATATCTGCAGGTTCTTGATGCAATGAGGGCCAGACCGCGGCCGGCCACCTCCGATTCGCAAGAAAATACATCTCCTCCTAAACAAATGAATATAACTTTAAAAAAAACAGAGGCGACCTATCTTTTGACTAATGAGTTGATTTTGATCTAAACATCAATCAAGTCTGCGGAGTCCAAGATTGACTGACAATTATTGAGTGAGATTTCTAGTTAGAGGTTAATTAGTGTTCGGACCAAGAATATTTATTTACTAACATATTGCTCAACTAATTATCTCATACTTCGAAAACATTTTACTATTCTTCATATTAATAATGTTGTTGTTTTAGATGTTACATTCAAATGAAAATTTACTTTTTTATTTAATATTATTGTATACTAATAAATTTATGATGATAGAGAGAACTTTACATCTTAATTTTGAATGAAGATCAAGCTTGAACATAAATTAAAGAAAAGAATATAGAAGACATCAAAATTTTCCTGTGGAAGAAGTTGGAAATGTAAAAATTCATGGTCTCTGGTCAAGTTGAAATAATCCACTATTTTTTCTTTTTTAATTTTAAAAGTCTAGTCCTTCCCACAACTAAAGAAGACGTGATTATAAAATTGTAAGCACTTGCTTAATCTCCTAGAGTTCTAGTAGAGATTACGGGAAAAGTTGTTCAGAGATGATGATGACAAATGGACGATGTCGATCATACAATATTGGTCGAACAATGGTGGTCGGATAATGATGGTTAGATGATGCAGAATTGACTATGAAGTCAAACGATGATGATTAGATGGTAACAATTGAAAAGCAGCAATCGAATGACACAATCGTATGGTGGCAATGCTGGTGGTAATTGTTGGTATCAAATGTCATGAGGAATTCTAGAGTTTTTCAAAACTCTAAGTTCTCTCTATTCTCTAGTCTAGGTCTCCCTCATGTTTAGAATGAGACTATTATTTATACTTTTCTTAGAGTGGTATTTTATTAAATTCAGTCAACGTTTTATAACACTCCATTATATGCCCTGTATTAAACATTTAAACTTAGATCATTTATTCAATATTCAAATGTTATAAATAGCTTGGAATCAAATGAACTTAGGCTTGTTGGATTCGTCTTATTGAGTAGCTCAATTTGATTATAAGCATATGTGATTTGAAGATTATTGGTGCTTCAAGTAATATCTTAAAGTTTCTAAATATGCTTTGAATGTTTAATTTGGGTTCATTTGGACTCAAATTGTATCACCTTTGACATCACTGGTTTTGTCTTGTCTATACATTCAGTTGACTGTAGGTTTATTGAAATCAAAATTCATATAATTCTTATGGATGTTTCCAATGTAAAATATAATCAATATTCATGTTGAACAAGTGAGTTTGTTAAAACCATATCATTTCCCCCCACCCCCCCATTTTTGGACGTCGAAGTTATTTCATCCAAAATATATATTAAGTTTTCTAGAAATTCACAGTGCAAAATTATAATTTCGAAAAAAAATTATGAAGAGTGATTGCCACCTAGATGTTAACTTAGACATCTTCTCGGAGTCATAAACAAAATAAAATCTCATCAATTATAATTTTAGCCTTTCTTGAAATTAGCGCGTCAAAAAAACTATTAAAATTTTTACTCTAAAAATTATCAAAATTGATCCAAATTGATTGGAAAGACTTCATTAGGTTCTGAAAATACAAACGTTGAGTTCAAAACATCATAAAATAATCCTACAAACTAAAAATGCAAAAAAAAGACCCTTCAAGACTAAAATTGGGACCGAATTGGACCGAGCTAGCTAGTTGATTGGCCACCGCCATCGGTGCGACTCAATCTATTTGTCATATATCAATACCAAGGAAAACATTATTATGTACCAAAGATTATTTCAATCTATTGGTATATAAAAATACAAGTAATTATAACTGAACAATCTATATCAACTTTAAGAGATCGACGCTAGAGTTAACAACCGATAGTGCAAAGTTACAGTCATTTTTTGAGATGTTTGTGTTGATATTGTTATTAGATACAAATCATATTAGGATGTGTGTGTGTGTGTATACAAACTTTTTAGATGCAATACGAATTTCAAGATAAAACTAAAGTTCACATTTAACTTTTAGTTTAGTTGCAACATCAATAATCTTTTTTTTTTCTCCAAAATATGTGATTCTGACATAAAAAATATGTTAAATGATATATCATCAAAAAATTATCTTGATTAGCACGAATCTCGAAGCAAAATTTAGTTGAAAGCTTCCAAAATTAAATATAGGATCATCCGAACTCCGATTACAGCAAATTTATAGTTGAACTGAACATCTCGAAAAGACAAACCCATTGATAACAAAATCAGCCAAATTCGAGCCCAAATCAAGGGCCCAAAGCATATTTGAAAGGTTCAAACCATAATTTGAATTACCAAACGGTTCCCAAACGTGAAATGCTTATAGTCGAATCGAGAGGCTCGACGAGACGAATCCAACGAGCCCAAGATCAATGAATTTTGATATCATTAAAGCATTCAAATGACCATTAAACGGTCCATGATCTAGGGGATCAATATTGATCATCCATTCAAACCACTCCCATTTTGACCTTGATCATCCATTTATTTACAAGCCATGCCACTCTAAAAAAATTATAAATAGCTCCACTCTTCTAAAGAGAAGGGAGGAATTTGAGAGCTCTCTTGTCACCGACCACTGCCGGAGTTCCTACCGACCACCGCCGGGGCTCCTACTGACCACCCTCGGGGTTCCTGTCGACCACCGTCGGAGTTCTTGCCGACCACCACCGGGGTTCCTATGGACCACCGCCAGAGTTCCTGCCGACCACCGCCGGAGTTCCTGTCCATCACCAACGTAGTTCCTGCCGACCACAGCCGGAGTTCCTGCCAACCACCGCTGGAGTTCCTGCCGATCACTGCCGGAATTCCAGCCGATCACCTCTGGAGTTCCTGTCGACCACCACCGAGGTTCCTATCAACCACTGCAGGAGTTCCTGTCGACCACTGCAGGAGTTCCTACCGACCACTGTCGGGGCTCCTGCCGACCACCGCCAGGGTTCCTGCCGACCACCGCCTGAGTTCCTGTTGAAATTCCTACCGACCACAGGCAGAGTTTCTTCCCGACCGTCATCGGAGTTTTCTCCCTGACCGTCACCAGAGATCCTCATCGACCGTTGTCGGAGTTCCTCCCGCCATTACCGCACTTTTGCCTGATTCTCTAATCTATTGTAATTCCACCGTCTCCCAACAAAGGGGCGAATCAAGATTTGTAATTCATTCAAACTTAGTGGAATTTTATCATCTGGGCTAGTCCCCGTGATTTTTCCCATTACGGGTTTTTCACGTAAAAAACTTTTGGTGTTTTTTCTTTCTCAAATATCTGTTGGTGTGCTGGATATACGTACATTGCTAAGACACTATATTCTCTTACTCTACTGCCACGTATATTCTGGCCCGCAACAGTTTAACACCATCTGTGGGAAGAACTCCAGCAATGGTCAGTGAGGATCTCTAGCAACGGTCAGGGAGAAAACTCTGGCGATAATCTGGAAGAAACTTCGCCGGTGGTTGGTAAAAACTTCTGTAAGAACTCCTGCGGTGGTCGGTAGGAACCCCGATAGTGGTCGGCAGGAACTCCCGCGGTGGTCGACCGGAGCCTCAGCGGTGATTGGAAGATTTTGCTGGACTTCTACTCCTTGAGAAAGGTCTTAATCTCAACCTCAAAAAGGTAGTAACGGTTTAAAAATATATCATTCTTCACCCTTGATTTAGGATACAAGCGGCATTCGCCCCCTCCCAATCAAGGCACAATTGATCCTAAGGGGATTCGATCCGACCTCTTCCATACATGTTATCGTCATTGAGCAACGCTCTAACAAACAACCTCGGATATGTCATACATCATTGGTGGATTCTCTCGACCTCTTCCACACAGGTTAACGTCATCGAGCAACGCTCTGATAAACAACCTTGGATTGGTCATACATCATTGATAAATTCTCTCAATCTCTTCCACATAAGTTAATGTCATCGAGCAATACTTTGATAACACAACTTTAGATAGGTTTAACATCCTAAAAGGATATCTATCATGTCTTTGATTAATCCTATAAGGATATGATCCAATCTCTTCTACACAGGTTAATATCATCAAGAAGTGATTTGACAATACAACCTTGGATAGGTTAAACATCCTAAAAGGATGTCTCTCAATTCTTTCAAATTAATAACAAATTTTCACCAAATAAATTATAAATTCTTAAGAAAGTTTTCTTTTGTATAGTTATAAAAAACTTTAATATTTTTTAAAATCAATATATAGACTAGGAGATACATCTCTAGAAACAAAATGGATACATAAAAATCTCTAAGAAAAATAGATGAAATACAACCAATAATAAACATCTTATGCAATATCAACATCATCATCATCGTTGAAAAAAACCTTTTTCAGTTCACTTTCAATATCTTCATCGCCCGAATTTGGAGAAGAATCCTCAGATGCTTGACTGGGAGTAAGCCCTTCAATATCAACCCCAGTCTTACGATGAATCAACCAAACATCTTTCAAGAAACCACGAGTAAAGCCTTCTTCAAGACTCTGACGCTCTAGATCCTTCACTTCAATATCAAATAATTTTTTTATAAGCCTCTTGAACAATGACTTTGGATCTCTCGGGATAAGTTGCAGACTTCTTGAATTCTTTAATGACCTTTAATGATGTGGCTTCAATATCCAAAGTGGTTATTTCTCTTTTTTGAAGATGATCTTGCAACCTTTTTTCTCTTTCTCAAGAGCTTTCTTCTCTAATGCAAGGATTTTCAAAGCTTCCTTTTGCTGGTTAATCTCTGTACGAACCTCAATCAACTCATGACAGGAAAGGTCAGCTTCTCAATTTTGGAATGACAGAGAGGTGGATATTGTCACCAATTCAGCTCTACATGATATCAATTGGTTCTTTAAAGATGATATTTCTTTAGTCTTTGCATCCAATCTTCGTTTATACTCTCCTTGTAAATATTTAACTTTTACAAACTCATCATTCTAATTATCCAAAATTGATTCAAATCAAGATTCCAGATTCATCTTTTGAATCATCTACAATAAAAAAATTTAATTATGTTAAAAATTATAAAAAAGGGGGAGGGGAACAAGAAGAAAAAGATTGAAATAACTCACAATATCATTAGCATGACGTCGCTCGATACAAATATGCTTCAATGCATCTTCTGGAATATGTATTCTTGAGGATCGAGCCTCAATATCTGAATCAAGAGAAACTAAATTGATAATCGGAAGACTTGCAGCTTCCTTGCTTCCCCCATCATCTCTCAGTAGGATCACTTTATAATTTGTTTTTCTCTTCTTTTGGGAGGAGAAATTGGTTACTCTTTGACCTTCTGAAGGATGGCTAGCTGAATGCTTAAGAACAGTAGAAGTTGTTTCATGAACTCTCTCAGATTTTTTCAACTGAGTTGCATTGGATCTTTCTGTCTGAATAGAAAGGCCAACATTAAAAAGACATTCATTCATCATACATCGACTAATATAATGTAGTTCCTGTCGAAGACTTTTCGTATCATGATAATTCAAAATTCTTAAAATGTCTTCCTCTCCTACCTATAAAGAACTTGGCAACTCTTTCAATTTATCCTATTTTCAGGAAGGCCCCACTCATTCTTCACAAAAATGAATGAGTTACACCTATTCTTCGAAGGGTCCATCGTTACAAAATCTAGCAATTTCTTATTAGCTCGACATAAAATTTGGTCTTGAGAATCACTAGTAAATTTAGACATTTTTTATAAATATTCTACAGTTAATGTCGCTCCACATTCTCTAAAGAATACTATCAAGCCCACTATGATCGTTATCGCTCTACATAAAAATTGGGGTAAGGCAATGCCACATGCTTTGAAAATGTCGAGCAACTCAGGAGCTGGAGGAAACCTCAAACCAGCACGCAACGTCATCTCATATACTGCTATAAATCCTTGTGAAGGAGCATGTGCCCTATCGATCCTCTTTGGAGCAATGATCAATACGTCGTTCGGCACATGAAATTTCTTACGAATCACTACCAAGCTATCAGATGTAATGGTGGATGCGACATTATCAGATCTCCTCCTATCACCATCATGAGCGGAAGGAATAATTTTGGAGGCATCCATCAATCCTCCACCTAAAGAAATTTAATTTTTAATGAAATAAGATATCAAAATGCTCGAACAAAGAAAATCAAAAAATTATTACCAAAAGTATTTTTCGGATTTTTGGAAGAAGACATCTTTGATGCTATATCCAAGGTTCTCTGTTGATTGCTAACCTTAAAATTATCGGCCATATTTGTCTCCAAATCTGAGAAGGACTAACAACTGCCAATGCCCTCCGAGCTACCAATCTAGAGAAATGCTAGGACCGGCACAAGAGAACCAGACTTTTATCGCCGCCAATGTTCGCTGGATCACCACTTACGCTCCCTGAGCTACCAATCCAGATGAATGTTTGGACCGGCATAAGAGAACCAGGCTTTGATCGCCACCAATGTTCGTTTTGATTGCCACCTACGCTCCCCGAGCTACCAATCCAGAGGAATGCTTGGACCAGCACAAGAGAACCAGGCTTTGATAGCCACCAATGTTCGCTTTGATCGCCACCTACGCTCCCCAAGCTACCAATCCAGAGGAATGTTCGGACCGGCACAAAAGAACCAGGCTTTGATCGCCACCAATGTTCATTTTGATCACCACCTACGCTCCTCGAGCTACCAATCCAGAGGAATGCTTGGACCGGCACAAAAGAGTAAGGTTTTGATCGCCGCTGACAATCTCCGAGCTATCAATCCAAAGGGAGGACTTGGACCGACATAAGAGATTGTGTTTTCCTCTACCTTCTAAAGAGATATTTATAGGTAAAGGATGGAGTAGATGAAAGGCTTTTCTAGACATTTCTAAAATTAAAATAAAAGAAATTAATATAATTTTTGAAATTTTAAAAGATAAAAATTAATTATTTTCATTTAATAGGGGAATTTAAAAAGATATTCCAGATTTTTCTAGAAAATTTTTGAATTGAAATTTTAAAAGCACCTCATTAATTACTTCTATTTAAAAATAAATTTAAAAAATCATTAAAATCGACGAGGTATTGCTACTGCAGCTGCCCAAGGCGGCAGCACAACTAAAAAAACAAAAACAAAAAAACTACCTCTTCGTGACTTAATATTATATACTAATTAAAATTAAGTAATATGTTAATGCTTATAATTTTCTCAGTAAAATTATATTAAAATATAATTGTTTATCAAATATATATTTGGAAATTATATTATATACACATATTATCGATAATGATCAATTAGTTTGTATATTAATATCTGAATACTATATTAGACATATCTTGTACATGTATAATTTCTAAAATTATATTATACAAATTAGTATACAGAATGTTTATATGCGAATATAGTCCTCATCCAATCTTACAAATAAGGGTTTAAACTGGCTTATACTATAATATGTAAGATTAATGGAATGCCGAATGTCTATTGAATTAAGAAAGGTCAAGATGATATTTCACCGTCAAATAAGATACATCACAGGTTTTGGGTATTAAAAAAGATAATACACACAAGATCACACTATTCAAGAGTTTCAAAATACATCAAAAAGAACCATAAAATTTGTGAAGTGTATTTTTGGATTTTTGGAGCTTCAACATCCAAAAATAGGGGGGGGGGGGGGGGGGGACTGATATATCATCAAAAAATTATCTTGATCAGCACGAATCTCGAAGCAACCTTGAGTTGAAAGCTTCCGAAATTAAATCTGGGATCATCCAAACTCCGATTACAACAAACTTATAGTTGAACTGAATGTCTTGGAAAGACGAACCCATTGATAACAAAATCAGCCAGATCCGAGCCCAAATCAAGGGCCCAAAGCATATTTGAAAAGTTCAAACCATAATTTGAATTACCAAATGGTTTCCAAACATGACATGCTTATAGTCGAATCAAGAGGCTCGGCGAGACGAATCCAATGAGCCCAAGATCCCTGAATTCTGATATCATTAAGCATTCAAATGACCTTTAAATGGTCCATGATCAAGGGGATTAATATTGACCGTCCATTCAAACCACTCGCATTTTGACCTTGATCCTCCATTTATTTACAAGCCATGCCACTCTAATAAAACTATAAATAGCTCCACTTTTCTCATGAGAGGGGGAGAAGAAAAAAGAGAAGGGAGGAATTTGAGAGCTCTCTTGTCACTGACCACCGCTGGAGTTCATGCCGACCACCGCCAGGGCTCCTACCGACCACCGCCGGGGTTCTTGCCGACCACCACCGGGGTTCCTATCGACCACCGCCGGGGTTCCTTCCGACCACCGTCGGGGTTCCTGCCGACCATTGCTGGAGTTCCTGCCGACCACAGCCGGAGTTCCTGCCGACTACAGCCGGAGTTCCTGCCGATCACCACCGGAATTCCTACCGATCACCGTCGGAGTTTCTGTCGACCACAGCCGAGGTTCCTGCCGACCACCGCGGGAGTTCCTGCCGACCACCGCCGGGGTTCCTGCCGACCACCGTCGGGGTTCCTGCCGACCATCGCCGGAGTTCCTGGCGAAGTTCCTGTCGACCACCAGCGGAGTTTCTTCTCGACTGTCACCGGAGTTTTCTCCTTAATTGTTGCCAGAGATCCTCACCGACCGTTGCTGGAGTTCCTCCCACCATCACCAAACTTTTGTCTGATTCTCTAATCTATTGTAATTCCACTGTCTCCCAACAAAGGGGCGAATCAAGATTTGTAATTCATTCAAACTTAGTGGAATTTTATCATCTGGGCCAGACCCCGTGGTTTTTCCCATTATAGGTTTTCCATGTAAAAAGCTTCTGCTATTTTTTCTCTCTCGAATATCTGTTGGTGTGCTGGATATACGTACATTGCTAAGACGCTATATTGTCTTACTCTACTGCCGTGTATATTCTCGGCTGCAACATTAAATATGTGACTTTTAGTCATAAATTTAAATAATATTATAAAACTAAACAATAAATCATATCTTAAAAGTATATATAAGATTATGGATCATATTTATGATAGCTAGCTTTGAACGCCAATGTGTGCCTTATAACATCAAGATCCCTAAAATATAAAATCACTTTCTTAAAAGAGAAAGGAAGTTCTGAATATAGGTCACATGTTATTAATCTTTGCATATTATACTAGTTGTATATCAGAATATTCAAGGTGGTAGAGTCAAAAAAATTATTATATTAGCATTACATGAATATTTAGTACACAAACAAATGAAAAAGAGATACAAAAGATATTGTGATTTTTATGAGGAAAATTCTAAAAGGGAAAACCTATAGGGTCAGATAAAGTTAAAATGATTCCAATAGTGTATATTATCGGCAATAAATGATGCCCTTTGTTTTTAGTTTTTTAGTATGTGGTGGCACTCCAAATTTTAACCTATGGCAATTATTGAGAGAAATCAATCAACATGTTTAACTTATTGATAGTTATTTGTCAAAATATTTCTCTATGACATTAACATGTGTGAAAAATGTTGAGAGAAATACATAAAAATGCTTAACCTATCCAATATTTTTATTAGAGTATTCCTATATAGCATTAACTTATGTGGAATAGACATAAAATCTATAAAAAATATTTGGCTTATATGATATTATTTTTCCGAGCATTGCTCGATAACATTAACATTTGTGGAAGAGGTCGAGCGAATTCACCATGAATAGATGATTTAAGATTATTTTTCAAAGTATTGCTTAGTGACATTTGTCACGACTCGGCCCTTTAAAATTGATTTGACATCTTTAAGAACAACTTCAAAGGTGTCGATAATCATCTATATAACTATAAAACATGAAATGCTTCTTATTTACTAAATCATAATTATGATTACAGAATCTATTGATAATTTCTAATATAATTGAAAGTAATTAAATTTAATTACCTCAATAAATCAAATCTTTCATTTTTCCTCGTTGAAATGAGACTTTCACCTACTAGATTTCTACATGTTTGAATTTTCTTCCTATTGAAAAATTACATACAATTGCTTTCCATCAAGGAATAAAATTATATATATGTTATTCCCTAAATTTGAATAGAAAATAAAATAGGAAATCAAAATCACTTGCAAATAAGAAATTTTCAACCCAAATTCTTCCTCTTTCTCTTTCGAATTTCTTCCTCTGTGCTCAATTGAAACATAGACCCCTTTTCTTAGGTTTAAATCTAGAAAGAGTTTACACCAAAATTAACAAAATGCACAAACTTACCTTCATTCTCCTTCTTCTTCCTCTCATCACAATTTCTCTTGGCTGAAGCTTCTCATGCATGTTTGATTTCATTGGAGTGAATGAATCAGAGTTATCTCTCTTGAGAAGTTGCCACTTTTCACTCCCACGCACGATCCTCCACTCAATCCCATGTTCTAAACCCGTTAGAAGCATTCACGCCTACGTTCGGTTCACCTGATGCTCGCCTGCTCCTTCCTACTTTGCCTGGGTTCACACGCCTGCTGTTAGGGCCGGTTCATTTGAACCAATTGAATCAAATATTATTACATTATCTTGTATAAAGAGTTCAAATCGAATCTCCCTATGATCAATTATACATTGATTAGGAGGAGCCAAATGCCATATGTATCTCAAATCGAAGGTGGAAATTTGTATATCTATAGACTGTTACAACCCTTTCGAGATTATGATTGTGACCATACTTTGATAATAAAAATCTAATTGAGGATTGTATATAGAATTTGAAACTCACTGGAAAGTTTCTTGTGAAACTTCTAAATTTTATAAGAAGTTTTGAGAGGGATCATGATCAACGAGTTTGCATTAGATGAAGAGAAAAATATTATATGAAAGGACTTGCTTGATTACAATTATGCTTGAAATATTACCAAAAATATCTATTTTAGGTTATGACCAAGAAAGCCGCCTGATCTTCACTTACTTCTTTCATAGTTAATGATACAGTGAATGACAAGGGGATTGATATACTATAATAATGCTCGAAACATTAACACAAACAACATTTTGAGATCATAAGGGTTGCCCTTCAACCCAAAATTCATTCTCATAAATGGTGTCAAACTATTACATACTGGAATATTCACATTGATAGAGTCATATTGACTATTATCTTTGTATTGTATGAATATCTAATATACACTACAAATGTCAAAATGGGTTTTAGGGTCAGGTTTGGGTCCAACCCGAAACTGACCTGCCTTCAATTGACTCGACCCAAACCCAACCTAATTAGCTAAATGGGTCACAAATCCAGACTCGAACCCCACTCACCTCTAACCAAATTTGACTCAACCTGATCCATTGACCCAATTAGCTGGCGAGGGTGATCAAGGGCGGGCGTTCAAGCAAGGCAAGGGGTAAGTGAGCGCATTTGGGCAAGCAGGCGAGTGGGTGAGCGCTCAAGCTCAACGGAGGAAGAGCACAGGTTGCCTTTAGGTTTTTGAGTTGACCCAAACCCAACCTATTATCTAAATAGGTTGACCCGAACAAGACCCTATTTCCAAACAGGTTGACCCAAACCCAAAATTTTTGGGTCAGATTTTCGGGTCGTGTTAAATATTGACACCCCTAATATATACATAGTTAAACAATAGTTACAAGAGATATTAAAGTTTTACATGAACAAACTAAAAAAAGAAAAACCATGAGGCATAGCCTAATTAAAATGACTCACCTAGTGTAAATTATTAGTTGCAAATGATGCTCTTCCTCATAATTTTGAAATGTATTGAGATAATATAGTATCAATAAATTATATAAAACATATTATGTGATGGAAGTTGGAAAATTCATTTGGCATGAGAGCTTATATTTAAGCGATCATTTAATGTATGATTGGTTCACTAGTGAGAGGAAACTAGAAACTATGAAGTCTAATATGAAACTTGGTATTGATAATGGAAGTCAAAATAGTGTTAATAACATGCATCTGCCTGATAAATAATGTCGTACATGGACACTACTAGTGATGTTGGTTGGAAAAATTAGTGGCAGATAGTGTAGTCAGGCGATAGTGGTCAAAAGACTGTAATAGAGCCAGGGTAGTTAGAGAATCTTATTTAGATGGTTGTGGGCGGAGGACTATTCTAGCAATGGTGTTCAGAGGAAATTGGACCGTGGTGATTGGAGGGATATAATTGAGCAATGATAGTTAGAGAACCATAATGAGGGGAATATGATTATGATATCATAGTCAGGAAATGATGGTTGGGGAAGTATATTCAAAGGACAGTGGTTAGAGGACTGTAGTTGCGCCATAGTGGTCAGAGAAGTATAATTAGGAGATAATGGTCAGAGAAACATAGTCAAGTGATGATGTTCATAGGACCGTAGTGGGGCAATGGGGGTTAGGAGACCATAGTTTAGAGATGATGGGTGAAGGTGTGATAACTCTTATGTTTATTAAGTTAATAGTTTGTTAATGACCTGCTAATGACCCAATAAAAGAAAATTGAATTGCTTGCATTTCTAAAAATTATATTGGGAGTGCAGTGCTATGCTGGTGAACACAATGACATTTCCCTCTCTATTTGGTAGGTTTTAGATTAGTGAGTGTTGCGGTGCTGGATAGTAGGGCTACGATACTAGCTCTTCTATTCAATAGTGTTTTTGGGGAGTGATACGACATTATGGTGCTATGTTAGAATATTCATTTTTAAAAATATTTAATTCCACTACCCTAATTTAGTTCCTAAGCCATCTTCAGCTCCATTTTCATTGCCCTTGGCTGTGAAAGAGAGGAGAGAGGGGGAATCCATCTCGACTCATTTTTGTTTGTCCTTCCAGTTATGAAAATTATTTTGATGGCATTAGGTAACATTTAACCTATATCTATTTTTTAATGATTTTGATTTATGTGATTTACTTCCCTTAAATTTGAAAAAAAAAGTCACATCTTATGATCTAGTTAACTTTCACCGTGTGACTTTTAATAAGTGATCAATATCACCATTCTAAACAAATTGACATCATCATGAGATGGATATTGCTATTATTTACAATGGTGTGTTATTAATTATATGGATTGATAATGTTCATACTGGTCTCAAACATTCATACTTATTTAATCTAAATGATTTCATGCACATTGCTTCTATTTTGTGCATTAATTATAGCCATAAGTTCTAGTTATGTACTAGGCTGTTAGCTCATTATGTGGTTTACATAATTTTAGAGAAGGGTAGGGACCTAGGGCAGTGAGATTGATCTAGAGATTGTTGGTGATAGGTATTTTATTTTTTGTTTTCAATTTTGTAGTCATGAATGCATTAGGGATAAACGAATGCAAGAGATAGTTTTTATGGCTACTACATATGTTTCTTTTGGATATGAAGTGTATGAGTATATATTTTGATGATAAAAAAAGATTGTTTATATTGTAGTATTATATATATATATATATATATATATATATATATATATATATATATATATATATATATATATATATATATATATATATATATATATATATATATATATATATGAATAATTAATGGCTTTAGGTGATTACTTAAAAGATTAAAAGAGATAATTCTCCCAAATTAGATCTTAGAGTGCTACAGGAGGACTGTAGTTGAACAATGGTGGTTAGTAGACGGTCATGGGGAAACAATGGTCGAGGATCATAATTAGATAATGGTGATTAGCGAACTATGGTTGGGCAAGGGTGGTCAAAGGACCGTGGTTTAGCGATGTTGATATGAGGATTATGGTATATATATATATATATATATATATATATATATAGTTGCAATTCGACAGTTCGGGCTTATATTTTGATTATTACAAATATTATTGGATGAATATTTAGTTTCTCATTCTCTTTATTTTGCATATAATTATATGTACTAACATTTCAAGTTCAACATACATCAAGCATCATCAGAGAATCATGGTCAATATTAAGTTGAATATGTTTGATTTGTTTGAAATAGTTTGTAATTTTATTTTTCTTGAGTCAATCAATATAAAAAAGTATATGTTAGCTTAGCAACCGTGAACACACATACAAGGAGGTTGAAACTTTAAGTTTTAGTTTTTTTGAAGATCGTACTGGATGATCTGGATAGTACTGTATGATATGGGTAATCAAAATTTAATTATAATGTCAAAGTAAATGAAATTAATTTGAAATAAAAAATAAATTTATCATATTGTTTGAATCACATTGTATAGGACGATCAATTAAAATCATGTGTCCCCACCGCCATTTAAAATTAGGCAATATTTTGAATTTTAAAAATTGGTTTATTTGTACTATACAATGTTATTAAAATCTTGCATAATTTAATCACTATTATTAATCAATTGAATTTGAAGTAATTAATATTTAAGATCATACTAGATGATCGACACAGATGATTTTTGGTCTTTTAAGAGTTTGTTCTAGATGAACTATGATTCAATTTTAGTAATCGTATTGTATGACCCTAAGTTCATACAGGAAGATCAGTACAATTTTTTGAACTAATCATAACGAATACTATTCATCATACAGTACTAACATGCTTAGTTGAACTAATCATATTATACGATCTACAAGTTGTACTATATGAATAGAGATGATATAATTAAAAATTAAGATTTTTTTAAGGTTACTATTTAAACTTTTTTTTATTTATTTGAGAGTGTATTTGGCCATTTGAGGGTGTGTGACTTATGTAATTAAGAGTTTGAAGAGAGAATTTATGCAAGAGAGGGAGAGGTGAAGTTGTGAGAGAGGGAGATGAGCCTTGTAAGTGCAAGAGAGTGTGAGAGGGTGGTTAAACATGGTTGCTCTGGCCAACTTTGAACTTAGTCCTCCATGTGTCAAAGTCTTTTTTGAGAGAAACTCCGTGAAGAAACTCGTGGAGTCAAAAGGCCACTAATAACTCTACCGCACCAAGGAAGGTGAAAGGGATTCAGCTACTCCACTACACCGGGGAAGGTGAAAGGGATTCTTCTACTCAGTTGCACTGGAAATGTGAAAGGGATTCAACTACTCCACCATACCTGGGAAGGTGAAAGGAATTTCAATACTCAACCACACCGAGGGTGGAAGTAATTTTGTGAGGCTTTCTCCACCTTATCGAGCAGGCAATAGGAGAGTCACTAAATTGTTTAGTATAATACTCAGAGAGGAGAACTCCAGGGAGTGGACACAAGTCAAGTTGACCAAACCACCATAAAATTCTGGTGTGTTTGTTTCTTTAATTTCCACACTTTATTTTTTATGATTTATTTTCTTTTATATTTATTTTTCTAATTTGGTTTGTATTAGTGATTATTATGATACAAGACTTGTGGTTGATTGAGTTTATTTCTTGGTTGAAAAATAAAAAAATAGAAAATAAAAGAATAAAAAATTTAATTTTTCTACAAAAAATTTAAAAGACAAAATGTTTCATTATTCACTTCTACATTAAGAAAATTTGATTTTGATTTTAAGTTTGAGAAATTAGTTTTAATATAAAAAAAAGTTTTTCAAAACACCAATTCAGCTCCCTCTTGGTGTGTCATTCAATAGTTCAAGTGGTTTCACATCCTTATTCACTTGAAGAGCAGGAAGTATCAATTCATTTCTAATGTTTATTTTGTGTCAAATATGAAGAGTAATATATTGAGTTTAGGAGAACTTCTAGAGAAAGAATATGATATTCATTTAAAAGACAATTTTCTCTTCTTAAGAGATAATATTGACAATTTAATTGCATAGGTATGTACAAATATCAAGAAATGGAATGTTCATGCTAACTATTCAAAATGATGTTGTCAAGTGCCTCAAAGCTTGTTATAAAGGTGTTTCTTGGTTATGACACATTTGATTTGGGAATCTCAACTTTGGAGGACTAGAGTTGCTTTCAAAGAAAGAGATAATGAGAGGCCTTTCTTGCATCAAACATCCTAATTAATTAAGTGAAGCATGTATACTTAGGAATCATTTTAGAAAAAGCTTTCTAAGATAATCAAGTTTGAGAGCTTAAAAGCTATTAGAGCTCATACATACAAATGTTTATGGACCAATAAATCGAAGATCATTTAGTAAGAATAACTACTTTCTTCTCTTCATTTTGATTACTATTCACAAAAAATTTGGTGTACTTCTTGAAGCAAAAATTAGAGGTCTTCAGCATATTCAGTAAATTTAAAGCCACTATTAAGAAAGATAGTAAACTCAAGATCAAAGCTATGTAATCTAATCAAGGAAAATAATTTACTTTAAAATAATTTCAAGAATTATGTGAAGCTAATGGGATACATCTATCTCTAACTATTCTAGGATCCCCTCAATAAAATAGAGCAGCATAAAGCAAGAATAGAACCATCCTTAACATTGTGAGGAGCATGCTTAAAATAAGAGGTTACTGAAAAAATTTTGAGTAGAAGTAGTCTCATGTGTAGTTTATTTGGCCAACCGTTCACGAATAAGAAGTGTGAGTGTGTAAGGAATGACTAAACAAGAAGCATGGAGTAAAAGAAAGTCTGGCATCTCTCATCTAAAAGTTTTTAGAAGCATAACTCATGTACATGTACTTGACTTGATAAGAAGTAAGTTAGATGATAAAAGTAAGAAGTTCATTTTTATTAGCAATTATAATAATTTAAAAGGATACAAGCTATATAACCCAAATATTAAAAATATTATTATTGGTAGAGATGTCATATTTAATGAAGAAGAAGAATGGGATTGGGGATCACATGATAAAGATTATAAATGTGATGATGAAGAAGAAGATATAGAGAAACCAAAGATGGAGCAAGCAAGATAAGAGCCCAATACAACACAAGTAACACCAACTACAGATAATCAAGAAAGTTCAAGTGAAAGAGTACTACGCTTCAGGAGCTTGCGAGATATATATGAGATTATAGAGGATCAAGAAAATGTTACTCACTTTTGTCTTTTGCTAACTAAGAGCCCATGGATTTTCAAGAAGTCATATAAAGCACGGAGTGAAAAGAAGCTATGGATGAAGAAATTAAGGCAATTAAGAAGAATGTCACATAAGAGCTAACTTCACTTCCTCAATGACACAAGGAAATTGCATAAAACGGGTGTACAAAGCAAAGAAGAATGCCAAAGGAGAAATTGAAAGATATATGGCAAGATTAGTTGCAAAAGGTTACATTCAAAGATATGACATCGACTATGATGAGATATTTGCTCTTGTTTCTCAATTAGAAATAATTAGACTAATCATTTCTTTAGTAGCTCAAAATAATGGGAAGATACATCAAATGGATGTAAATTCTCCTTCTTGAATGGAATTCTCAAGGAAGATGTATATATTCAATAACCACAAGGATACAAAAGGCATGGAGAAAAGTTTTAAAACTAAAGAATGCTTTCTAGAGTTGAAACAAGTACTAAGATTATGGAATAGATTGATAGATAAGTACTTGCAAGAGAAAGGTTTATAAAATATCCTTATAAGGATGATCTTTACATCAAGAATAAAAATAAAGATGTTTTGATCATTACTCTGTATATTGATGTATTGATCTTGACTAGCAACAATCCAATGATTTTCAATAATTCAAACAAGTAGTGACTAAGGAATCAAGTTGACTGATATTGGCTCATGGCTTATATTTAGGCATTGAAGTCAATTAAATGGAAGATGAAGTATTTATCTTGCAAGAAATCGATGCAAAGGGGATGTTGAAGAAGTTCAAGATGGATAATTGCAAACCTATAAATACTTCTCTTAAATGTGGAGTCAAGCTATCTAAGCACGATGAAGGGAAAATAATTGATCCCATATTTTTCAAGTGTCTAGTTGGGAGTTTGCGCTACTTAACATGCATGAGGTCTGATATTCTTTATGTTGTTGGACTTGTCAGTCACTATATGGAGAGTCCAACTACCAACCACTTAAAGACTACTTAAAGAAGCCTATGTTATATCAAAGGTACAATTCACTTTGGCCTACTCTACTCCTTATTTAATAATTTCAAACTTATAAGATATAGTGATTGTGATTGGGCTAGCGAAATGGATGATAGAAAGAGCACCACTGGTTATGTGCACTTTATGGGAGATATTACTTTCACATGGATGTCAAAGAAATAACTAATTGTTACTTTATCTACTTATGAAATAGAGTAAGTGTAAGCAATATCATGTGTTTGTTATGTAATTTAGCTTCCAAATATTTTAAAAGAATTAAGCTTATCTTAAGAAGAAGCAACGAGGATTCATATTGATAACAAGTCCATAATGACACTGGCCAAAAAATTAGTTTTTCATGATAAAGGCATGCACATTGATACACGCTATCACTATATCAAAAAATACATTACAAGGAAGGAAAGTGCAAGTGGAATATGTGAAGTCACAAGACCAACTTGTTGATAGCTTCACTTAGCCACTTAAGTATGAAGACTTCATCAAGATGAGAAATTTACTTGGAGTTAACAAATTAAGTTTAAGATACTAGAAACCTATTGTAAAGTAATTCTTAAAAAATCTAATAATAATTAATTTCATTTTTGATAGAAAATATGAGAGCATTATAGAGTCTTTCGTAACCATTGATTGAAATGTATAAATAGTGGTGATGTCTTTGAGTTTGTATCAGGTAAAAAGTGGGTAATAAAATTTGTAGCTTCTTTCATCCTTTCTCAGCTTCTTCTTATCCTCTTTCATATTTTTCTTTAGCTTTCTCTTTCTCTAAAGCCATCTCATTCCAACATAAAGGAAATATATATCTTTCACTTGTTTCGCTGGGGGCATGATGTAAAGCTTCATTACTCTTAGATGTGTATGGAGAGTTTCATTCTTACATTATAAGTTTAGATTTCCTAGCAGCTCAAAAAATCAGCTAGTTATGGGGTTATTGTGGCTAAAGAATATTGAAAGTTATATAGAGGATTGAAGGTGTATGAGATTAGAGAGGATCTTTTGATCAAGTTTCTTATCCCATGATAATGATAATTAAAGGCAACATCTTTAATTAATTGAGCATGTTAATACAAGCTTGTCTATAAATACAAGAGGAAATAATAAAAAGAAACAAAATGAAAGAGAATATCCTCTATAATGAACATATCTACAATAATAATTATTATATATTTCTATTTTAAACATTTAGTGCATGTGATATTAAAGATATGGTAACAGTAGAAGCCAATCGGTAAAACCTCTTTGCCAAACTAGTTGATCATTCAACTGCTTTTGCAAGTTTTGTGTTCTTGATATTTCAATCCCAACTCCAACTTAAGGGGGGCCAAATTTAGGAGGATTTCAAATATCCATATTTGCCCTATATTTTTTGGCTTAATCATAGTAAAAAATTATTAGTATTCTATATTTATTTGTATGGGCTTTATTAATATAACAGGTTATCAGTTCTCTCTATTTATGTATATTTGAATTTTATGATTATATATATATATATATATATATATATATATATATATATATAATAATAAGATTTACAAAAACATTTTTTTTCTTTTTTGTGTTAATCATTTTAACTCTTAAATGGTTAACTCCACTCTCCCTTCCCAAGTACAATCCTTGCCTCCAGTGCCTCACCTATTAGTCATCCATCATGCTACCATGGCATCCACCTGTGAATAGGGAAATGGGTAGCACAAATCTATGATCAACTTGACTCCAAAACTTTATGGCTTGACAATTATTCCCTGCATGAGATGGCTACCACTACTTATGATGTGGCTAGGCTCGTGCTTTGAGGTTGCAACATGGTACTTAATTTTTCTAATGCAACACAATCACATCATGTGCCCACATCTACTCTTCCTATTAATATATAAACACTGGCAGTGGCAGGAGCATCATAGTTTAATGTGTGGCTTGAGGCTATTGACACATCTGTGGTGTCATCGTAGGAGATATGTGTGTATGTGGATGAGGAGAAACTATTCAATATGCCATAATTATTGATTAACATGGTAGAGGGGTTGATGGTGAGTCCATCAAGACTAGACCCACCGTAGTTTGATGAGTTGCTAGAAGTCTTAGAAGAAGAATTTACCCGGTGAATTAACTTTTATCAAGTTATCTTCTTCCCTAAATTTGGTTGAATAGGAAAATGATTTTATTTATGCAATTGAATTATTCTTATTGTTAATCTTGAACATATAAATCTAAAAAAAAGTTGCTTAATTCTTCTCTCCTCATAATTTTCTGGCTTAGTTTACTAGGAAAAATTGACTCTTTATGTCATAATGCGATTATGTGGATGGACAAAAATCATTTAAAAAGTTAATTATTTATGAATTCATATAGGGGCTGTTTGGTTTGCTTCATTTAGGGTTTAAGGTATTCCAAATGCAGGGGTTTTGAAAATGTTGGTGTTTCATTTGAAGTAACAAGAATGCAGAGTAAAATTTTAGTGTATTTGAAATACACCGACTAGTTCATTTTTGGTGTATATGGAATTCCTAAAATTTGGGTGATTAATAAATACATTACAAAAGCACTGCTTATTGACCACTCCAGTTGGCCACCACCTCTTACTGCCCCACCTCCGTCCACCACCCCCTTTGACTATCGCCACCTCTGACTGCCACCACCTCTGGTCGCCACTTCCAGTTGTCAGTGCCACTTCTATCTGAAGCCACCTCCAACTGCTGCCACCGCCTCTGATTGCCTCTACCTACAGCTGTTGCCGCCACTACCGCCACTTCTAGTAACCATCCGCCACCACCGCCGCCTCCGGCCAACACCACCTATGACCAGCCTCCACCATAAGCCTCCAGCCCTCCTTCCCTAGCCACCTCCCGCCGCCGGCCACTCAGGCACAACCTTCTTACACTTTATGTTGACGCTTTACTTTAAACCAAACAAAAAAAGTATAATCATGCATTCCTTTTGCAATCATCCAAAAAACTCCAAAGTATTATGCATTCCTTTTTCAGGTAACCAAATAGTCTCATAAATGATTCTTTAATTATGGCCACTAATTTTTACAATCATAAAAGCAAAATATCTATGAGTATAGGCTTCTTTTGCTAACTTCAAAGCATCCATTTTTGTGTGTTTAGATATAACATACAAACTGCATGTGAGCAAACAAATAAAACACATTGTATACAATCACATGAATTATAAAATATTAAATGTGATGTAAAAAATTGCATATATATGGTCATAATATGTTTGGCATCACAAAGTAATATTTAATTATTAGTCATGTATTTTTATAAAGCTTGACTTTATGTACAGTTTGGGCATAGTTTTTTGAGAGCCTACTTTGCTCTCAAAGTAACCCAACTCCTAAGCACACTAATCATCAGCCCTAGTCACTAGCTCTGCTCTCACACTTATTGTTGGCTTCTTGCTCCTGACTTTTTTGGCCGCCTACACTATCAAAGACCTAGTCATTGCCTCTTGTCGATGGCACTATTTCCTATTCATGTTTGCATGGCTTCCTCTCTTTCACTACTTAGGTCAATAATTTTGTTTTGATTTGTTCCATTCTTACTCGGCAACCTTGCTCTCCTCTTCTTGTTAATGTTATGTTCCCCAACTATGTTCCAAAATGGTAGGAAATAAGTTTTCATATATTTATTTTAGATAGAATGAGTGTCACTTTACATATTTAATTTAGATGAAATAAGTGTAACCCCATAAGTTTATCTTAAATAAAGTGAGTGTAACTCCTTAATTGAGTGCGATTTATTATATTTTTAATTTTATTTAATATGGATATCATATATCATAATTGGATGTCGAATAGATTATATTCTAGAAGAAGAGGCTTAACAAATGAATTTTTATATGGAATTCAATTATTTATAGATTCGTCATGTCAAAAATAAATAATTAACATGAAACTGTCCCAAACAGCCCTACAATTTGCTTTTGCTCTCAACTAGTTATTTTGTCTACCAATTTTAAAATGTGTTCACCAAATTCAGCATATTAAATCATATGACACCGATCAATTTTATCATATCTTAATTTACATGATTGTACATTAAATCAATATTTCAGGTCATTCACATTGTTAGTAGTATGCAATGAAAAAAATTTATGATTCCTGAAAAACTTATGTACATCACCTCTGTCCAAATTTACTTTTGCTATTGTAAAATTTCTTTCTCACTCAAAAATTATTGGATGCTAATAATAATATGACAATGGTATTTATAAAAATTAGTTCAAAATTTTTGGTTCAAGATAAGGCTTAGATCATGTACTAATTATAGGTCCGAGGAAGGTAACAACATTGATAAATACCATGAAAATGGTGACATGAGGAAGGTATTATCAATTTTTTTAGTGGGTGGGGGGAGGTCAAATCAAAGGGGCATAAGAGACAATTATAGTAGTGACTAGAATAGAGGAGGAATTAGTTGAAGATAGTAGTATGGATAAATTGGAGTAGATGATAATGATGAGGAACATGAAATTGGAGATTGAAGACAGCAAGCCACTCATATCCTAGCCATGAGAGTCTAGGAGACTTTATTCAATTATTGATAGGGTACTAATATGTTTCAAGAGAGATTGGTGGCTAAAAATAATAAATAAAAAATCTTATGGGTTTGATGTGTTGGCAA
Organism: Dendrobium chrysotoxum; assembly: GCA_019925795.1. Taxonomy (NCBI): domain Eukaryota; kingdom Viridiplantae; phylum Streptophyta; class Magnoliopsida; order Asparagales; family Orchidaceae; genus Dendrobium; species Dendrobium chrysotoxum. The sequence continues at coordinate 32,228,332 of CM034309.1, read as the reverse complement.
AGAAAGAGAGTGAGTAGAGAGATGAAAAAGAAACAAGATGATAGAACTAATGAAGGTCATGAAGAGGATTAAATATGTATAAGATTAGAGAGGGGAATTTGATCAAGATTCTTATCCCAAGATATTGATAATAATAACTATATCTTTAATTAATTGAACATGCTAATATAAGCTTTTCTATATATGCAAGAGAAAATAACAAAAAAAGAAATAGAATAAAAGAGAATATCCTCTATAACAAAGATGTATACATAATAATTATTGAAGATTCTTATTATAAATATTTAATTCATTTGATATTATAGATATGGTAACACTAGGAACCAACTAGCAAACCTCCCAGACCACTTGATGGTTATGCTTATTTTCGTCTGCTTCGCAGGTTGGGCATTCTTGACATTTCAGTTATAACTCCAACTTCAGGGATAGTGATGGACCAAAATTGAGGAGGATCTCAAATGTCCATATAAGTTGAATATTTTAGGCTTAATTATAGTAAAATATTATAAGTATTCTATATTTTCTTGCATGGGCTTTATTACTATAACAGGTTATCAGTTCCCTATATTTACTTAGATTTGAATTTTATGAATTTTTCTATATATATTCAATAGTTGAGTGAAATAGAATAATATTTATAATCTTATTTGTTCTCTTCTTTATGTTCATCATTTTAACATAAAAAATAACCTTCCAAATCTTAAATGGCCGACTCAACTCCCCCTTCCCAGGTGCAAATCCCAGCCTCCAACACCCAACCCAGTGTTCCTCCCTCTCATTATCATGTTATCTACTTTCGGAGAGGAAAATGGGTAGCACAAGTTTATAGATCAGGTGAAGACTTTAAAATGATATATATCGGGACCTATTCCACGCAAGAAATGGCCGCCATTGCTTATGATGTGGCTGCGCTTACAATCCGTGGGGATAATGGGGTGTTTAATTTTCCTGACAAAATACGATCACATCCCATGCCAAAATCGAATTCAATTGCTGATATTCGTGAAGCAGTAACAGCAGCCGTAGCACAGTTTGGTGCGAGGCCTAATACTGTGGTCACATCTGAGGTGCCACCACAAGAGATAGGTGAGTATGTGAATGAGGAGGAACTATTCAATAAGCCACAAATTTTGATTGAGATGGCAGAGGGGTTGATGGTGAGTCCACCAAAATTTGGTCCTTCAAAGTCTGATTAGTCGCTAGAAGTCTTGGAAGACAATAATTTAGGGAATTTTAATTAGTAAGCTATCATTAAGAAAATTAGCTTGGGATACTCTCATCAAATATTTCATTAGATATAATTTAAAATTGTTGGATTTATTTTGAGATAAGTATGATCGAAATTTTCATTTATTTGTATTTCTTATTATATCTTAAAACCAATTCTTATTTCTTAATCCTCTTTCATTTTGCAATTTCCTCATTGTGTTAATTTTTATCAAGTTCAAGTTTTCTTCCTTAGATTTGGTTGAACAGGAAAATATTTTTATTCATGCGAATGAATTCTTCTCCCTCTCCATCGTGAATGTGCAAATCAAAAAAACTTTATTTTTTCCTTAGAATATATGGGCATATTTACTTGAAAAATTTGTCTGGTTCATGCCATAATGGGGCTACATGGATGAAAAAAAATTACATCGAAAGTTAATTCTTTATGGAAAATCATATAAATTATTTTTAAATTATAATCTCTCATTTTTATTTTCATAACAAAATTAATAATCTATGAGCTTGAGTTTCTATTGCAGACCTCAAAGCATCCATTTTCTAATTTTCATGTATTCAGATATAACATACAAACTACATGTGAGCACATAGGATACAATCACACGAATTATAAACTATTAAATGTGATGGGCCAAAAAAATTGCAAATATGAGGTCACAATTTTTTTGGCTTGACAAGATAAAAATTAATTATTAGTCATGTATTCTAATAAAGTGTGACTTTTACATTTTAGGCATAGTTCTTTTGAGAACCTCTTTTACTAGCAAAGTAACCCAATTCCTAATCACACCAACCATCAACCCTAGCCACTAGCTCCCCTCTCACACTTGTTGTTGGCTTCATGCTCTTGAATATTTTGGCTGCCTACCCCGTAAAAGCCTTAGCCACTGTCACTTATCGATGGCACTATTTCCTATTCAGGTTTTCTTAGCTTACTTTCTTTTACTACTTTTGTCGAGAATTCTATTTTGCTTTGTTTCATCTTCACTCAGGCAACCTTACTTTTCTCCTCATGCTAAAGTTCAGTGCCCCCAACTATGTTCCCAAAATAGTAAGGAATAAGTTTTTCATAGATTTTTTTTAAGCAGATAGCAAAATAGGGAGAATTAATCTTTTGATGTTGGTGGTATGGTGCTTTACTTCGTACTAGTAGTACTATCCTTCCACTAAGAATACAAAGAGGCTAGTAAGTTATCTTCATTTAATAATTTAATTTATGCATACATATGTAATGACATATTATAAAATAGTTAGATTACATGTACTAACCAAAAGTGGGATTTAACCAGAAGTTAGGCTAGCCACCAAAGAAAAATTTTTAGATAAGAGCACGTAGTATTATCCCAAAGCATTGCTTGTTTAATAAAATTAGGATGGCTATAATCATCCATGAAGTGGCACTGACTGGTATATGATCTTCATTTTGAAAGAATCTAATCTCCTCATTTCTTTGTAGTAGCTTTATAGATATAGTAGCTGCATCAACATGGTTTTCTAAGGAAGAACTTAATTCAGAACCATCTCCATCTCCATTAGTTAAGTCACTCATGGCTTGATGAGAGGAGAAATGTCCTGGATCATTAAAAATTAATAAAAAATGTTAAGAAGATCAAAATAAAAGTATTTAATTTTAATGATAAAAATATGACACATTGTTAACAAATGGCACACTATAGCAATATACTCAATTAATAAAAGCCAGAACAAATATATATCTTACAACATACTTATTCTCAACAACTAGACAATTTCAAAATAAACTATAAAGAAAATTAAAATCTATTATAAATAATAAATTTTATTGCAATATCTAAATCACTTATCTAGATATTAATTACTTATTAGGATCAATAAAAACATTAAGACAAATTAAAACATTGCATAAAAAGACACATAGTCAATAATTTCACAAGTGCAGAGGAGGGAGGATATGATGAACAATTATATAAAAATATAGGATAAAATTACAATAACCATAAAAGCTGCAATATTATTATCACAGAAGTAACAAACACTTCTCCAAACCCTCAAACCACTTCAAACATATCCTAAATTTGATTTGGAGTGCTTGAACCTACATGCAAGCCCTGGAAACCTGGTTGACCAAACTAGCCCTTAAAGTTAACTATGTGGGAGAATTGATCTTTTGATTTTGGTGGTATGGTGCTTTACTTCGTACTAGTAGTTCTATCCTTCCACTAAGAATACAAGGAGGCTAGTAAGTTATCTTCATTTAATAATTTAATTTATGCATACATATGTAATGACATATTATAAAATAGTTAGATTACATGTACTAACCAAAAGTGGGATTTAACTAGTACACCTAAAGTAGGCAATAACATAGGGAGAATTGGGCTTTTGATGTTGGTGGTGTGGGTGCTTCACTTTGTACTAGCTATACTATTCCTTCCACTAAGCATAAAAGGAGGCTAGTAAGTTATCTTCATTTAATGATTTAATTTATGCATACATATATATCTTCATCTTCTTAAATAGTTAGATTACATGAAGTAACTTGATAGGAAAACTAATGTTATTTAAGATTTATGAAAATTTTCATACATATCTAGAAATTTCCCCTTGGGAGCACTGTGACGTTGTAATAGTAGCACTACCCTCTCTATTAGATATGTGCATGGAGGCTGGCATTGCAATGCTGAATAGGTGGCACTGCAACTCAAGGTCTTTCTTTTGAATTTTTGAAATCTCTCCTTAAGAGAGCTGTGGTGCTAGAAAATATTGGTGTTTTAGTGCTTGGTCAAAATTTTGGAAAAAAAATGCAAATCCATTATCAAATCACAATAAAAATATAAAAGCACTTCATTTCATTCATTTGGATGGGAGAATTAAGAACATAAAAGGAGGAGAGATGAGAAGAGTTTAGGGGTCTTCAAGCTATTTTCATTTGTCGAACCAATTAGAAAAGATTAGTCATCTCTAGGTGGCTATTATTATCCTATCTCTAATTTCAAGATTTTTCTATTTGGATGATTCTCATATTTTAATTTGGTCAGAATTTATAAAAGTTATGATATATTGATATTTAGCAAATCTTCTTTGTGTAACTTTTATATTATGAATTTACTCATTTTGCACCTATTTGCAAAATCATATTGAATTTTCACCAAATATTTTTAAAATTTGAGACATGTTATCAAAATTTGAGTAAGATATATATAGTAAAAAATGGTAATTGATTATTGCATTCGGTCTAGACAGAATGAATGATATGTATATTTAGCATAACATGTATATTTGACATGACTCATTTTATCATAACTTGCACACTATGGTTCATTGTTGAGATGATATGTAAAAATGAGCATACTGCATTATCTTATAACCACCTTTATATTGATTTTCCTCGTCATTTTACTTGCACAAGAAATTGAAATAATGAATTGGATCTTGAGGATAATGTTAAATATGTGTTATGTAATATGTGTATGCAAGAAAGATTTACAATATAATTCAGGTTGACGGAGATATGATACCTGACACAGGAGGGTGGGCCAATAGACTTTCTTTTAAAAATAGGGTTAGTGGTGTGAAGTCGATACGTGATGGGATGAATAAGAAGATATGATATGATTATGATTGACGATAGGCTAGGGATGACAATTCCTATATATGATGCCACCTGACTAGTGGTTGCTTACAACCTTTTATTGGGATTGTGCAATTAATTGGATTGTATTTTTGAGAAAAAAATATATATAGAATTTTAAATTTTTAATTTTGAAATCGAACACATCATTATGAATGATATATCACATCGAGAGGTGATAATAGCATTATCTAATGGGTTCTGATTATGAAACCATAAACTTTATCCCGATTATTGTAGTCAAACTTAAGAGAAAATTACATATAACTCAGAAGAATCAAAATGATATTCAATCATATATTTGGCTAAATACCTAGGATAGAATGAAATCCCAATCATTTTCAATGGATAGAGAAATGTTATAATTTTTACCAAAGATGACCTTGAAAGACCGCTAATTCGGATCTACCAAATACTCCTTTGGGATGATAATGTTACCCTGTTTAAAATTTCTTTTAAGACAATCTTTAAATGTAAAGCAATTTTCAATTGTGTGGCCCACCATGTGGTGATAGGAACAAAAAGTAGGATTATACCTCTTATTTGCCTCATTTAGCTTCCTGGCCTCTCGTAATCTAAAGTATGCTTTCTTTAATAAACTTTTAAAATTTTTCTTACTAACTCTCTTTTAAATTGATAGGCTTTTCCATCTTCTTTTTAAAAAATAATAATAAAGGATCCTTAGGAGGATAAGAAGTTACCTGAAATGGCCGAGGTGGAGGATTACTTGACTAACTTTTCATTGGTTGCTTCCCTTTATCTATTGTCGAGAAGTTAGCTAACTTTTTATCAAAAGACTTCTGAGGTTTTGTAGCTTTCCTTTCATCAGACAAATCATTCAAGAAGCCTCTTCCTACAAGTTATTAGTCTTATTAAGTAGCTTCTCAAAATTCTTTATTATGAACCCCTTAGAAGAAATGCAATAGGACCGTGTATATTCTTTAAGAGAATTTCCATTGCATATTGCGCTTGCAATTGAGTTTCATATTTTATTAAGAGATTTTTTTATCTCAAAATGTACTTGATAAGAGACTCTTCTGGATTTTGCTTCTCGATGACCAGATCGCCCACAATGATAATATGATGTTGAGTTATAAAGAATCTTATTAAGAATATACACTTCAAATTAGTAAATGTCCTCACTGAACTGTTGGGAAGATCGACATATCATTCAAATTTTTTTTGAAAAGACTACTAATAAACTCCCAAAATAGTAGAGCATATGACCCTCCGATATTACACCAACTCACACAAAAATAGGCTAAGTGCTATCTTGGGCTCTATAAACCACTAAATACTTTAAATGAAGGTGTCACAAAGCCCTTTGGATAAGAGACTGAACCATATTCCTCGGGGTAAGGCTTACGATTTGGAATATATATGACCCCTTGAGATTGGGCAACAGCCTCCCTTACCTGTCTTCCAATCATCTCTTTATTATCTTTCTCTGGTGGCACTACAGGAAATATGGGATTGCTGGGATTGCTTCTGCCTTTTTTCCCTGCTCACCCAATACATGTATTGTTGGTTTTGACTACTTAACCTGAGATTGTTGTATTCTTATTAGCTGATCTTGCATTTTTGCTACCCTTAACAACATTTCTTTTACATTCTTCTCCAAATTTCTTATATGTTCATCTTTATCTTTGAGTATAACATATACATTAGAATATAACTCTATGACATCTCACTCTTCTTCCTTCTCTTGTTGAGCTCTATTGGGATCAACATCTCTCACTGATGATTTAGTCTCCATCGTAAAAACACCACTACAGGAATACACCCCCCACTAGCATTAATCAGAATGTCATCTTTTTTTGGATCAAAGGCATCTAATAATTCTTTCTTTTTAAGAATATCTATGACCTCTTGAGCCACCTCACTGATAGGTCTCTCTTTCATGGACTCAGGATCGATGGGCAAATATCCATTATAATCCATCATTATCTCAAACTCTTTATGATCCAATTTTCCTATGATCTCTTGCATTTTGAGTTCTTGGATGCCATTGGTGCACTCTTCCACCATCTGATTAATAGTTTCATCATCCTGCTTATCCACTATCTCTTCCCCTTTGATTATATTTAGGCCAATAGTCATAAGGGTGGCATCCTTAATGGGTTATGGGATTTTCTCCTTTGGAGATGGTGGAGGGTCTTGAGAAGGTAACTTTTCTCCATCTATTAGGTTGGAAACCTTATCTCTTGATGGAAACCTTAGAGACTATCACAAGTGGGTGATCACTTCTAGTCCTACTGGATTTGATTAGGACATGTTCCTTCTAAGGGGATTTGGGTCTCTTTCCCTTCATGATGTTATCTTCTTCTGCTTTGTCGACCCAACCATAATAAATATTAACTTTGGAGACTTCATTGGGTGGATTAGTGGCCTACCACTATGATGGTGGCTTCTTCCTAATCTAATGAAGATGATCTCCTCAGTCTTAGTTTTTGGTTGTTGGGGTACCCAATAGTAACCATCCACTAATACTGATGTGGTAGGTTTCCTCACATACTTCTAGCTTACTCTAGATAATTGAGGCGTTAGGGACCTCGCCTCAATTATTTCTTCCTTTAAAATTTCCTTCTCAAATATGTAGAAATTTTTTTCTTTCATTTGCTTTAGGTATTCCTCTTTTGTTTTGCTCTCCTAGGCAGTGCAGGTGTGAATAATATTTCTTAACATTATCTTTCTCTGAATTAACTTTTCCTTAAGAGTTTTCTTCATGCAATAATCCACTAGGCATGATGGAGAGTGGGTTATCATGCTTGCTTTCTCCTCTCCCGATGTAGTAGAGAGTGGGTAAAAGTGACTTCCCTTTAGGAGAGGGGAGGAAGCTGGGATAGGCAACTCTTTGATAGCCTCATGTTCTACTTCTCCTAAAGCTTTCAGCTTAACAATCTTCGTAGCCTTGGTTATCTTCCTCACCCTTTTAAGATAATTCTTTTTTTATTTTGGCTAGTGAAGGGGGTCATAGAATTTGATCCTCTCTCAGATACTGATGGTCTTTCTGCTGCTATTACTAACTTCACTTTCTTGTCCTCCTCAGTGGAAGATGCAACGGTAAGGGTTATCCTTTTGGATTTCAGTAGATAAGTCTATCACCTTCTCTCCATTCATTGACAATTCTGAGGTTTGGAATCCCATTCCAAACTGAATAGTATTTACACACTCTAATTCAAAATTGGTTTAACTCTCATTTCATTAATTGACTTGGATGAGATGTTGTTGCTTCATTTTTATCAAAAAATTTTTCACTCTCCTCCCTTACTTATTATTTTCTTCTTTTCAATGTTGGCCTTACTCACCCAAGAAAGAAATGGGTAAAGGGACCAACGGAAGGAAGGCAGTCTCAACTTATAACTAGGGTAAGTGTTTTACTGATGTAATAACATTTCTACCATTATTGAAGATGGAGAGAGAGATAACTCACCAAAGATGTAGCAAAAAAAAATATTTACAAACTTTTCTTTGGAATGTGCAATCAAATGGATTATATTTTTGGGGAAAATTTAAATATAGACTTTTAGATTTTAGTATTAAAATTGAACACATCATTATGAATAATATATCACATCGAAAGGTGATAATACCATTCTTTAATTGGTTAGTTTATGAAATTGTAAACTTCATCCCGACTATCATAGTCAGACTTTAGAGAGAATTATATATAACTCCGAAGAATCAAAATGATATTCAATAAAATGTTTGGATATGATAGTTAGGGTACATTATCACCAATTATTATAATTTGATCATCAAAGTGGCCAACATATGGCCCCGAGAGATCAAAATGATATTTAATTATGCATCTAATTATAATAGCTTAGATATATTACCATTAAATTTATATCCAAGTATCTCAATACGGAATGATATATCTTTCATAAGATTGAAAATACCATTTATTATTGAGAACTTTGAATATGATGATAATGATAATATTGGATTATTTTTATTATATATTTTATTTTCTCAAAAGAATAATTTCCCTCATCCTATTTAAATCTCCTATGAAGGCAAGTCCTCATAGTTAATTACATCATAGGAAGTTTGGGCTTCATATGAATAATCTCTTTTAGAATAGTAGTGGAAATTTTATTTGGATTTTTAAAGAGTGATATGAAAGGAGAGATGTTGGAATTTCAATCAAGATTAGATCAAATTTGAACACATATTTTGGAGTTTAAAAGATGAAAGGTAGGGAGCACTTTTGGATTTTGAAAACTATTCAGAAGTGCCTCAACCTATTCTATATTAGGCTTTAAGTTTTTAAAAAGAGAAAATTTGGTTTAAGTTAATATTTTATTAGAAATTTAGGATTAAATTCCCAATGTTGGGGACTTAAGATTTTGGGTCCACCCTAGAACCTAGATCTAAGTTGGGCACTATATAATAGTAACCCGAACCTAACTAATGCATTCTGGACTTATATCAGCCTGGATTAGAAAGCCAACTAAACCACCTAGGTGCTTTAAAACCATGACTCCAATTTTATGAAAGATTGGTAAGGCTCATTATTTAAGTTTATGAGAAATTAGGGCTGACAACGAGAGAATTTCCTAAGTGGTCCCTTTACTTATGTATGGTGTAATTATGCTTGATGCAATTAAATCTTAATTAGCTTTTATTTATTTCTAATGTAATGTATGCAAATTGACCTTTTATGAAAAAATCATATACTTTAAACTTTAAAAGAAGGCATAAAAATTGGTTTTTATATAGAGATGCACAACATCCCCAAGATAGAGCTGCACCATAATAGGTTAGGCGGTCTGCCATAACCCATAGGCAGGGAGTGCCTAGCAAAGAGAGAAGATAGATATATATGCATGAAAAACTCTCAGTGAGCCTAGGCTTACTTCTTAGAAATGCTTATCTTTCTATGTGAGCCTAAATTTTTTTATTTAGTTACAAGTAAAAAAATTATATTATCCTTAGGAGCTTAATTACATTCCAAGCTAAAACAAATATCACTTGCAGATAATAAACTGAGAAAATAGGCAATTTCTAAAGTATGTAATTTAAATAGAATGACAAAGCACCAAACCATATTAATGAAATATGAAAGGACATATGGCAAGTTCCACTTAATTACAAACTAGGGTCTATAGAAGTTAAAGTGGTCAGGGTCCACTAACAATATCCCAGAATTACATATTGATGACGAAAGTGTGAAAGTGAAATATTTTATTTATCTTCATCTCTTCAGCTCCTTTCTTCAGTCTCCTTAGATCCACTAGGTCCGAACATTCAAATGAAAAGAACTCCTCCCCGAAGGAGTGTTTCTTTTCCCTTTGGATCCCAAATTATCCACATTTAATTCTCCAAATGGAAGAAACTCTCCCTTGAGAGATATTTCTTCCTCTTTGGATTTCAAATATTCCACTTTAATTAACTTTCATAACTTTTTTAAGTTTACATTTAGGAAAAATTAAAAGACTCTATATAACCTACACGTTATCTTAGACAGTTTATATAATATTATCAAAATTCCAAGCATTTATATATAATTAATTGCTCACTTTTGAGCCAACATATTCACTTGATTATGCTTTTAAAATTTTTTTAGGGGTGCTTAGCTATTAGTGCACATGCATAAAACTTATTAATCACATTTTAATAAGCCCCTTTTATAGCCCTATATAAGCATGCCCACCTACATAAGATATATTAATATCCATATCATTTTTAACCTAGAAAAATCAAGTGCTCATCATTTATTATATCATAAATATTGTAGTAAAGGCATCACTTCATAAGAATCACAAATCTTATCAAACCATAGTAACCAACATGCATAAAATTCTGCATCAAATCCACATCACAGAGAAAACACATGAAAGAATAAGGACCTATCCTAAGACTAGAGTTGGTTATCCTAGCAAGCAATTTATAGTGTGCGTATAATGGCTTTCTATCTTGGATATTCCTAAGTTCATTATTATTTGAAGTTTTTTAACACTTTACTTTAGTTTGTTTTAGGCTAAGGAAAGTTTAATTTAAATTTAAGTCTTAATGTCTTAGTGTTCATTTTAAAATGAGTTTTAAATATTATGGTTGATTAATTATTAGTTCTCATAAATCCTAAATTTTAATTTGGCATTTTAATCCTTAATCCTTAAAATCTAATACACTTATGTTCTCCAAACTGAGTTTAACATAAGGTATAAAAGCTCTCATTTATTAGTAATTTATTATTACTTATTTATGTTGAATAATAATGGTCTTTATTTACATTAGAGCCATGAAGTTTATTTCACCCTCTTTTGGGTTAACTTAATAGTTTCGTAGGCTCAGGTTACCCAATAATTATCTTTGGATTTATGTTTGATTTAGTTATCATAATTAGTTTGTTAAATGATTTTATGGATTCGCTATTTAGTTTAAATAGAAATTCCCTTTGTTTACATCAGGGCCATCAAGTTTATTTCATCATCATTGGGGCTAACTTAATAGCCTCGTATGCCTAGGTTACTTAGCAATTACCCTTTAGTGTGATTGTATTAGAATTGTGATCATTTGTTCAAGTTCTTTAAGTTGGTTGATTTTCTAAATTTTTGAGATTTAATTGAATTTATTAAGTTCTTAATTAATGACCTAAAGTAGGTTTGACTTAAAGTTGACTTTTTAATTTGTTACAAAATTAGGGAGTTTTATATTTTAATTAATATTAGGTTTTATTTCTGATTTAATGCAATTTAGTTTGTGTGAATTGGATTTTTTCACAATTAGTTATGAATTTTATAAATTTTGGTATTTTAATGAACAAGATTTGACCAAGTGTTAACTTTTTAATTTTTAACAAATTCTTAGGACTTAAGAGTTTTCATAAATACTAGACCCAATGATGAGTGCAATGCATTTGAGTTTGTTCAATTTGGAGTTTTTTGAAATTAGTTATGAATTTTTAAAGTTTGGTGATTTTAATGAATTATTTAATTAGAGAGATTTTATTATTTTTGTACCAAATTAACTGCAAACCTCTTGAAATCTTCTTCAAATGTTAGGAATGACTCTCAGGGATGTTTTCAAATGTTTTAGAATTATGTTGTATTTTTAGTATTTTTAATTAATAATTTACTTAATTAATATTTTTCCTTAATTTTAAATATTTTTTAATTTTGTAGGTTGTATTGGGGCTTTTAATTTTCATTGGTTTGGAATTTATTTATGAGCATTTTGAACCTTAGTTTATATTTTTTGGATTTAATTTGAACTTATTATGATTTTTTAAAGTTTAAACCCCAAAACATGGGCTGATTTTAGTTCTGTTTAGTTTTAAGGGAAAATGATATAAAATAAAAGTGAAATTAAGACCTTGGGTGTATAATATCACTACGTTTATTACTTTAAAGTTTTATCCCCTATTGAATGTGTGTAAAAAATTACTAGAACTTTCTTAAGTTGACTAGACATAATTCTTAATTATTTTTCCTAGGTGTCTTTAGTGTTTAAATAGGTTTGCAAATCATTGTATCTAACCTTTGCAGCAACATAAACACTATATAAAAATAATAGAAAAATTCAATGTATTGGAAAAGTTATGAATTTTTAAAGTTATGGGTCAAAAATGGACACTTGAATTAAATTCAAATACAGAAATTTAGAGCACATTAAGGCCCAGGAAAATTAGGGAATGCCAATAAAATGCTCAAGAATCAACTATCCAAAATTAAGCTTAATTGGACCACTAGATCTTGAGAAAATAAAAAAAATGGATTTTATTTAAACCTAATTTTCTCTAAAACCTGTGATCCAATTTGATTGAAATTATTTTTAGAAAATGGTAGGGCTCAAGACCTTTCTAATGAGCCTTAGCACACTTAGTTTGGTGGAGATTTGGATTTTTTATGATTTATTAAAGTTATTAACATTTAAATAAATTTTAAAATTTTTAATCAAAAAAATGATGATAGAATCATTGCCATCATAGCGGCACTTCGATGCATGAAAGAACACGCATCACAACCTTGAGCGTGATTTAACCTTGTCAGCAAATGTGATCAACCGTCGGATCGATGACATGGGAGATAGAGGGCAATGATACATCCACGTCACCCACGAATTAAAATGTGCAGCACGCATTTAAATCTCACGATAGTTAGATGCACGTAGTTTGATCTAGGATGTCCGATCGATCGATCTAATGGCTCAGATTGAATGGGATATTTTAGTTCAAAATGAACTAGAACTTTGAATGCTTATAACTTTCAATCTAACCATCCAAATTTGATAAAATTTAAAATATAAGCTCAAAATATCCTAATCTTCCAATGCATAGAGTTTGGGGCTCCATACATTAAGATTTTAGAGCAATTTCAAAATGAAGTTTAAACTTAAAATGCGAATATCTAACTAACTAGTTGATGGATTCCTCGATCTTGGGCTTATTTTATTACTGGAAAAGTCCTCTTCAACTTATTAGAAGACTCTAGAAGATGGTTTACACTAGATCAAAATATATATCTGGATTATCCTTTCTCTCTCTTTCCTCTCAAATGAGGGCTTTGGGGGGCTGGGGAAGAATGGAAAAGGACTTAGGAAGTGTAGAGGGATACTATAAGAGACAAAGAAAGAAAAATTTTATGCAAGAGGAGGCTTGGAGAGTTAGATAGCTTGAAATGAAGCCTTACATACCTTTTTCCCATTTTAAACCCTAAGATTTATTTGGATGGCCTAGATTATTCAAAGCCCTCCCTTAGATGTCGAACACCTGTCTTAGGTGGTTAGAGAGCAAGGAAAGTGGCTACATGCTTAAGAGTGACTTGGGTTTGTTCTCACATGGGGGGACCACACTCTTTCCACTTTTAGCTAGACTAAGGCTTGCGTTGGGTTTAGAAGTTGTTTGGAGAGGCTCTAAGTTTAATTTAAATCATCTAAATGGGAGGGTTTGGAGAGAAATGGAAAATATGGAGTTATTTGACCATTTGGACTTATTTGAGCTCATTTTTGACTATTTTACTAATCAACTAGTCAAAGCTAACTGGTATAGGTCTTGGGGAGTTCTTTTATATTGTAATTGGATGAATGCCAAAGGGGTTTGACGCAATGGTTTGGATGTTTGGATGAAAGGTTGGCCAAATGCATGTGTTTTACCACTCTTAATGAGTTGACCAAGTCAAACCAATGGAGGTTTAACTAATGAAGGTGTGGGTATATTTGGAGCATGCAATGAAATGATTTTGAGAGTTTGATGTTGTTTGGATTGAGATTTGGTTCAAGGGAAGCCCCTCTTGACCACTTCAATTGAGCTATATGGTTAGCCTAAGTGGGCCCAAGGGTTAGGTCTCTTATGGGTGATTCTTTGGGACCTAATGAGCCACCCTATGGGCTTAATTTGATTTGGTGGTGCTTAGAGCATTGGATTTGAATTGGATTTAAGTAAAGGGTTGTTTCGTCAAACTAGGTTGACTTAGTCAACTAGGTTTGACTAGGGGTCAAAGTTTGGTTCAATGCATTCTAAATGTGATTTTGATTTTACTGGAGGTGATCCCAGGGTTTGGTAGGGTCTCTATGCATACAATTTTCTATATGAGGGTAAAAGGGGCATTTGGTCAACCTAGGTTGACTTGGTACACCAGAGTTGATTATGGCTTGGGGTTTGGTTCAATGTACTCCAAAACATATTTTGGATATGTTAGAGGAGGTTTTAGAGTTTTATTTAATTTAGCTATATTAAAGTTTTCATAAAGTTTAGCTTTAAAGTTTTTGGGTTTAGGTGGCATCATCGTCGGTCCAACAAGGCTCTATGTTGGCTCAATGCATCATGCTCATATCAATGATGATGTTTAATGGGTTTGGTGAAGCTTCCAAGGTCAAATTCTATAACATATCATTCTTAGTGACATAGGCTATATATATTTAAAGGTTTTATAGTCTTTAAAATTGAATTCTATTTTGGGGGCTAGAGAGCTTGGATTGCTCCCAAATTTTAAGGGTTGACCCTAGGGACATGTTTAATCAATATGTAATTGAAAAATCATTCAAAGTTGGTTATGGAACAAGGGATTTTGGCCTTGAATTTTGGAATTGGTTTTGATTTTGTATTCGGTTGATTGAATTTGATTTGCTCATATCATTGGCAACCACTTAGGTGATTGTTAATGATAGAGTAGGAGGGGTCAAATGGTATCTATTAGGTGACTACCAAGTTAAGGGATTTGGGGTTTGATTTCAATTCGAGTTTGGATTGAATTTGAATTTAGTTTAGTAAACCTCAAACAAAAATGAGGTCAAGAGGGGTGTAAACGAGTTGTGCCAAACTCTAGTCATTCCTTCTTAAGCCTAACAACAACAACAACAACAACAACATCAAGCCTTTATCACACTATGTAGGGCCAGCTACATGAATCCTTTTTCTCCATTGTGTCCTGTTAAAAGTCAAATTCTCATTTAAATCTAATAAAGAAAGATCATTTCTAATATTTTTTAACCAAGTCTTTTTAGGTCTACCTCTACCTTTCTTAACACAAGTCAAATCTAATACCTCTACTTTCCTAACAGGGTCTTCGGAAGGCCACCGTTTTATGTGACCAAACCATCTAAGGCGACTCTCTCTAATCTTATCTTCCACTAGAGATACTCCAACCTTTTCACGTATATGCTCATTTCGTATCCTATTTCTAAGGGTAAAGCCACTCATCCACCTGAGCATCCTCATCTATGCAACACTTAACTTAGTATTATGCTTATCTTTTAATGGCCAACATTTGGCACCATAAAGCATTGTAGGTTTCACCACCATCTTATGGAATTTTCTCTTAAGTTTGAGGGGGACTTTTCTATCAGATAACAAGCCTGATGCATTCCTCCACTTCAACCATCCAACTTGAATTCTACTAATAATATCCCCATCTATTTCACCATCACTCTTAATAATAAATCTAAGATATCTAAAACGTGTACTTTTATTAATGACTTGATCGCCCAAAGTCATAATCCCATCACTAAGTTTATTACTATTATAATTACACTCCATATATTCCATTTTAGATCTACTCAAGTGAAAACCTTTAGAATCTAAGGTTGACCTCCATAATTCAAGTTTACCTTCAACTCCCTCTCTAGTCTTATCAACAAGAAGAATATCATCAGCGAAAAGCATATACCAAGGTACATCCTCTTACAAATATCTAGTGAGGACATCCATGACTAAAGCAAAAAGATATGGGCTTAAGGATGATCCTTGATGTAATCCAACCGAAATAGGGAAATACTTGGTCAAACCATCTTGTGTTTAAATACAAGAAATAGCTCCTGCATACATATCTTTAATGATTTGAATATAAGCATTATTAACACCTTTCTTTTCAAGAACTCTCCATAGCACTTCTCTTGGAACTTTATCATATACTTTTTCTAAATCAATAAATATCATATGTAGATCCTCCTTATTCTCTCTATATTTCTCCATCAAACCTCTCAGTAAATGTATGGTTTCCATAGTAGACCTACCCAGCATGAATCCAAATTAATTTTGAGAAACATTAGTATCATGCCGTCCATAACTCGCTCCCATAGTTTTAAAGTATGACACATTAACTTAATTCTTCTATAATTCGCACAATCTTGTGCATCACCTTTATTCTTAAAAATAGGAATTAACACACTCATTCTGCACTTATCTGACATCTTTCTAGTCTTCAAAACAATATTAAAAAGTTTAGTAAGCCAGGAAATTCCTTCATCTTCTAAGCATTTCCACACCTCTATTGGAATATCATCAGGTCCAATAACTTTTCCACCCTTCATTTTCTTTAAAGCCTCTCTAACTTTGATTTTACTAATACGTCGATAAAAATAGAAATCTTTATTTTCATTTAGGGTGCTAAGGTCACTACACTCAATCGTATTTTCAAATTCTTCATTAAAAAGTTTAGCAAAATATCTCATCCACCTTTATAGAATATCATCTTCTAAAAAAAGTACTTTTTGATCTTCATCCTTAATACACTTCACTTGAACTAAATCTGTACTACTCCTATCTCTTTGTTTAGATAACTTATGCATATATCTTTCTCCATCCTTAGTATCTAATCTATTATATAAATCACTAAAAGCTAAGATCATTACATCACATATTGCTTTCTTAGATTCCTTACGTGCCTCTTTATATCTTTCTCAATTATCAAAATTTTTACAATTAAACCAAATTTTATA
Organism: Dendrobium chrysotoxum; assembly: GCA_019925795.1. Taxonomy (NCBI): domain Eukaryota; kingdom Viridiplantae; phylum Streptophyta; class Magnoliopsida; order Asparagales; family Orchidaceae; genus Dendrobium; species Dendrobium chrysotoxum. The sequence continues at coordinate 32,211,333 of CM034309.1, read as the reverse complement.
ATAAATCTCTATACCTCTTTATATCTTAAGCCTAAGCTTGATTAATTAATTGAGTTTGAGCTGACACATGAGCTAACTCATTTATTATAAAAGAGAGAAAATGATTATGATTCATGCAATTATTATAACAAAATAGTAAAAAAATGAGAAATTAAATAAATAATAAAGAATCAATTATCTAAATAAAGTGAGATATATTTTTAAATATTTTTAACAACTTTGTACATAAAATCTTGAAAGCTAATTAATTTCAAGTTGATTTTATATTAATATTTTTTAAATGATCCAATTTAGGAGCTAGTGAGTGAAGTCAGGGTTGGCTCAAGCTTGGTTCATTAGCTCATCAAGTTTGGCTCATGAGCCATTAATCATGCGAAGATCAAGTTGGCTCATGTGTCGACCTAACTCACTTATATTCCATCACCTAACTATTTCCATTGATATGATATGCTATGATATGATATTATATGGGATATGATATTATACAATAAAAACACCACACATGACACATGATTATATAGGATATTTTACTTGAAGAATATAATATATTAATTTTCTATTATATATAATGATATTAGTTCACTATTATGATTCATATTATGATTCACTATTATTCGTGATGATTATTCTTACTAATATGATATGATACCAGACCATGCATAACGAATGCCTTATGACATGATACATGTGAATATATATTGTTAATTATAATAACATGAGTTGTCTATTATAACACATGATATGAAGTAATGTATCTATGATATATTGATGTTCATGAGCAAATGATCTTAAAATACCATATTCATTAGAACACCTAATGTGTCATTTGTATGATACGAACTCCATCACGTATAATATTTATCATTGAATAGATTCAGATATAATATGATGCCCCAAGAGACATATAATATAGCAATGATAATTCTAGTCATGCTTCCATTGTCTATGAAAATTTATATGTTTATGATTGCACTACATATAATACATTGGCGTGAGTAGCATAAAAAAATTGCTTATTCATTTCCTATCAGTGTTCATGATTCTAATTGATAACATGGTTATTAGTCCATTTCCATGCATTGAATAAACATGTAGGTTCCATATAACCTACTGGGATGTTAACTCATTTTGTATGTTTATATGTTTCAGGGAAAGGTAAGACCCCAGTGAACATAGATCGGGATTTTTGTAAGTGGTATTTTTTTTCCAATGTTATTGATAAATTCATTTATAATCATAGGATAAATTTATTTTAATGAGATTATTATAAGAATCATGATTATTATAAAATTTATTTTGTTATCTAAATGGATATTTATAAGCGTAATATTGTTAATATTATCAATACTTCTAATATATTATCGCTATTTATTTTATTAAAGTCACTCCTAATATTAATATTATGTAGGGTGAATTTATATGATTAAAAGAGGTCATTCATATACATAAGGAGCCTCCTCCCAATGAGCAAATGTTGATTTGAGAACACAAGCTATTGGGATATTTAAGAAAAATATATTGTATGGAGTTGCATCTCATGGTAGTGTATTATGTACACAACCATCATATATAGCTATTAGTATGCCATAACAATTTCATGGCATACAAGAGTTAGTGAGGAGTTTAGTCACAATTTATTAAAGTTCGATAGGGATGTTAAGCCATTATGAACTATCCCGAGGCTAACCAAGAGGGGGGGGGGTGAATTGGTCATTTTAAAAACTTCTTTAACTACAAGAAAGATCTTTTTATAATTTGTAGCAGAAATGAATAAAAATAATAATAAAAAGATCAATCACATATTTCACTCAAGTAGATAATAATAGAAAAATAAAGTGCAAAAAATAATCAGAAAGAACACACCAGATTTTATAGTGGTTCGGTCAACTTTACCTATGTCCACTCGTCGGAGCCTCGCCTTCAGGTATTGCACTACTCAAATCAGTGACTCTCCTTTTGCTCCCACAGCAAGGCGGAGAAGCCTTTACACAATGCCTTTTCACCAACTCGGTGAGGCAGAGAACCCAGACTTCTTTTGCTTTCTCCTGAAGCAGGTAGAGAACCCAGACTCCTTTCACTTCCTCTTGAAGCACGCAGAGAACCTTACCTCCCTTTGCTTCCTCCTGAAGTAGGCAGAGAACATTGACTTCTTGCTGACGATCCTTCCCACAGAGACACCACTAGATAAGAGACGACAATCGAAGAAGATGACTCGAATCCTTGCTTGGAGTAACCTTTGTGAACACCTCACAAACTCCCCCTCATAAGATTCTCTCTCTCTCTCTCCCAATCTCTTCCTCTCCCTCTCAAAGCTCTCTCAGGAAAGGACTTTGGCAAAAAGTTTTTCCAATAATAAATAAAAAAGTTTAAATAGAATGGCACAAAAATTGCCCTAAAATTTAACTTGCAGTCAAAGATCATCTTGGATGATAGAAGGATCGTCCTGTACGATCAGTGTAAATCCTCACCAATTAGCCTGGATGATCTGGCTTCTCTAGACGATTAGAAGATATGTTTTGTTTAGATCGTCCAGGATGATTAGTTTAACTCAAAAAATTGTCCTGAGGATTATTTGGGTCGTCTAGGAGAAAATGCTGGACGATCTGAAGAAAAAGACTTGATCGTCCAGGATGATATGCCTATCATCCCATACAATTAGTTTAAAAATGACCAAAATCATCCTGTACATTGTTCGGGTTATCCTGCATAAACATGCTGTACGATTGAAAATGACTTGATTGTTCGGGATGATATTTCTATCAGCCTGGATGATTAGTACAAATAGGTTTATATCGTCCAGCACATTATACGGGTCATCCAGGTGAAGTCATTTAGATGATGAGGATTTTTAAAATATCTTTTGGGACGATCTTGTGATCGTCCAAGATGATGTGATCAATCAAATTAATCCTTGATTGCTTTCCTTAATGACCTAGCTAATTTAGGCATGATTACTGTGAATCGTCTAGAATGATACACATATTAGTCAGGATGATTAGATAGAGGAACTAAGAAATCAAAACATGCCTAACTTAGTATGGCGGTTAAGAATTTTTGGTTTGAGCCTATCGGCCTGTACGATGGGAGGATCGTCCAGGATGATCAGCTTAATCAGACAGACTTAACTTGATAGCCCTGATTAAGGTTTCTATTTTTAATGGATCATCCAGGATGATATGACGATCGTCCAAGACGATGTGATCAAAAATTAAATAGAAACTCTAACTCACAAAAAATCTTCCCCTGAGTGTGTGTGTGCAAGTTTACTTAGCTGGGGGATCAATTACATTACATTTGACTCAAGAAAGAGAAAAATTATAATTAAACACAAGCAGACTCGATCTTGAGTTGGCTTGAATTGCATTTGATCTTTTATACCTGAAATGTTAGCCAATCAAAACAGAACACAGAAATGTTTATTATCATCAAAATTATAATCCTTAAATTCAGATTTGCAACAATTTATTCATATTCTTTTGCTTGTTTGCTATCAATTGCTATTCTATTTTAGGATTATTTCAATGTACTAGCACTATTATAAATTATTGTGTACAATATTATTACTATCATCTCTAACACGCTTTTGTAGAAATCATAAAAAAAGATATTTTTGATTATTATTTTTTTAATATCAATCCCTTTTATCTATCGCACATTTTATTTGTAATAGTACTAAAAGCATTATTTAGCCATTAAATTAAAATCATGCTTTATGATCATTTTTATGCTATTTTCTGCAAAGTTTGCTTAGCAGAGCCATGATCCTGAATTCACATTATCTATAATTTGGTAAGTTTAGAGGAAAAATAACAAGTGATAAACATTCAAATTATCATTTTTATTTGTTTCATAGTGCTTCATGTATCAAAACAACCATCTTAACATTCAGGAAAGCATCACCATCCTTCATGTGAATGCTAAAACAAGCATGTTTATGCACTTGCTCATACAAGTATATGAAGACATCAGTCATTGCCATCCACTTTCACTATTTTTTTTGCTAGTTAGGTGACTCCAAACAAATACAAGAAGCTTCTTGCACTTCTAGCAAATAAATAAATATGGTGGAATGTTAGTCCTTTTGGCAAGTATAACTCTAACTTGTTTATCTTCTTGTTGGATTGTCAATTTGGATGCTCTAATTCATACAAGAAGCTTCTTGCACTTCTAGTCAGGTGATGGTAGTCGAAGGGATCATAGTTTGGCGATGCAGGTTGATGGGGTCATAGTCAGGCAATGGTGATCAGTGAGACCACAATTGGATGATGATCGTTAAAGGGACCATAGTCGAGTGATGGTGATCATAGGGATCATGGTTGTGAAAATCAGACCAGACATCGAACTAGAAGAATAAGAGGGTTAAGGTTCAGTGGTTCGACCATGATGAATCAGATGACATAATAAATATTATAATTATCTAAATAAGATCTAAATGACATAAAAATAATGTAAAAATTATATAATCAAATAATTATGTGACTAAAAATAAATAGTTTCTCATAATATTTTCTATAATTTTAAATTTAAACATCTTCAATCTTTAAACTTTATTTTTAATCTAAATTTAATCTAGATATGAGCATTTAATTTAATATAAATTATTACTAATTTATGTTACATATTTAGATATAATTTGCACATATAAATTGTATCAAAAATTCACATTATAAAAATTATATATATATATATCATTCATGGGTATAATTAAATACATAAAAATTAATTGTATATAAAATATAACTAAATATAAAAAAATTAAGTAGATAAAAAATTAAATATTATCAACTAAGAAAATAAATATGTTTCATATTATAAAAATAATTAAAAATTATCTAAAAAATAAGGTATGTGTTGTAAATATGAATACTTTCAACATAGCTATTTAGGCTTCAATTGGGACATCATTCTTACTTTTTTTAAAAACAACTTTTTAGTATAAAAGTTTTTAAGTTCAAGAAAATTTTGTCCTAAAAAGCTACATTAAATAGTAAGAAATCTGTCCCAAATGAATCCTACGGCTTGCTTATTGCTTCCTAAAGCAGCTTTCTAGTACATAATTTTTTAGTACTAAAAAATTATTTTAGAAAAAAAAAGCCGTCCCAAATGAACCCTTAGTTTCACATCACTTGGAAAGTTTCACTATATGTGGTTTAGTTCTTTGCCTTTGCACATGATAAGAACTCATATAGAGTGTTGGTGCCATGTGAAAATGTTTGAATGGTGTTTTATGGTAAATCATAATTTTATGTATTTAATACTCATCTAAATGTTATGATATATTATATTCATATTAATTTATTAAGTTTAATATTATATTTAATATTTAATTTATCAAATTAATTTATTTGCTAGAAGTAATACATAAAATTAAACTTTTAAAAAAATTAGGACGACGGTTCACTGGTTAAATAGCCGATTCTTCTCGGTTCAATTTGATTTGATACAAAGCCAGTTTTTATGATGGATTAGATCGACTATTTGATTAGTTCATAGTCGAACTAGCCAGTACAATTTTTAAAACTATGCTAGGGACCATAGCCTGACGATAATGGTCAGTGGGATCGTAGTCAAGAAATTATGGTCGATGGAACCATAGTTGGGTAGTTTACGTCAAAGAATCATAGTTGGGCAATCATAGTCGGGGGTCTAGTAATAGCAGATGAGAGGTGAAGGTTTGATGGCGGTGACAACAATCGGGCAGAGGTCTGGCAATGACAGCAAGGCGGAGATTCAACGACGACAGTTGAATTAGCTTAAGATTGACAACGATGGTTGGGCAACAAAGGTTTGATGGTAGTGGTTGGCCGTCGAGAGCTTGTTGGTAGTGGCGCTAAGGTGGAGCTCCTGAATACTTTATGCTTGAGAGCTTTGTTGAATATCTAACCAATTGGTCATCTTCATGTTGCGAGAGCAGAGCCTATTTATAGGTTTTTGAGTGGCATGATCCATTATATGGATGATGTGGTTTGGATCGTTGGAAGAAGATGATGCTTAAAGGATTTTAATCCCACTCTAGGGAACAAGGAGACACACAAGCTTAAAGCTTCAAAGAGATGTAATATTCTTCATTCAATCTCCTTTCCTACTACAATACTTGTTTATGTAAGCTAAATAGAACATTCTAGAAGATACTTGTAACAAACTTGGATAAACTATTCCTAAGAAACACTTAAGCTATGATGTTCTACATCATTCTCCCCTTGCGTTAAAAGACCTCGACTCCGTTGAGGCACGTTGTCGGGAGGGAGATAGCAAATCTCCTGGATTGAAAATTTTGTATGCTGACAAAAGTCTTTTCCATATATCTCCATCTGCTTCCATAATCTCAATCATACTTATCCATAATTCTTCCTTCCTCATCAACCATCTGTGTTCATACAATATATTTGCAATTATACCAAAGAGTTCAGCTAGAACTAATGTTGATTTAGCTTGAGTTTCCTCCTTTGTTAAACATATAATTTTTTATCATTGTTTGTATAGCATCATTTGTTGTACTGTCATCATACAGTATATCACTAAATAGTGACACGTAAAGCAATCTTCTTAGATGATTTAATGTCCTTGCAGCCATTTCTTTTCTACTTACTTCTATAGCTTTATATTGCCTTCCAAGCTTTCCGTTGTTAGCTACCAAGTCAACAAACGTGTCATCTACTTCATTCTCACACATCCCGGTTTGTTGATTTATGAAATCACCCTTCTTCCTCCATACAGATAACTTATCAGAACGAAGGATTTCATCTATTGTAATGTAAATAAGTGTATCATCTCTTGCCCTTTCTTTAGTGTCTTCAACGTAAGCTACAAGTGATGCAGGGATGGTGACCAACTGATTCACTATTTGCTGAATTTTTTCCTGGATTTCATCATCTTCATTTGCTCCGTTGGCTTGTATCTGAGTAATAACTGGAGTACCAACTGGCTTATCACTTGGACCAATAAACTTGGGGTCAGACCCTTCATTGACATTAAATCGAACAACTTGGGAGCGTTGTAATGGATTAGCTTTGTCAGTGGAGTTCATAGTGAACATTTGCACACCTGCAATGAGAACGTCACAAATACCACTTTCAACTACGTACTCACTAAACATATTTTGATATCCAATTTTCTGATATGAGGTAATATCTTCCCTGCTACCAAACATCTCAACAATAATAGGATCCATTAGTTTAATTACCTCTTTCTCAGTGCCCTCAATCTCCTCCGGTGATACCTGCTTCAAGAGAGCAACATTCCCTTTGTGTATTTCTTCCATTTTTGGCCCAGATTCTTTCTTATTCAACATCAACATCATTGCTATAGTGTAATGGCAGGAGTGGAGTGTGACGAAAATGGTACACATGTCGCGCATGGGCACTGGGATCGTGTCAGAGATGGGCGCCAGGTTTTGAGTGTCGAGCGCGGATTCAAGTTGGATGCCGATATTAGGCTGGGATTATCAATGTGCTTTGTGCTGCAGAGGCGGGAGCTCTGTGTTCGTAGGCAAATCTGATCGGCAGCTCTGTGTTCACGGGAAAATCTAATCGGAAGCTCTGTGTTTATGGGTTGTAAATGCGAGGTGGGGGTTGTGCTGGAATGGCCGGGCTTGATTTAAGTGCGGTTATCTGCGGAGGTGGAGGAGGTCGATTCAATGGAAGCGAGCCGATGGTGTTGGGGCCTGAATCACTTTGGAAAGAATCATAATCGTGGTTCTTGTCGGGAGACGAAGCCAAATTGCAGGAAGAAGCGGAGGCGGAATCCTGGGTGACGGGATGGGGCTTGAGCGGGACGAAATGGGGCTGGAGTGGGAGCAGGAGCGAGTCGCGGTTGACAGTCATGGTTAGATTATGGACTGTGCGATTGGGTGGAGGATTTTGCCATCGAAGTGGAAGCTGGAGCGGAGAGTAATCATGAATGATGCTTTTGCTTGAAACATTTGCGATGGCTCGCTGATCGAGCGGATCGCGCCATCAAAGTGGAAGATCGAGCGGAGGGTAATCATGGGTGACTGCCGGTTGATTGCGAATCTGTTTGTGATTGTGCGGAGCAGAGGAGAGGAGTGAAGGCAAAGATGACGGTATGGTTGCCGACGGCATTCACATTCTCCTTATTGATCAGAGATTTTTGTCTAGCTGATCAGGGTTTTTGTCTACTTGATGAAGTGATTCCTTCACTTGAGCTTGATAGAAGGCTATATGGCTTCGATCATCGTCTATAGCCCACCTTCTTTGGTGTCGATCGTCGTCGACCACCCTTCTTATTCTTCTGCTTTGATCGTTGTTGACAGCCGACCTTCTTCTGTAGTCCATCGATCTTTGCAAGCTCCAGGCTATAATACCAAACTGATGTGGTTTGGATCGTTGGAAGAAGATGATGCATGAATGATTTTAATCCCACTCTAGGGAACAAGGAGACACACAAACTTAAAGCTTCAAAGAGATGTAATATTCTTCATTCAATCTTCTTTCCTACTACAATACTTGCTTATGTAAGCTAAATAGAACATTCTAGAAGATACTTGTAACAAACTTGGATAAACTATTCCTAAGAAACACTTAAGCTATGATGTTCCACATCAATGGAGACAATTCAAAACAAATATGGAGTACTCAGCTATAGATCATTTATTTAGCATTTAAGTATCCTAATGAAGTTGGAATTAAACCTTGTTAAGCTTGTTCGATTCATCTCATTAAGCCACTCGATTCGACAATAAACATGTTAAATTTGGAGATCATTTGGTCATCCAATTAATATTTTGAAGCTTCCAAATATACTTTAGGCCTTGAATTTAAGCCCATTTGTGCTCGAATTGGACCTTTTTGATGTTGTTGGATTCATCTCATCGAGACGTTCAGTTCAACTCTAAGTTTGCAAAAATCGTAGCTGGGTTGGTCACGAATTTAATTTTGAATGTTTCTAAACCAAATGTGAGATTCATATCAGATCAAGGCTTATTCTTTGGTGATGTATCAATCATGATACAATTTTGGTCCAGATGTGCTTTGACGTCATTGATTTATTTCGAGATTGGTGTCATTTTTGTATATTTTTTATTGTACTCATGTTAAATTAAATCCAACGATTTTATGCACCCATCCTTTCTAAAAATGATATTTGAATATCCTAAACAATTTTTTTTTCAAATAAATTTCTTATTCTTAGATAACAAAATTTATCTAAAATTTTAAATTAACAATTTATTCTTTTAAATTTTGTTCTAACACTTCCTATCTATAATATTAACCATTTTATGTATTTTTACTTTTGTATCATGAGGTTTTAATTGTGATATAAGATTTTTTTTAGCATCTAAACTAAAAAAATATTCTCTTAACACAGACGCAACACTCACCTATAATTAATATTTCAATTATGCCATAAAATTTTGCCTTGAATTGAATGGGACAGCTACAACATTTTATAAAGTTAGTTGTGAAGTTTTTGTAGAGAAAGTAACTCAGCTATATCGGTTGCAAAAAAAAGCTTTCTACCACATAAACTTTTAAAAATGAATGAGAAAGTAATAGTCAAAGAAAATTGTGATTGTTATTTGAAAAAGCAAAATATTGAGAAAGCTGTCCCAAATAGACCCTAAGATTTGTTATTGCTCTCAACTAATAGTTTTTTTCTGCTATCAATTTTAAATTTTCTTCACCAAATTCGACATATTAAATCATATGACACTGATCATTTGAAGTCATTCACGTTTTTAGTACTGTACAATTAAAAAAATTCATGAGAAGGAATTGATACATCTCCACTGAAAAACTAATATACATCTCCGAAAACATTTTTTCCAATAGGCACATACCTACCAGAATTGTTCGTAGATAAGGACTACATGGTGGCTAAACATTAGACTTATGTTAAATCTCAACATTTAAATTTGCTTTCTTTGCCAACCTTATTCCTCTATTGCCAGGAGAAAGTTCAGACAATCTAGGCATTGCTACTCTCTTTAAAGCAAAAGCAATACATTTAAAACCTTAATGCTTTGCTATTTTTTTTTTTAAATTAAAACCCAAATAGGGCCTATGCGTTGATATTGGAAAAATTCTTACAAGTCCTTAGAGGGATAGATAGCTCACCAATGCTCAAAGAGCTATAATAAAAAATTCAAAAAAGGTCCTAAGAGCCAATCTAGATACATTATCAGCAAAAAGCCAAAAAAAAAATCCAAATGCAAGGTCGGCAAGAAGCCCAACCCAAAAGAAGCCCAAAGCTTAGATAGATAATCAGCACAGCAAAAAATGTAGGGAACGATCCACAACCTGCCGATAATCCCAGAAAAAATAGAGCACCAAAGCCTTTCAATCAAGTCAGAACCCCTGCCAAATAAATTCAAAGAGCAAGCATTAGCGTGATCTAAGAAAAACAAGTAAAATACCTGAGTGAGCCCAAGGTCAAATCCAGATAAACAATAGCTCCAAAGATAATATAGTCCACACCCCGTCATCATCCTAGACAAAAAAATAGAGCACCAAAACTTGCGAGAGAATACAAAGAACATGCAATAAAAGATATGCCGGGAAGCTACTAAAGAAAGCACCTGAGATAATCCGAAAAAGAAACTAGAAAACCACAGCTCAACCGAAAAACGAACACCCATAACAGGCCGCAATACCAAAAGCAAAGACCCTCAAAAGCAGGATCTAACAAAATAGACTAGAAAAAAGATAAAATAACACCCAATGTCGTAGAGTACCCTGAACAAACGCCCAGATCCAAACAACCAAAACATACCAGAAACAGATCAAATTAAATAAGAGTAAAGAAATGAGACAAGCAAAAGAACCAAAAACCCATTAATATTTGACAATGAAATTGGGAAAACCAAGCTTATGTATTCTCACCAAGCCTATAAGCATATGAAGATCTGAGAGGGAAGTAAAAACCTCCCTGCTATGAAGATACTCACGTTTCCTAGCCAGCAGATCAGCACAAGAGTTGCCACTACGGGAGATATGGGTGATAGAAAAATCAAACTGATGTAAAAGAGTCAAAATACTTTGCAAAGAAAGAGAGGGATTAGTGTGGTGAAAATGAAAAGAAGATGATAGAATTAATGAAGGTCATGAAGGGGATTAAATGTGTATGAGATTAGAAAGGGGCATTTGATCAAGGTTCTTATCCTATGATATTGATAATAATAACTATATCTTTAATTAATTGAACATGCTAATATATGCTTCTCTATATATGCAAGAGGAAATGACAAAAAAAGAAACAGAATAAAAGAGAATGTCCACTATAATGAAGATATATATAATGATAATTATTGAAGATTCTTGTTATAAATATTTAATACATTTAATATTATAAATATGGTAACACTAGGATCCAATTAGCAAACCTCTTTGCCAAACCACTTGATGGTTATGCTTATTACCGTTTGCTTTGCAAGTTGGGCATTCTTGACATTTCAATTACAACTCCAACTTCAGGGATAGTATTGGACCAAAATAGAGGAGGATTTCAAATGTATATAAATCGAATATTTTAGGCTTAATCATAAGAAACTATTATAATTATTCTATATTTTCTTGCATGGGCTTTAGTATTATAACAGATTATCAATTCTTTATATTTTCTTAGATTTGAATTTCATGAATTCTATAGATATTCAGTAGTTGAATGAAATAGAATAAGATTTATAATATTATTTATACCCTTCTTTGTGTTTATCATTTTAACATCTAAAATAACCTTCCAACTCTTAAATGGCTGACTCCACCCCCCCTTCCCAAGTACAAATCCCTGCCTCCAACACCCAACCTAGCATTCCACCCTCTCGTTATCGTGGCGTCATCTTACGAGGAGACAAATGGGCATCAAAAGTCAACAGACAATATGACTCTAAAAGCATATGGCTCGGTACCTATTCCACACCAGAAATGGCCGCCATTGCTCATGATGTGGCTGAGCTAGCAATTAACGGGGTTAGGGCATGGCTTAATTTTCCTGATGCAATACGATCCCTTCCTGTGCCAAAATCGAATTCAATTGTTGATATTCGAGAAGCTGCAGCGGTAGCAGCAGAACAGTTTAGTGCGAGGCTTGAGGTTGTGGATGCATTTGAGGTGCCATCGCAGGAGATAGTTGAGTATGTGGATGAGGAGGAACTATTCAATATGCCACAGATTTTGATTGAGATGGCAGAGGGGTTGATGGTGAGTCCACCAAGATTTGGCCCTCCAGAGTTTGATTAGCCACTAGAAGTTGATAATAATTTATGGAATTTTGATGAGTAAAAAGGATAGTGGCATTTGGGGCTATCATTAAGAAAATTAGCTTAGGATATTCTCATCAAATATTTGATTAGATAAAATTTAAAATTGTTGGATTTATTTTGAGATAAGTATGATCAAGATTTTCATTTATTCGTATTCCATATTCTATCCTAAAACCAATTCTTATTTATTAATCCTCTTTCATTTTGCCATTTCCCTTATGCAATTTCTCCACTGAATTAATTTTAATGAAGTCCAAGTTTTCTTGCTTAGGTTGGGTTGAATAGGAAAATGTCATGTGAATTATTTCTTCTTACTCTCCATCTTGAATGTGTAAATCTAAAAGATAAAGGGCTGAATTCTTCTTTCCTCAGAGCTTTTTGGCATATTTACTTGGAAGATATGACCCTTTCAAGCCATAATGTAACTACGTGAATGGACAAAATTACATAAAAAGTTAATTCTGGAAACTCTTATATTTTTTATAATTATAATCACTCATTTTTATGTTCACAACAATGAATAACAATCTATGCTTGAGCTTCTTTTGCAGACTTCAAAGCAACCATTTTCGTGTATTCATATATAACATATGAACTGCATGCAAGCAAATATATAAAACACATTGGATACATTCGCATTAATTATAAAATATTAAATGTGATAGGATAAAAAAATTGCATATATATAAGGTCACATTTTTTTTCGTAACAAAGTAATATTTAATTTTTAGTCACGTTATAAAGTGTGATTTTATGTACAATTTGGGCATAGTTCTTTTGAGATCCTCCTTTGCTCTCAAAGTAACCCAACTCCTAAGCATACCAACCATCAACCCTAGCCACTAGCTCCGCTCTCGCACTTGTTGTTGGCTTCCTGCTCCCAACGTTTATGAGTATACCTAAACTAAACAACATATTAGGGAGGATTGGGCTTCTAGTATGGGTGGTTTGGGTACTTTGCTATGTACTAGCGATACTATTTCTTCCACTGAGCATAAATGGAGGCAAGTAGGTTATCATCATTTAATTATTTAATTTATGCCTATATAAGTAATGACATCTTCTACAATAGTTTTTTTTTATAGTAGTCGGGTGACTATGATTTAATCTTCTGCAATAGTTAAATTGCATATAGTAACTTGATAGGAAATCATTTATTATTTAAGATTTATGAAAATTGTCATTCATATCTAGCAATTTCTTCATGGGAGCGCTGTAATGGTGGCACTGAAGCACTGTCCTCTTTGTTAGATATGTGCCTGAAGGCTGGAAATGTGATATTAATTAAATATGTGGCACAACAGTGTTGAGGTCTCTATTTTGAATGTCTAAAATCTTCCCTTGAGAGCACTGTGACGTTGAAAAATTATGGTGTTGTAGTGCTAGGTTGAAATAAAAAAAAATGCAAACCCATTATTAAAACCTAATAAAATCTAAAAACACTTTATTGCATTCATTAACCAGGAGAAGGAAGAAGAGAAGAAGAGTTTGGGGGTCTTTGGGCTTATTTCATCTATCAATCCTATTGAAAAAATTGTTCACCTATAAGTGGCTAATGTTAAACTATCTATGATTTCAATGATTTACTATTTGAGTGATTTATGTATTTCAATTTTGTTAGAACTTAAAAAGTTAAGATATCTTGATATTTATTAAATTTTAACCATATAAATTTAAGTATGTTAAAGATTTGCTCATTCTGCACTTATTGACATGATCATATTATATATAATAATAAAATAATAATAATAATAATAATAATAATAATAATAATAATAATTGATTACTGCATTTGATCTAGACATAATGAATGGCATGCACGAATGAATGGCATGCATGCTTAAAAAAGTTTTTTGACATGACATGCATAATTGATATGACTCATTTTATCAGAACAAATGCATTATGGTTCATATGTTAAGATTACAAGTATGTGGAAAAAAACATATTGCATTGTCTTATACACATCTTTATATTGATTTACATGTCATTTCACAAGCACAAGAAATCGATATAATGATTTGGTTCTTGAGTATTACATTAAATGTTATTTTGTCATATATGTGTTGTGCAATATGTGTATGTAAGAAATGCAGCTACTATATGATTCAGGTTGGCAGAGATATGATACTCTGCCTCGGAGAATGGGCCGATGAGCTTTATAGGGTTTGTTGTGTGAACTTGATATATGATGAAAAGTATAAGGGGATATGATATGATTATGATTACCAATGGGCTAGGGGTGTCAAATCCTATACATGATGCACCTAAAGGTTCCTATTAATATGATATGATATGATATGATACTGTACATGATACGATATTGTACGATTAAAAAACACACATGACATGATTAGCTAGGATACTTAACTTACAATGTATAATACATTGATGATGCCTTATTATATATGATAATATGAACTAACTATTATGATTTGTATTATAATAACCTATTATTCATGATTATTGTTCCTATTGATATGATATGATATCAGGTTGTACATAGCAAATACTATATAAAAGATATACATGATGATATATTATTAATCATGATAATATGAGTTGACTATTATTACACATGATATCAAATATTGTATTGATGGTATATTAATGTTCATGAGCATATGATCTGAAAATACCATATTAGTCAGAATACCTAATGTATCATTTATAAGATATGAACTACATCATGCATAATATTTATCATTGAATAGATTCAGATACAACATGATGCCTTATAATAAATATGATATCACAGTGATAATTTTAGTCATGCTTCCATTGTATATGAGAATTTATAGTTTTGTTGTGATTGTATTGCATATAATACATGTACAAGAGTAACCTAAAGATTTACTTATACAATTTCTATTTAGTGTTCATGATTCATTGATTGATATCATGCATATTTATCCATTTTTATGCATTGAATAGAGTTGTAGGTTCCGTGTAAACTTCTAAGCTATTCAGTCATTTTGTATGTTTATATGTTTTCGGGACAGGTAAGGCACTAATGGAGTAAAATTGAGGTTGTTGTCAGAGGTATATTTCTTATAACATTATAGATAAATTCTTTTGTAATCATAAGACAGTTGTATTTTAATGAGATTATTAAAAGAATCATAATTATTGTATAAAATGTTTAATATGAATGCATATAAGCTATGTATATATATTGGATGATGTTATATTGTTTTTCTATAAGGTGATGATTTTAGTGGCCCGATTACTGAATTGGATGATAAAAAGAAATTATCTCCAATAAAAGATCTTTGACAAATCTGCTATCTCACACTGACCTGATATAACCTATTTGAAAATCTAAGTTATGTTGGGATGGGTCGTAACAACATAAGCGTGCATGAATGATTACTTGCACAAGAACCAATAAGAGGACTTTGGTAGAAAGTCATCTCTCTCTAAGCTATATGCATGTGACTAGAGGCTATGTCACATCAAAGGAAGAGTGGATGCTAGATCTAAATGGAAATTTGTAAGTGTAATAGCGTTAATATCATTAATACATATAATATATCACTGTTGTTTATTATATTAAAGTCACTCTAATTTTAATATTATATAGGATAAATTTATGAGATTAAAAGAGGAATCTAGTCATTCATCTACATAAGGAGCTTCCTCCCAATGAAAAGATGTTGATTTGTGGACATAGGCTAATGGGAAATTAAAGAAAATTATATTGTATGGAGCTGGGTCTCATGGTAGTGTACGTATTATCTACACCACAATCATAGATAGCTACTAATATGCCATCACAACCACATAACATACAAGAGTTAGTGAGGAGTTTGGTTACTATTATTGTTGTGAAACTCTAGAGTCAGATGGAAGCTATGCAGGCGATGACATGATATAACTCGATAATGACGACCGAGTTAGCTCATGGTTGACAACAACAATCTAGCAACAGAGTTTTGATGGCTGTTGTTAGTTGCCAAGGGTTATAGTGGAGCTCCGGGGCTCTTTAAGCTTCATAGCTTTTTTGAATATCTAGCCAATTGGTCATCTTCATGTAGGGAGAGGGGGGCCTATTTATAGGTTTTTGAGTGGCATGCTTCATAAATATGGAGAAAATTCAAAACAAAAATAGAGTATTTATTTATAGATCATTTTTTTAGCATTTAAGTGCCTTAAGGGTACCTTCAACCAAAAAATCTATTTTCCACTTAAAGATGTAGTAACAGTGATATCAAGCAGTAATTCATCTCTAACTGAACTCCATTTTTAATGCAAAAAAAAGAATATTCTGTGTATATTATTTTTCATCTATATTTTTATATTTATTTTCAACACCAAAGAAATGCATTTCTATGAATAATGTGATGCGGTATCGCACTGTTCACATGCAAGATAAAACGCAAAAATGCGATTCCAGTTGTCGTTTGCGTGGAGACTCACAGGAGCTGCAAACGGGTGAATGTCATTCAGTTGGAGATTCCCTAATGACATTGAAATTAAACCTTCTTAAGCTTGTTGGATTCACCTCATCAAGCCACTCGATTCGACAGTAAATAAGTTAAATTTGGAGACCATTTGGTCATCCAATTAATATTTTGAAGCTTTCAAATACACTTTAGGCCTTAGATTTAGGATCATTTGTGCTCGGATTGGACCTTTTATGGTGTTGTTGGTTTCATCTCATTGAGATGCGCAATTCAACTATAAGTTTGTGAAAATTGGAGTTTGGATGGTCATGAATTTAATTATGAATGCTTTCAAACCAAATGTGAGATTCGTGCCCGATCAAGGCTTATTTTTGGTGATGTATAAAACAAGATATAATTTTGGTCCAGTTGTTCTTGGAAATCATTGATTTATTTCGAGATTAGTATCATTTATGTATAATTTGTATTGCACTCACGTTAAATTAAATCCAACGATTTTGTGCACCTATCATTTCTAAAAATGTTTTTTGAAAATCCTGAAAAGAAAATTTTCAAATAAATTTCTAATTCTCACTACTAAAAAATCAAGCTTTCGCAACACTTTTTAGGACCTATTGCAGCGGTTTAAACACCTACGAATTTATTTGCAGAGGTTTAAAAACCGCTGCAAATCTGCTGTATCTATGTTCGCTGGAAAGGCTTTAGCAGCGGTTTTATAAGTACTACTGTAGGAAGGCTTTAGCAACGCTTTTAGTAGGTGTTAAAACCGCTGCTAAAAGATAGAATTGATTAAAAAAAATATAATGACAAATTTTATGATCAAATTACAAATATCAATAAAATATTATACAAATATAAATTAAGTGAATATTAACAAAATATAAATCTACAAAAAATTGCAATTTAGAAAAATTTTCATACTTGTTACAGATACATGATACTAGCAAATGGAAGAAAAATTGCAAAAAATTGCCCTCTCAGCAAATGGAAGGTTCGGCACCACATTCATGAGATGACAAAATGAACAAGGGAGATCAAGTGTGATCAACAAAACTAGCATGCTGATCACCAATAAGATATAAATAGGTGCACATTCCGACATCAAAAAATCCCACTTAGTTCTTTAGCTCTGAACGAATGAACACAGTAAAGATGGCACAATAAAGCAACCATAGGCATAAAAAACTATGGTGGTGATAATGAAGACCATAGCTTTTCAACAAAAGCAAAAAATATGAGGAAATAAGTATGAAAGAAGAACACTAAAATCTTAAAAGCTCACCTACAAGTTGAACAATTCAAAACAAGCATATTACAAACAAAGTAAAAAAAAGCAAAATTACTACGGGCATCTCATTGACACCAGACAAGAGGCGGCTCGACAACTCCTCGTCGACGATCCGTTGACCGTAGCTAAACATAACTCCAAGAACACCTTTTGCGGAAAGAAACCATCACCTGAAATCAAATCTCAGGATACATGATTCAAAATAACAGGGCAAAAAAATCTGCATTTTATTATTCTCTAAAAATTACCTCTAAAGATTTTGAGATTTTCAATGAAGATCTAGAATGTGATTTAGATTTAGATGTAACAAATGAAATAAAAATAAACTTTGACAAGAAACAAACTATTTAAATGGGATGTGTTTGTTTGGCAGGAATTAATAATGAGTTCAACAAATTTATACAGCTTTTGCCTCTTAATGCAACTCCCCTTTCCCATAGAGAAAGATTGCAAGCTTCACTTTCATGCATTAAAATTGTAATGAAATTAGAGACCCTCAAACCATAAAGAACAAATTTAATAGCTAACTATCATAACTAATTTGTTCACAACACAAACCTTGCCTCCCCTCAAACGTCTGGCAAACATATAGCTTCATATAGTCCTCAAACACAAGCTTTGAATAAGTTTCCTTCTTCTTCTCCTCTGCTTCTTTCTCTACCAGCCTGGTTTTAAATCATACTATAGTCAAATCTCACCAAAATGAAGAAATTAAGCTTTGTCAAGATTAAAAAAACTATGAAACAGTAACAGAAATATGGCCTATATGGAAAATAAATGTCAAGGTAAAACATGTAAAGCAGCCCAATAATTACATTAAGGAAAATAATTCTTAATTATGGAGAAGAAATTCATCAAAGTTTGATTACATTTCATAAAGGCATACATGCAGGTACATAATCTAACCAGGTTGTAAAAGCAGGAAGACATAATTCATCAAGTGTGAAGATAATTAGTTGTCATCATCAAGTGTTGGCAAGAATATGATTATCATTCAATATTAAATTTAAAAGGCTAACAACATAGTTGCAACATCTGTAGCATTGGAAAAGCTACTTGCCTGTTTAGCTAGGAAAAGACGTTAACGATTCTTGTAAGTTGCATGCTCCACTTGAGGATCCCAGCTTTTCATTTAAAATCAATATGGAGAATAAGAATAGTGAAGGGAGATGGTATATGAAAGCAAGAATCAGTAAAAACTAAATAAACTAACTGGCTGAGACAAAAAGCCTTAGGTAACTAATTATGCATGCTCCTAATTTTACCAACACTGCCAAGCTACTTGCCTGTTCAGATAGGTAACTTTTCATCAACAATTCATTCATAATTTTAGTACCCATATCATGTGAATTTCAAACGCTCTCAACATAGGATAATTTAACTGGTGGTAAGTTTTGCTGAGTTGGAAGAAAATAGATGCACAATCAAGAATTTATTTTTCACAGCAACAATCAATAACTCTATTAACTCAGAAATTTATCACCACACTTGCTATTGATCCCGTTCTCACAAAAGATCACATTATTATTCAAGCATCAATCACACCACTTAAACAAGGTTGCTCGTGATTATGAAAATGACTTTGTTATCAAGGATTTTTTTGCTTAAACAAAGCCATGTGCACTTAGTGCATATGCATACTATTAGTAATTATAAAAAACAGTGAACTGATAAACATCAACATGGTATATGAACGCCTACAGTAAATAATTTATCATCAATAAAACTCTTTTTTTCCAAAGTAAGGAAAAATGAAAATGTAAATGTAGAAATTATGATTATTCAAGGAGGCAATAAGATATAGAAAGAAGGTAGTAAATTATTTAGCGGTGCAACTTTACTGAATTAGCTAAAACACTGTGAGATGCAAACTAAATAAAATATAGAAAAAAACAAAGTTTGCAATCATAATAAAGCTCCCATTTTTGAAATTCACAAATAACAACCAAGTCTATTACTGGAATAATAGTTTGTCGATCCAAAATTAGATTTTGAATAGGATGAAAGGCAACATCAGATAACAAGGCTGGAAAGATTACCACAAACTTCTACAAGAGAACAAGACTTTAGGTCGATATCAAAGCATCCACAAAGGGCTAGAAAACAATTAAAGTAGCAAAATAACGTAAAACGAGGAAGCAATTTAAGCGGGTTTGTCTTACTTCTTTGCCGTTTGAACTAATTCCAACTTCTTCTCTGTAGCCAAACGAAAAAGCCAACAAACTGAGAACTGCTTGTATTCATTTAAGGGAGTATCCGGATGGAAGCCCATACCACAGTCAAATGCGATGACAGGCTTCAATTTGATTTCTTCTTCCTGAGATGAGAAATATATAGTCATTGATATCAACATTAGTCATAAACAACTATGCAGCCATGAATATAGAAAATGATAAGATAATAGAAATGAGTAATAGAACATCAATTATTAACAGGCCTTCAATTATATCTGCAAGTATAAGCCCAAGACTTAATCCCATATGCACAAGAACCATTCACTGTTAGATTGCGATAAATATTTTAAGCGAAAAGTATTTTATTGAAGTCAGACTGCAAGTAAAAATATTATGAAGCAAATTCAGCAGCTCCTGTTATAAAGAATGAAGGTTTCAGAACAAGAACCTGATGATTCCACCAGCTGTTCACCATCCACAACTAGAATAGAAACCTTCTTATAGTCAGACCACTTGATTTCCTTCTTGCCAAAAGGGTTTACTTCCACAACCTTGTATGGTATATCATGAAAGTCTAAAATCGCTGCTGTGAAATCAAAAATAAGAAATTAAAATAAATGTTTTGACACAATAAATGGGGTTAAGAGACCATTTTTATGTGTATACCTCTCTGATAATGATTTATCGGTATCAATGGTGAAATTGGTCGGTGAGCTCAATGGCGGCAGAGAGATGGCTAGTTGATGGGTTGAATACTGAGAGAGAGGGAGGGGGAAGAATTGGGGTGCGAGCGGAGCTTGTGTGAGAGAAGGACGAACGTACCTGTTCTGTGGATGCTTGATCGAGAGGGAGTGATCGGGATCAGGATCGGCTAGGGCATCGAATAGGCGAATGAACAAAGGAGGGATGAGTGGAGCTTGCGTGAGAGGAGGATGAACAGACCTGTGGATCCTTGGCTGAGAGGAGGGATCGATCGGGATCGGCTAGGACATCGAACAGGCGAACAAAAGGGAAAAGGATCGCGCGCGCGGAGATAGCGAGTTTTTGACTTTTAGCGTTTCAATTACATAAAACTGCAGCGGTTTTAAAAAGCGGTTTTAAAAACCGCCGATATTAAAAGGCTGCGAAATATATAAATTTTTAGTAGTGTCTTTGATAACAGTTTTTTTTTAAATTTTAATTTAAAAGATTATTCTTTTAACTATTGATATAACACTTCCTAATTATAATATTAACCATTTTATGTATTTTTCTTTTAGTATCATGAGGTTTTAACTGATATATAAGAGTTTTATTTATCTATTTAGCATCTTAACTATCAAATTATTCTCTTAACATAGATAAATGATTATAAGCCTCGCAAAACTCCAATTGAACTAAGAAGAAAAATCTAATTTTATCATTGATTATAAGCCCGTTTTTTCTACGAGTTTCTCAAATCCTAATTTTTGCATTCCAAAAGGCTAAAAATAAATTGCACATAATTCATACAAAAGAAACTTTAATGGCTTAATACTTTTATATGCAGAAATTGCTCTTCTCCTCTTAGGATCCTATTCCTCCTTCAAGTGTGAGATTTAAGAAATTTTGAGAGAAGATATCACCTTGTTCCATTGTGAGATTTTTGTGGGTTAATTATGCTTCTTTCTTCCTTTCTCTCCCCACTTTTACTATTATTATTTTCATTTTTTTCTTATTTGTTGAAATCATAATTGAAAAAGAAAAAAGTACACTCTAATTTTCTTTCTTCGCATTAAATTAAATCTTTTTTGTTTAGTGTGGCATTCAAAATACTTTATTGATATAGCAAAAATTGCATATTTTTGGCATTGTTTGCTGCATCTAAGGCTTCGTTTGGGATAACTTTCCTACTGCTTTCTAAAACTAATTTCTAGTAAATTTCTTGAACTAAAAAATTTTGTACTAGAAAATAGTTACAAATTAATCTGCTCCAAATGAAGTCTAAATCTACATTCAATCTAGTTTTGCAAAAGAAATCCCAAATCCTAGAATATCCTACATCAAATAAAAATGTTTGTAAAAAGTTGTAAAGCATCTCCATTGAATAAGAATTCTCAAAAGCTACATTAACGCATGCCCTTAATGTAGCTTTTAGGATGGACATGAAACTTTTTATATATATATATAATTTGTGTAATACAAACTTTTTAGACGCAATACGAATACCAAGATAAAACTAAAGATCACATTTAACTTTTAGTTTAGTTACAATATCAATAATCTTTTTTTTCCTCTTCATAATATGTGATTCTAACATAAAAAATATGATTAAATATGTGACTTTTAGTCATAAATTTAAATAATATTATAATACTAAATATTAAATCATATCTTAAAAGTATATATATAAGATTATGGATCAAATTTATGATAGCTAGCTTTGAACGCCAATGTGTGCCTTATAACATCAAGATCCCTAAAAAAATAGAATCACTTTCTTAAAAGAGAAAGGAAGTTTTGAATATAGGTCACATGTTATTAATCTTTGCAGATTATACTAGTTGTATATTAGAATATTCAAGGTGGAAGAGTCAAAAAATTTATTATATTAGCTTTACATGAATATTCAATACACAAACAAATGAAAAAGAGATACAAGAGATATCGTGATTTTTTCGAGGAAATTTCTATGAGGGAAAACATATAGGGTCAGATAAAGATAAAATGATTCAAATTGTGTATATTATCGGCAATAGATGATGCCTTTTGTTCTTAGTTTGTTAGTATGAGGTGACTCTCCAAATTTTAACCTATGGCAATTATTAAGAGAAATCAATCAAGATGTTTAACTTATTGATAGTTGTTTGTCAGAATATTTCTCGAAGACATTAACATATGTGGAAAATGTTGAGAGAAATACATAAAAAATGCTTAATCTATCCAATATTTTTATTATATATTCCTAAATAACATTAACTTATGTGGAATAGACAAAAAATCCATAAAAAATGTTTGGCTTATGTGATATTATTTTTTAGAGCATTGCTTGATAACATTAACATTTGTGGAAGAGGTCGAGCGAAATCCACCATGAATATATGATCTAAGATTATTTTTCAAAGTATTGCTTAGTTACATTTTTCACGACTCCACCCTTTAAAATTGATTTGGCATCTTTAAGAACAACTTCAAAGGTGTCAATAATCATCTATATAACTATAAAATATGAAAAGCTTCTTATTTGCTGAATCATAATTATGATTACAGAATCTACTGATAATTTCTTATATAATTGAAAGTAATTAAATGTAATTACCTCAATAAATCAAATCTTTCCTTTTTCCTAGTTGAAATGAGACTTTCACCCACTAGATTTCTTCATGTTTCAATTTTCTTCCTATTGAAAAATCACATACTGTTGCTTTCCATCAAGGAATATTATTATATATATGTTATTCCCTAAATCTGAATAGAAAATAAAATAGGAAATCAAAATCACTTAGAAAGAAGAAAATTTCAACCCAAATTCTTCCTCTTTCTCTTCCAAATTTCTTCATCTGTGTTCAATTGAAACATAGACCCGTTTTCTTTGGTTTAAATCTAGAAAGTGTTTACACAAAAATTAACAAGATGCACAAACTTACTTTCATTCTCCTTCTTCCTCTTAGCACAATTTCTCTTGGTTGAAGCTTCTCATGTGTGTTTGATTTCACTGGAGTGAATGAATCAGAGTTATCTTTCATGAGGAGTTGCTACTTTTCAGTCCCACACATGATTCTCAACTCAATCCCACGTTTTGAACCCATTAGAAGCATTCATGCCTACATTCGGTTAACCTGATGCTCTCCTGCTCATTCCTACTTTGCCTGGGTTCACTCACCTGCTGCTAAGGCTCGTTCATTTGAACCGGCTAAATCGGTTATTATAACATTAACCTGTATAAAAGAGTTCAAATCGAATCTCCCTATGATCTATTATACATTGATTAAGAGGGGCTAAATGCAATATGTATCTCAAATCGAAGGTAGAAATTTGTAAATCTATAGGCTGTTACTACCCTTTCGAGATTATGATTGTGACCATACTTTGAGAATAAAAATGTAATTGGGGATTGTATATATAATTTGAAACTCACTTGAAAGTTTCTTGTGAAACTTCTAAAATTTACAAGAAGTATTGAGAGGGATCATGATTAGTGGGTTTGCATTAGATGAAGAGAAAAATATTATATGAAATGACTTGCTTGATTATAATTATGCTTGAAATATTACCAAACAGGTTGACCCAAACAAAACCCATTTTTCAAACAGGTTGAGCCAAACCCAAAATTTTGGGTCAGGTCAAATATTGACACCCCTAATATACGCATAGTTAAATAATAGTTACAAGAGATATTAAAGGTTTACCTCATAATTAAAATGACTCAATTAGTGTAAATTATTTGTTGCAAATGATGGTCTTCCTCATAATTCTGAAATGTATTGAGATAATATAGTATACATAAATTATATAAAATATATTATGTGATGCAAGTTGCAAAATTCATTTGGCATGAGAGCTTATCTTTAAGTGATCATTTAATGTATGGTTGGTTCACTATTGAGAGAAACTAGAAACTATGAAGTCTAGTATGAAACTTGGTATTGACAATGGAAGTCAAAATAGTGCTAATAACATGCATCTGCCTTATAAATAATGTCATACATGGACAATACTGGTGATGTTGGTTGAAAAAATTAGCGGTAGTTAGTGTAGTTAGGCGATAGTGGTCAGAAGACTGTAATAGAGCCACGGTGGTTAGAGAATTATATTTAGATTGTTGTGAGTGGATGACTACATTTTAATAATGGTGGTCAGAGGACTGCAATTTGACCATGGTGATTGGATGGCTATAATAGAGCAATGATAGTTAAAGAACCATAATGAGGAGAATGTGATTAGGATGCCATAGTCAAGCAATGATGGTTGGAGAAGTATATTCAGGGGATGATGGTCAGAGGGTTGCAGTTGCACCATAGTGGTCAGAGAAGTGTAATTAGGAGACAATGGTCGAAGAAACGTAGTCAAGTGATGATGTTCATAGAATCGTATCAGGGAAATGGTGGTTAGGAGACCATAGTTTAGAGATGATGGGTGGAGGAGTGATAACTCTTATATTCATTAAGTTAATAGTTTATTAATGACCTATTAATGACCTAATAAAAGCAAATTGAATTGCTTGCATTTCTAAAAATTCTATTGGGAGTGCAGCGCTATGTTGGTGAACACAATGGCATTTTCCTCTCTATTTAGAGGGTTTTAGATTAGTGAGTGTTGTAGTGCTGGAGAGTAGGGAGCTATGGCACCAACTCTTTTTTTCTATAGTGTTATGGGGTAGTGCTACGACATTGTGTTGATATGTCAAAATATTGATTTTTTTTAAATATCTAATTCACTACCATAATTTAGTTCCTAAGCCATCTTTAGCTCCATTTTCATTTCCCTTGGCTGTGGAAGAGAGGAGAGAGAGGGGGAGGATGATAGAGAAGAGAGAGAAATCCATCTCAGATCATTTTTGTTTGTCCTTCCAGTTATGAAAATTATTTTGATGGCATTAGGTAACATTTACCCTATACCTATTTTTTAATGATTTTGATTTAAGTGATTTTCTTCTCTTAATTTGGAAAAGAATGCCACATCTCATGATCTAGTTAACTTTCATCATGTGACTTTTAATAAGTGATAAATATCGCCATTCTAAACAAATTGACATGATCATGAGATGGATATTGCTATTGTTTATATTGGTGTATTATTAATTATATGGATTGATAATGTTCATACTAGATGTCACATGTTCATACTCATCTAATCTGAATGATTACATGCACATTGCTTCTATTTCATGCATATTACTTCTATTTTATGCATTAACTATCATCATAGGTTTTGGTTACCTACTAATCTGTTAGCTCATTATGTGGTTTACATGATTTTAGAGAAGGGTAGGGACCTAGAGCAGTGAGATTGATCTAGAGTTTGTTGGTGATATGTATTTGATTTTTTTGTTTTCAATTTTGTAGTCATGAATGCATAAGGGATAAACAGATGCAAGAGATAGTTTTTATGGCTATTGTATATAATGTATAAGTATATATTTTGATGATACAAAATATTGTTATATTGTGATATTTTATATATATGAATAATTAGTGGCTTTAGGTGATTACTTAGAAGATTAAAAGAGATAATTCTCCCAAATTAGACCACAGGAGGACTATAGTTAAACAATGGCGGTTTGAAGAAGGTCATGGAGTAATAATGGTCAAGGACCATAATTAGTTAATGGTGATTAGCAAACTATGGTTGGGACAGGGTGGTCATAGGACCATGGCTTAGTGATGATGATCTGGGGATTATGGTATATATATATATATATATATATATATATATATATATATATATATATATATATATATATATATATATATATATATATATATATATATATATATTGGGGAACATGCAATTGGAGAATAATGACATCACACCAATGATCTCCCATACTTTAGTCCACTACTAAGAGTAATATGATGTTTGAAGGGAGATCGATCGCTAAAAATGAGAAATAAGAAATCTTGTAGGATTGATGTGTTGGTAGAGAAAGAGAGAGATCAGAGTGGTGAAAAGAAAATAAGATGGTGGTACTAATGAAGGCCATGGAGAGGATTGAAGGTGTATGGGATAAGAGAGGATCTTTTGATCAAGTTTCTTATCCCATGATAATAGTAATAAAAGGCAACATCTTTAATTAATTGAACATGCTAATACAAGCTTGTCTATATATGCAAGAGGAAACAATAAAAAAGAAACAAAATGAAAGAGAATATCCTCTTTAATGAACATATCTACAATAATAATTGTTATAGATTCCTATTTTAAACATTTAGTACATGTGATATTAAAGATATGGTAACACTTGAAGCCAATCGGTAAACCTCTTTGCCAAACCACTTTATCATTATGCTTATTGTCAACTGCTTTTGCAAGTTTTGTGTTCTTGATATTTCAATCCCAACTTGGCGGGGGAGGGCGCAATTTGAGGAGGATTTCATATATCTGTATTTGCCTTATATTTTTTGGTTTAATCATAGTAAAAAATTATTTGTATTCTATTTTTATTTGTATGAGCTTTATTAATATAACAAGTTGTCAGTTCTATATATTTATATCTGTATATATATATGAATAAAATAGAATAGGATTTATAAAAACATTTTTGTCCATATTTGTGTTCATCATTTTAGCATCTTCAAAAACCTTGTAACTCTTAAATGGCCAACTCCACTCTCCCTTTCCAATTACAATCCTTACCTCCAGTGCCCCACCCATCGGTCAGCCATCACGCTACCGTGGCATCCACTTGTGAAGAGGGAAATGGGTAGCACAAATCTACAATTGACTTGACTCCAAAACTTTATGGATTGACACTTATGCCATGCTTGAGATGGCTGCCACTGCATATGATGTGGTTGTGCTCGCGCTTTGAGGTTGCAACATGGTACTTAATTTTTCTAATGTAGCACGATGACATCATGTGCCCACATTGACTTCTCCTATTGATATACAAACAACGACGATGATAGGAGCATCATACTTCAGTGCGTGGCCTAAGGCTATGGACACATCTATGGTGTCATTGTAAGAGATATGTGAGTATGTAGATGAGGAGGAACTATTCAATATGCCACAATTTATCAACATGGTAGAGGGGTTGATGGTGAGTCTATCAAGACTAAGCTCACCAGAGTTTAATGAGTTGCTAGAAGTCTTAGAAGAAGAATTTACCTAGTGAATTAACTTTTATCAAGTTATCTTCTTCCCCAAATTTGGTTAAACAAGAAAATGGTTTTATTTATGTGATTGAACTATTTTTATTTTCAATCTTAAACATATAAATCTCAAAAACAAAGAGCCTAAATTCTTCTCTCCTCAGAGTTTTTTGGCTTACTTTACTAGGAAAATTTGACTCTTTCATGTCATAATGCGACTACGTGGATGGACAAAAATAATTTAAAAAAGTTAATTATTTATGAATCATATAGGGGCTATCGGTTTGCTTCATTTAAGGTTTAAAGAATTCTGAATGTAGGGATTTAAAAAAAAAGGATGCAGAGTAACATTTCAATGCATTTGAAATACACTGACTAGTTCATTTTTTTTGTATATGGAATTTATTTGATGGATGATTAATAAATACACTACAAATGCAAGCATGACCACTCTAGCTAACCACCACCTCTAATAACCGCCACCACCTCTAACTGCCACATCCAGTAGTCGCTACCACCTCTATCTGAAGCCACCTCCAACTGCCACCACCACCTACGATCACTTCACCTACAGCTGTTGCTGCCACTTCCAGCCATCGCGCCACTTCTGGTAACCACCGACCACCGTCGCCACCTCTCCACCTTCTATCAGCACCACCTTCAACCAGCCTCCACCACCAGCCGCCAGCTGCCACCTGCCGCTGGCCAATCAGGCACAACCTTCTTACACTTTACATTGCCACTTTACTTCAAACCAAACAAAAAAAGTAAAATCATGCATTCCTTTTGCAATCATCTAAACAACTCTAAAGTATTATGTATTCCTTTTTCAAACAACCAAATCGCCCTATAAATGATTCTTTAATTATGGCCACTAATTTTTACAGTCATAGAAGCAAAATATCTATGAGCATATGGTTCTTTTGCTAACTTCAAAGCATCTATTTTTGTGTGTTTAGATATAACATATGAATTGCATATGAACAAACATATGCAACACATTATTAGTCATGTATTCTGATAAAGTTTGACTTTATGTATAATTTGGGCATAGTTTTTATGAGAACATATTTTGCTCTCAAAGTAACCCAACTCCTAAGCACACCAATTATCAACCCGAGTCACTAGCTCTGCTCTCACACTAGTTGTTAGCTTGTTGCTCCTAACATTTTTGGCCGCCTACACTATCGAAGACCTAGTCACTGTCTCTTATCGATGGCACTATTTCCTATTCATGTTTTCATGGCTTCCTCTCTTTCACTACTTAGGTCAATAATTTTGTTTTGATTTGTTCCATTCTTACTCAGGAAATCAATATTTCAAGTCAATCACATTGTTAGTACTATACAATGAAAAAAAAAATTCATGATTTCGAAAAAACTTATGTACATCCACAAAAACATTTTTTTACTTGTGTTTTCCAATAGGCACATACCTATCAGAATTGTTCCTTGATAAGGACTACGTGGTGGCTGAAAATTATACTTCTGTTAAATCTCAACATTTAATTTTGCTTTCTTTGCCAACCTTATTTCTTTATTGCCAGAAGAAAGTTCAAACAACCTAAGCACTGCTACTCACTTTAAAGCAAAAAAAATATATTTAAAATCTTAATACTTAGCTGTGATTAGCATCTTTAGCAACAAATCTGCCATTCAATATCCTATTCTTCATGCATTATTTACAAATCTTTTGGTGTGCTAACCTCTGTCCAAATTTACTTTTGCTATTATAAAATTTCTTTCTCACTAAAAAATTATTGGATGCTAATAATAACATGACAATGGTATTTATAAAAATTAGTTCAAAATTTTTGGTTCAAGAAAAGGCTTAGATCATATACTAATTACAGCACTGAGGAAGGTAACAACATTGATAAATATCATGAAAATAGTGAATTGAGGAAGGCATTAACAATTTTTTTTTTAGTGGGTGGGGGGAGGTCGAATCAGAGGTGAATAAGAGATAATTATAGTAGTGACTAGAATAGAGGAGCAATTAGTTGAAGATAGTAGTAAGGAGAAACTAGAGTATATGACAATGATTATGAACATGAAATTGGAGATTAATGACAGCACGCCATTGATGTCCTAGCCTTGGGTGTCCGGAGACTTTATTCAATTACTGATAAGGTACTAAGATGTTTCAAGAGATATTGGTGGCTAAAAATAATAAATAAGAAATCTTGTGGGTTTGATGTGTTGGCAAAGAAAGAGAGTGAGTAGAGTGATGAAAAAGAAAACAAGATGATAAAATAAATGTAGGTCATGAAGAGGATTAAATGTGTATGAGATCAGAGAGGGGAATTTGATCAAAATTCTTATCCCAAGATATTGATAATAATAACTATATCTTTAATTAATTGAACATGCTAATATAAGCTTTTCTATATATGCAAGGAAAAATAACAAAAAAAGAAACATAATAAAAGAGAATATCTTCTATAATGAAGATGTATACATAATAATTATTGAAGATTCTTATTATAAATATTTAATACATTTGATATTATAGATATGGTAACACAAGGAACCAATTAGCAAACCTCCAAGAACACTTGATTGTCATGCTTGTTATCGTTTGCTTCGCAAGTTAGACATTGTTGACATTTCAATTATAGCTCCAACTTCATGGATAGTGTTGGACCAAAATTGAGGAGGATCTCAAATGTCCATATAAGTCTAATATTTTAGGCTTAATCATAGTAAAATATTATAAGTATTCTATATTTTCTATCATGGGCTTTATTACTATAACAGGTTATCAGTTTCCTATATTTTCTTAGATTTGAATTTTAAGAATTTTTCTATATATATTCGGTAGTTGAGTGCAACATAATAAGATTTATAATCTTATTTGTTCCCTGCTTCATGTTCATCATTTTAAAATAAAAAAAAACCTTCCAAATCTTAAATGACCGACTCCACTCCCCCATCCGAGGTACAAATCCTGGCCTCCAACACCCAACCTAGTGTTCCTCCCTCTCATTATCGTGGCATCTACTCCCGGTGTGGTAATTGGGCAGCACAAGTTTACAAGAGTGAAGACCCTAAAAAGATATATCTCGGGACATATTCCACACCAGAAATGGCCGCCATTGCTTATGATGTGGCTGTGCTTGCAATCCGTGGGGAAAATGCGGTGTTTAATTTTCCTAACATAATACGATCACATCCCGTGCCAAAATCAAATTCAGTTGCTGATATTCGAGCAGCAGCAGTGGCAGCAGCAGTACAATTTGGTGCGAGGCCTAAGACTATGGACACATCTGAGGTGCCATCACAAGAGATAGGTGAGTATGTGGATGAGGAGGAACTATTCAATATGCCCCAAATTTTGATTGAGATGGCAGAGGGGTTGATGGTGAGTCCACCAAGATTTGACCCTCCTAAGTCTGATTAGCCGCTAGAAGTCATGGAAGATAATAATTTATGGAATTTTGATGAGTAAAAAGGATAGTGGCATTTGGGGCTATCATTAAGAAAATTAGCTTAGGATATTCTCATCAAATATTTCATTAGATAAAATTTAAAATTATTGGATTTATTTTGAGATAAGTATGATCAAGATTTTCATGTATTTGTATTTCATTTTCTATCTTAATACCAATTCTTATTTAATAATCCTCTTTCTATTTGTAATTTCCCTTTTGCAATTCCCCCCTGAATTAACTTTAATAAAGTCCAAGTCTTCTTGCTAAGGTTGGGTTGAATAGGAAAATATTTTTATTCATGTGAATTAATTCTTCTTAATCTCCATCTTGAATGTGTAAATCTCAAAAACAAAGAGGTTGGATTCTTCTTTCCTCAGAACTTTTTGGCATATTTACTTGGAAGATATGACCCTTTTAAGCCATAATGCAACAATGTGGATGAAAAAAATCCCATAAAAAAGTTAATTATGTATGAAAACTCTTATCATTTTTTTAATTATAATCACTCATTTTTATGTTCACAACAACCAATTACAATCTGTGCTTGAGCTTCTTTTGTAGACTTCAAAGCATCCATTTTCGTGTATTCACATATAACATACGAACTGCATGCAAGCAAATATATAAAACACATTGGATACAATCACATTAATTATATAATATTAAATGTGATAGGATAAAAAAATTGCATATATATAAGGTCACAATTTTTTTTGGCGTGACAAAGTAATATTTATTTTTTAGTCACGTTATACAGTGTGGTTTTATGTACAATTTGGGTATAGTTCTTTTGAGATCCTCTATTGATCTCAAAGTAACACAACTCCTAAGCACAACAACTGTCAACCCTAGCCACTAGCTCCACTCTCGCACTTGTTGTTGGCTTCCTGCTCCCAACTTTTTTGGCTGCCTACACTATCGAAGCCTTAGTCATTGTCACTTGTCGATGGAGCTTTTTCCAATTCAGGTTTTCATGCCTTCCTCTCTTTCACTACATAGGTCGATAATTTGTTTTTTAAATTTTTTCCATCCTCATTAAAGAGGCCATATTTTCCTCCTCATGTTAAAGTTCATTACCCAAAATGGCACGGAACAAGTTTCATAGATTTATTTTAAATGGAAAGAATTTATCTTAAAGGAAGTGAGTTTCACTCCTTTAATGAGTGTGATTTAACATATTTTTTATTTTATTTAATATGAATATCATTTTTGATTGACATGCAATATATTAGATCCTTGAAAAGGAGGTTTAACAAATGAATTTTCATATGGTGCTTTATAGGTTTCACATGTCAATCACAAATTATTCTTGAGTGTAAAATTCGAAACATAAGAATAAAATTTTACAAGCAATTGATAAAGTACGTGTGGATTTATATAACAGAATTTTTACCAAATTATTTATATTGGACAACTCACGAAGAATAGGATTTCTGGCTATATTGTATAACTCATGCGAAGAAAATAATTGGTTCCTTTAACATATTTGTGGATCAATGCATGATTTTATAAAATAAAGATATTGAATTACTAAATTGTAAATATTGTAATAGAAATCAATATAAATCCAATACTAAATAGAGTATCAAAGATGTTCCTAAAAAAAGAATGCACTACTTGCCATTAATACCATAACTATGATAATTATATATGATGCCAAGTTTAATTGAATACATGAGACGACATAAATGTCATTAATATGCAATAGGTGTGTATATCATTGCCTTTTAATGGTGAAGCATAGAAGTCTTTTGATAAAATATTTATAGATTTTTTAATTTATAAACAAAATGCTCGTATGGATGGTTTCACACCATATAGTCAGATAGCTAGCCCATACTCATATTAGCTAATCATTATTACTTACTATGAATTACCACCAGAGTTATACCTCATAACTCCTTATATGATTCTTAAAAAAGAGGAACTATAAGATCAAGGGATATGTTGAATATTATTCGACAATCAAGAGAGGGGCTCAGTTGGATTGGGGATAAACTATTAAAAAGGGGGGGGCGGGGGGGGGGGGGGGGGTTGAACTTTGTTATTATGTGGGATTTTAATGAGTACGCATAAACTAGACAATGAAATAGGGAGGATTGGGCTTCTGGTGAGGGTGGTTTTGGTGCTTCTCTTTGTACTAGCAATACTATTTCTTCCACGAAGCATAAAAGGAGGAAAGTAGGTGATCTTCATTTAATTATTTAAGTTACACATGCATATGTAAAGACATCTTCTACAATAGTTAAATTGCATATAGTAACTTGATAGGAAATCATATATTATTTAAGATTTATGAAAATTGTCATGTAAATCTAGAAATTGCTCCATGGGAGTGCTGTAATGGTGATGCTGTCGCACTACCCTCTTTGTTAGAAATGTTCCTTGAGGCTGGCAATGTGACACTAAATATGTGGAACAACAGTGCTGAAGTTTCTATTTTAAATGTCAGAAATCTCCCCTTGGGAGCACTGTGATGTTGGAAAAAAGTGGCGTTGTAATGCTAGGTCAAAATTTTGAAAAAATGCAAACCCATTATTAAAATGTAATATAAACAATTCTAAAAGCACTTCATTTCATTCAATAAGCCGAGAGAAGGAAGAACAGAAGAAGAGTTTGGGGGACTTTGGGCTTATTTCATTTGTCGATCCAATTGAAAAAAAATTTCATCTCTAAGTGGCTATTGTTATCATATCTTTGATTTTAATAATCTTACTATTTGAGTGATGTACATATTTTAATTTTGTTAGAACTTATAAAAGTAATGATATCGCGATATTTATCAAATGTTAACTATGTAAATTTAGGTATGTTATAGATCTGCTCATTCTGCACCTACTGATATGATCATAATAAATTTTATTAGTTATTTTTGAAATTTGAGGTATATTATTCAAATTTGAGTTATATATATATATATATATATACACACACACACACACACACAAAGGAAATGATAATTGATTATTGCATTCGATCTAGACAGAATGAATGACAAGCATGCTTAAAAAGGTTTATTTGACATGACATGCATAATTGATATGACTCATTTTATCATAACATATGCACTATTGTTTATATGTTGAGATTAAAAGTGTGTGAAAATAAACATATTGCATTGTCTTATAAATATCTTTATATTGATTTACATGTCTTTTCACATGCACAAGAAATCAATATAATGAATTGGATCTTAAGTATTACATTAAATATGACTTTGTCATATATGCATTGTGTAATATGTGTATGTAAGAAAGGCAGCTACTATATGATTCAAGTTGGCAGATACATGATACTCTGCCTAGAAGGGTGGGCTGATTAGCATTATTTTAAACATCAAAAGCAGAAGGGGATATGATATGATTATGATTATCGACAGGCTAGGGGTGTTAAATCTCATACATGATGCACCTAAATGTTCCTATTGATATAACATGATATGATATGATATTGCACGGGATAATATATTGTATGATAAGAAAAACACACATGACATGATTAACTAGGATACTTAACTTGTAGTGTGTAATATATTGATGATGTATATATGATAATATGAATTAAATATTATGATTCATATAATGATTCCCTATTATTCATGATTATTGTTCCTATTGATATGATACGATATCAGGTTGTACATATCAAATACTATATAATAAGATATATGTGATGATATATTTAATCATGCTAATATGAGTTGACTATTATGACACATGATATTAAGTACTGTATTGATGGTATTCTGATATTCATGAACATATGATATGAAAATACCATATTAATCAGAATACCTAATGTATCATTTATAAGATATGAACTACAATATGCATAATATTTATCATTGAATAGATTCATGTACAACATGATGACATATAATAAATATAATATCACAATGATAATTTTAGTCATGCTTCCACTATATATGAAAATTTATAGTTCGGTTATGATTTTATTGCATATAATATACGTACATGAGCAGCCTAAGGATTTACTTGAATAATTCCTATTTAGTGTTCATGAATCATTGATTGATAGCATGCATATTTGTCCATTTTCGTGCATTGAATACAGTTGTAGGTTCCGTGTAGCCTATTGTGCTATTTGGTCATTTTGTATGTTTATATATTTTCAGGATGGGTGAGGCCCTAATGGAGTAAAATCGAGGTTTTTGTTAGTGGTATATTTCTTCTAACATTATAGATAAATTCTTTTGTAATAATAAGACAATTGTATTTTAATGAGATTATTAAAAGAATCATAATTATTGTATAAAATATTTTAATATGAATTCATCTAAGATATGTATATGTATTGATTGATGTTATCTTTTTTTTCTATAGGTTGATGAGTTTAGTGGCCCAGTTATTGAATTGGATGATAAAAAGAAATTATCTCTAATAAAAGAACTTTGGCAAATCTGCTATCTCACACTTAATCTGATATAACCTATTAAGAAATCTGGGTTATATTGGGATGGGCCGTAACAACATATAAGCATGTAGAAATGATTGTTGCACATGAACCAATAAGAGGAGTTGGGTAGAAAGTTATCTCTCTCTAAGATACATGCAATGTCACATCAAAGGAAGAGTGGATGCTAGATCTAAATGGATATTTGTAAGTGTAATAGTGTTAATATCATTAATACGTATAATATATTACTGTTGTTTATTTTATTTAAGTTAGTCCTAATTTTAATATTATTTAGGATAAATTTATGAGATTAAAAGAGGAATCTAGTCACTCATCTACATAAGGAGCTTCTTTCCCATAACAAGATGTCGATTTATAGACATAGGCTAATGGGAAATTAAAGAAAAATATATTGTATGGAGCTGGGTCTCATGGTTGTGTATTATATGCACCACCATCTTATATAGCTACTAATATGCCATCACAACCACATGGCATACAAGAGTAAGTGAGGAGTTTGGTCACTATTATAATTGTGAAACTCCATAGTCAGGTGGAAGCTATGTGTTCCGATGACTTGATATAACTCGGCCATGGTGATAGAGTTAACTCAAGGTTGACAGTGACAATCGAGCAATAGAGTTTTGATGGCAGTGGTTGGTCAGCAAGGGTTCACTAATAGTGGCGCTCAGGGACTCTTTAAGCTTCATAGCTTTTTTTAAATATCTAGCCAATTAGTCCTCTTCATGTAGGCAGAGGAGTGCTTATTTAAAGGTTCTTTAGTGGCATGCTTCATAAATATGGAGAAAATTCAAAACAAATATGGAGTATTCAATTATAAACTATTTCTTTAGAATTTAAGTGCCTTAATGGCATCTCCAACAGAAAATCCTATTTTTCACTTCAAAATATAGTAACTGTTGCAATTAGGTATCCTGAGCTTGTGATTTTGATAATAACAAATATTATGGATTATCTTCTTATTTCTCTTAGTATTTATATTGCACATTTGCTTTTGTGTGTACTAACATTTCAAGCATATCATACACTGTGCAATGGAAGATTCAGGGCTTAAGTCTTGGTAAAATATAATATTGTTTTGCATAAGTATACATTTTTCTTTATTTATTTTATATTTCTTGAGTCATAGTCATGTAAAGGTGTATGCTAACTTGGCAATCGTGCACACACACATGGGGGAGAGAGAAAATGAATTTCAAAATTTTTGAACTAATCGTATCGTATGAACTAGGTCGTACTGTACGATCAATTATTCAGAAAATTCATTAAAATGGCTAATTGAATAATTAATATTTTTTAACTAATCATACTGTATGAACTAGATTGTATGGGATGATCAGTTTATCTCAGAAACCCTAGTCACCAATCAAATTTAGGTAATTATTTTAATATTTAAATTTTGAATAGATCGTACAGTACAAATTCATTCATACTGTATGATACTCAAATTAATACCTAAATTAATTTTCATGATTAGTCAATCAAATCAATGTTTATTTTATATGGCAGATCGTACCCTACGATGTATATTATATATTACGATTGTCATAGATGAATTTTGATCATCCCAGGGATTATCCTAGGTAAATTTTAATTTTTGAACTAATCATATTGTACAATATAAATTGTACGGTATAATTCGATCATCCGAGAGATTATCTTGTATGATCTTAAGATGAATGAACTAATCATATCGTATGATTTGATGATCATATAATATGATCGGTATGTAAAGTTTGAACAATTCATACCACGATTGTTTAAGCCGTACTGGACGAAATAGGTTTTTGACCTAATTGTACTAAATGAACCCAGACCGTACAATACAAACAAAAACAATTAAATTTAAAATGTAAGGTTATTTTGAAGCCTCATATTGAAGCTCTCTCATCAGACATTTTAAAAGTCTTAGGCTATTAAGAGATTTTTATGAGGGTGCTTAAGAGATAGTGGAGTTTTAGAGAGGGAAAAGGAGAAGTTGTGAGAGGGAGAAGTAGTGTGAGGGTATTCATGCAGTTTCTCCAAGTAAGCTTCTACCTTGGTTCCTCCAAGTCTCTTTGTTGATCTTTTGGGCTACTCCAGGGAGAAATTCTTCAAGGCTGAGGATCCCTGGGTTCTCTACCTCACCAGGAGGGTGAAAAGGATTCCAAGTTCTATGCCTCACTAGGAGGGTATAAAGGATTAAGATTCTCAACCACACCATGGAGTGATGGAAGTGATTTTGTAAGGGCTTCTTTGCCTTGCTATGAGAGCTAAAGGAGAGTCGCTAAAGGTGTAATGCAATACCCAGAGAGGAGGACTACAGGGAGTGGCAGTAAGTCAAGATTTGACCGAACCACTATTAAATTTTTGGTGTGCTCATTATTTTTATACTTTTATTTCATGTATTTTTATTTCCTGCATATTATTGTCCAGACATCTGAGATGATAATATATTATGATAGCGTTGGATTATTTTTGTGAAAATTTTATTATAAAAAATTTTAAAATCAAAAGTAAAAAAAATATTTTTATGTTCAGTCAAAAATATAAATTTCATTTTGTTCTTTGATATTTGCTTTTGCTTGTGTTGTAGCTTGACATCTTTTTAAAAAAAACAAACCTTTAAGATGAAGGAATTTTTAAATCACCAATTCACCCATCTCTTGGTTTGCCTTAGGCAGTTCAAGTCGATCTAACGACCCAAATGAACTTTCAATTGGTATCAGAATGGGTCTCAGAATTAGTGAATTAGAAATCCTTAAGAAAATATCAAATGAAACATTTTGGAAGTAGGAATCTTGCAGAGAGTTGTTCAATAACTCGTCCACCATTATTTGATAATACTCTATTTAATTTTTGAAAAATTTGTATGTCTACATTTTCACAATCAATGGACTTTAGAATATGACATATGATACGAGAAGGTTATTATGCATCGTGTAAACTTGTGAATGTCATCAAAGTTGAAACAACTTTTAGTGAATGGAGCTTTGAGGATAGAGATCTTGTACAATTTAATGCTAAATATTTGAACTAAGTGCACTTAAATTAGTTGACTATATGAGAGTCTCCACCTATACTACTCGCAAGGATATCTAGGATAGATTGTGTATTACTTACGAGGGTACAAGTGAAGTTAAATAGTCTTGGTTAAACATTTTGCTCCGTGATTACAAACTATTTTGCATGAAATCTAATGATATTGTCTCTGACATGTACATTAGATTTACTCACATAGTGACATCCTTGCATGCTTTAGGTAGAGAACTATCAAACTCTAAGAAAGTGAATAAAGAACTTTGTTTCTTGCCTGATAGGTTAGATGCAATAGTCACTACTATTTATGAATCTAAATATTTAAATTTTTACACTATTGATAATCTACTTGGCTCTCTTATTGCTTACGAGCAAAATGTGAGCCAAAGACTTTTGAATGCAAGTGATAGGAGGAAGGAGAAGACTGTGATTCTGAAGGTTGATGATTCTGATAGCAAAAGCTCTGCAGCTAAACAAGATGATGATATAACATTATGACCTAGCAATTCAAGAGCTTTCTAAACTGAAGGCGAAGACATCATCAACAGTGAAACAAAGGTAAATTAGGTAAAAGTACAAAAGTTTTCACTGACACTATCTTCTTTGAATGTAAGAAGCCAGGTCACTTATGGTTTGATTACGCCAATCTTAAAACTCACCATACAAAGGAGAAGGGAGAATAAAGGACAAATTTTAAAAAGGGGAATCAAAGGACACAAAAGACTTTCTGGGTAGGCTCTGCCTCATATTCATCAGAACACGATGCAAAGGAAGAAGTAACAAATTTTGTGCCTTATAGAAAATGATAATCTTGATCTTTTTGATTAAGATGAGATATGTCAATTATCCTATGATGAGATATTTACTATTTCTAAAAAAAATCATGACTCATATAAAAAGCTAAAGAAACAATATGTTAATTTAATTTTTTGATCTAAAATGTGAGCATGATTTATGTTAAACAACAAGCTAATTTTAAATCCGAGAATATTTCATTAGACAAAGAGCATGCATCTCTATTAGATGAATTTGATGATTTGAATAAGAAATATATTGACTAACCAAGTCACAAAATTCCTTGAAATTTGAACATATTGAATTAGAGGATGCATTTAAGGATATAAAATCACTTGCAAATGAACTAAACCATATTGAGCATGCATTGACACTTGAAGTTAAGAGTGCAAATGAATTCTTGAGAGAGAAAATTCATGCACTTCAAAATAATAAACCACCACCTACACTAACACAATGGTATAACCCCAAAATATAGCATGCATCTCACATCTCTAGAAGGAAGTACTACCACTCACATAGGTTAGTGAATCAATTTCCAGGTGTTAGGTGCTATTTTTGTGGCATCATAGGATTCATAGCCCGCACTTACATTATTCACTGTAGAACACATCTAGTGTGGAGGCCAAAGTCATTTGCATCAAAACACATCATACATCTATCTCATCCATTAAAGCATATTGAGAAACCCAAACTCACTTGGGTTCCCAAACCTAACCTTTGATTGATATTGTACGGATGCTCTCACAAAAGACCTAGTGAGAGTATGTGGTACCTAGATAATGGATGTTCATGTTACATAAATGGAGATGTTAAGCAATTCATCACGTTGGAGGCCAAAGCTAGAGGCAAGGTTATACTAGGAGATAAAATCACAAGGAAAGTGGTGTGTTTAGGTATGATTGGTAACTCTAAAAATTTTTTTATTAAATTTTTTTTACTAGTAGATGGGTTGAAACATAACTTCCTAAGTATTAGTCACCTGTGTGATAAAAGATTTCACATAAAATTTTTATCTACAAAATGTTTGATTAGTTTAAATAGAAAAATTATTATAGAAGGAAAAATAATAAATAATGTTTACATGCTTGATTTGAATTATGTTGATTATTCAAATTTCTTATGTTTGAAAACTATTGTTGATGAATCATGGCTATAACATAGGAGATTATTTCATGCAAGTATGAAGACACTTTGGAAAATAACTTAGGAAGACCTAGTTAGAGGCATACAAAAGTTAGAATTCTCTAAGGACCACCTATGAGGTGCCTACCAATTAGGAAAATAATTCAAATCACCATTTCATTCCATTAAGGACATTACCACCTCTAGGCCACTAGAGATCTTGCATATGGACTTATTTGGGTGAGTTAGTACAGTCAGCTTAGGTGGGAAAACCTTTGAATATGTAATAATTGATGATTACTCTAGAATCATCTGGGTTAGATTCTTATCTCATATGTTTGAGGAATTTAGAACATTCTCCACTTGGATTCAATAAAAATTAGGATGTGAAATATCTATTATCCATAGTGATCATAGTGGAGAATTTCAGAATGATAGATTCGAATCCTTCTATAAGGAGTTAGAAATTGAACATAACTTTTCTGCCCCTAAGACCCCTCAGTATAATGGGGTAGTTGAATGAAAGAATATAATCTTAGTAGAAGCTGCTAAGACAATGCCAGCTGAATATTCTCACCCTAAATATTTTTTAACAGAAGCAGTAAATACTTCTTTTTATATTTTGAATAGGGTAAATGTTAAATCAAAACTCAAAAAGACACCCTATAATTTACTTAAGGGAAGGACACCTAATCTTTCACACCATCATGTCTTTGGATGTAAGTGCTTCATTCTTATAAATGGAAAATATCCTCTAAAAAAATTTGATTCCAAATCTGATGAATGAGTCTTCTTAGGTTATTCCTTTATAAGTAAAGCTTATAGGATCTTTAATAAGAGGACTTTAGGTGTAGAAGAGGCAACCGATGTAGTATTTGATGAATCTGATAAATCTGGTGAGCCTAGGTAAGAAGAAAAAGAGGTAGAAATTATCCAAGGAGTAGAATCTATTGTCCTAGGAGATAGAGAAGAACCTCAAGAATTATTGCCTAGAGAATGGAAATTCTCATCTAGTCATCCTAGGGAGCTCATCTTAGGAGATCCATCTATAGGAGTTAGAACTAGGCATGGACTTAGAAAGGAGATTAGTCATTCTACATTCATCTCTATGGTAGAACCCACAAGTGTAGATTAAGCTCTATCTGATGAATTATGGATCCTAGCTATACAAGAAGAGTTAAACCAATTTTTTAGGAATGATGTATGGGAGTTGTTTAGCAGACCTAAGGACCATAGTATAGTACACTACAAAAAAAATTAACTTTTAACAACATATATAATCTATGGAATTTTGATGAGTGAAAAAGATAGTGGCATATAGGGCTATCATTAATAAAATTAGCTTAGAATATTATCATCAAATATTTCATTAGATAAAATTTAAAATTGCTAGAATTAATTTAAGATAAGTATGATCAAAATTTTCATTTAGTCGATTTCATATTCTATCTTAAAACCAATTCTTATTTCTTAATCCTCTTCATTTTGCAATTTCCCGATTGAATTAATTTTTATCAAGTTCAAGTCTTCTTCCTCAAGGTTGTGTTAAATAAGAAAATGTTTTTATTCATGCAAATTAAATCTTCTTACTCTCCATCTTGAATGTTTAAATCTCAAAAACAAAGAGGTTGAATTCTTCCTTCCTCAGAACTTTTTTGGCATATTTACTTGAAAGATTTGACCCTTTAATGCCATAATTTAGCTATGTTGATGGACAAAATCACATAGAAAGTTAAACCTTTAAGGAAACACTTA
Organism: Dendrobium chrysotoxum; assembly: GCA_019925795.1. NCBI lineage: Eukaryota > Viridiplantae > Streptophyta > Magnoliopsida > Asparagales > Orchidaceae > Dendrobium > Dendrobium chrysotoxum. The sequence goes on along the minus strand of CM034309.1, from coordinate 32,168,910 downwards.
TAAATTATTTTTTAATTGGAATCACTCATTTTTCTATTCACAACAACAAATTATAACCTATGAGCTTGAACTTCTTTGTCAAACTTCAAAGCATCTATTTTCGTGTATTCACATATAACATACGAACTACATGCAAGAAAATATATAAATTACATTGGATACAATCACATTAATTATAAAATTTTAAATGTGATGGGACATAAAAATTGCATATATAAGGTCACAATTTTTTGATCGTGAGAAAGTAATATTTAATTGTTAGTCATATATTTTTATAAACTTTGAATTTATGTACAATTTGGGTAGTTCTTTTGAGAGCCTCTTTTGAGCTCAATGTAACCTAACTCCTAAGCCCACCAACCATCAACCCTATAACCAGCTCCCCTCTTGCAGTTGTTGTTGGCTTTCTGCTCCTGACTTTTTTGGCCTCCTACACTAATGAAGTCCTAGTCACTGTCTCTTATCGATGGCACTATTTCCTATTCATGTTTTCATGGCTTCCTCTCTTTCACAACATAGGTTGATAATTTTGTTTTTATTTGGTCCGCCCTCACTCAAGAGTCCTTACTTTCCTCCTCTTGTAAAAGTTCTGTGCCCCCAGCTATGTTCCCAAAATGACATGGAGCAAGTTTCATAATTTTATTTTAATTGGAACGAGTGTCCCTTTATATGATTATTTTAGATGAAATAAGTATAACCCCATAGGTATATCTTAAATAAAGTGAGTTTGGCTCATTTAATGAGTGCTATTTATCATATTTTTATTTTATTTAACATGGATATCATATATCATAATTGGATTTACATGCAATATATTAACATCCTAGAAGAAGAGGCTTAAGAAAGGAATTTTTATATGGAGTTCAATTATTTATAGGTTTCTCATGTCAATAACAAATTATTCTTGAGTGTAAAATTAGATGTGCATATTTGAAATATAAGAATAAAATTTTACAATCAATTGATAAAATACATGTGAATGTATCTAAAAGAAGGTTCTTATTGAATTATGATATTAAGGAGGAACTAAATAATGAAGCTAAAAAAATTTATGATCTATTAAGTGATGCAGAACAATCTCTCTAGGCTGGTTATAATAATCATTCAGAGGTATCTATAGCTATCAGAATAATTAGCATTACCTCCAAGTATAACATGTCTTAAGCAATTTTAACTAATTTTTATGAGCTACTAAAGGAGGTTGCATCATCTAATAATTTGGAACGTATAGTTACTATAAAGAAAAGAAAATAGTCTTAAAATTGGGTTTAAACACAATAAAATTTAATTTTTTTGTGAATCGATGCATGGTTTTACAAAATAAAGATATTGAATTACAAAATTGTAAATATTGTAACAGAAATAAATATAAATCGCATACTAAAAAGAGTATCAAAGATGTTCCTAAAAAAAGAATGCACTACTTGCATTGAATACCATAACTAAAATGGTTATATTTTATACCCAGTTTAATTGAACACATGATATGATATAAATGCCGTTAAAATGCAATAGGTGTGATATATCATTGCTTTTTTATGGTGAAGCATAGAAGAATTTTAATAAAATATTTATAGAGTTTATAATTGATAAACAAAATGTTAGATTATGTCTTTGTATGTAAGGTTTTAGACCAAATAATCAAGCAGCTAGCCCGTATTCATATAAGCCATTTATTATTGCTCACTATGACTTACCACCAGTGTTACGCCTCATAACTCCTTATATGATTCTTAAAGAAGGGAAACTATAAGATTAAGTGATCTGTTGAACATTACATGACATTCAAGAGAGGGGCTCAATTAGATTGGGGAAGAAAATAATTTGGGGGGGTGGGGGGGATGGTGGTGACTTCGTTATTATGTGGGATTTTAATGAGAATGCCTAAACTAGACAACGAAATAGGGAGGATTGGGCTTCTGGTGAGGGTGGTTATGGTGCTTCGCTTTGTATTAATAATACTATTTCTTCCACTGAGCATAAAAGGAGGAAAGTATGTTATCTTCTTTTAATTATTTAATTTACGCATGCATATGTAATGACATCTTCTACAATAGTTTTTTTTTCTTAAAGATAGTAGTCAGGTGACTATGATTAAATCTTCTACATTAGTTAAATTGCATACAGTAACTTGATAGGAAAGCATATATTATTTAAGATTTATAAAAATTGTCATGCATATCTAGAAATTTCTTCATGGGAGCGCTATAATGATGGCGCTGCAACACTGCCCTCTTTGTTAGATATGTGCTTGGAGGCTGGCAATGTGACATTAAATATATGGCACAAAGTTCTGAGGTCTTTATTTTGATTGTCTGAAATCTTCCCTTGGGAGCCCTGTGACGCTGAAAAATTGTGGTGCTATAGTGCTAGGTTAAAATTTTGAAAAAAATGCAAACCCATTATTAAAACCTAATAAAAATCTAAAAGCACGTCATTGCATTCATTCGCCAAGAGAAGGAAGAAGAGAGGAAGATTTTGGGGGACTTTGGGCTTATTTCATCTGTCGATCCAATTGCAAATATTATTCATCTCTAAGAGGCTAATGTTATCCTATCTATGATTTCAATGATATTACTATTTGAGTGATTTATGTATTTCTATTTTGTTAGAACTTATAAAAGTTATGATATCTCGATATTTATTAAATTTTAACCATGTAAATTTCAATATGTTGTAGATCTGCTCATTCTGCACCTACTGACACGATCATATTAGATTTTCATTAGTTATTTTTTAAATTTGAGGCATATTATCTAAATAATAATAATAATAATAATAATAATAATAATAATAATAATAATAATAATAATAATAATAATAATAGAGTATTGCATTCGATCTAGACAGAATGAATGGCATGCATGCTTAAAAAAGTTTATTTTGACATTACATGCATAATTGATATGACTCATTTTATCATAACATAAGCATTATCGTTCATATGTTGAGATTATAAGTATTTGGAAATAAACATATTGCATTGTCTTATACACATACTTATATTGATTTACATGTCATTTCACATGCACAAGAAATTAATATAATGATTTAGTTCTTGAGTATTATATTAAACGTTATTTTTTCATATATGTGTTATGCAATAAGTGTATGTAAGAATGGTTGCTACTATATGATTCAGGTTGGCAAAGATATGATACTCTGCCTCAGAGGATGGGCCGATGAGCTTTATAGGGTTTGTTGTGTGAACCTGATACATGATGAAAAGTATAAGAGGATATGATATGATTATGATTACCAATGGGCTAGGGGTGCCAAATCCTATGCATGAGGCACCTAACTTTACGAGATTAAAAGAGGAATCTAGTCATTCATCTACATAAGGAGCTTCCTCCCAATGAAAAGATGTTGATTTGTGGACATAGGCTAATGGGAAATATATATATATATATATATATATATATATATATATATATATATATATATATATATATATATATATATATATATATATATATATTGTATGGATCTGGGTCTTATGGTAGTGTATTATCTACACCACCATCATATATAGCTACTAATATGCCATCACGGCCGCATGACATACAAGGGTTAGTGAGGAGTTTGGTCATTATTAGGTCTTATGGTAGTGTATTATCTACACCACCATCATATATAGCTACTAATATGCCATCACGGCCGCATGACATACAAGGGTTAGTGAGGAGTTTGGTCATTATTATAGTTGTGAAACTCCAGAGTCAGGTGGAAGCTATGTGGGCCTGACCTGATATAACTCGACAACGATGGCCGAGTTAGCTCATGGTTGACAACAACAATCGAGCAACAGAGTTTTGATCGCTGTTGTTGGTTGCTGAGGGTTATAGTAGAGCTCGAGTGGAGCTCCGGGGCTCTTTAAGCTTCATAGCTTTTTTTAATCTCTAGCCAATTGGTCATCTTCATGTTGGGAGAGGGGGGCCTATTTATAGGTTTTTGAGTGGCATGCTTCAGGAATATGGAGAAATTTCAAAACAAATATAGAGTATTCATCTATAGATAATTTCTTTGGTATTTAAGTGCCTTAAGGGCATCTCCAATTAATATTTTGAAGCTTCCAAATAAACTTTAGGCCATGGATTTAGGATCATTTGTGCTCGGATTGGACTTTATAGTGTCATTGGGTTCATCTCAACGAGATGTGCAATTCGACTATAAGTTTGTAAAAATTGGAGTTTGGATGGTCACAAATTTAATTTTGATTGTTTTCAAACCAAATGTCGATCAAGGTTTATTTTAGGTGATGTATCAATCAAGGTACAATTTTGGTCCAGATGTTCTTGGAAATCATTGATTTATTTTGAGATTAGTATTATTTATTTATAATTTGTATTGCACTCATGTTAAAGTAAATCCAACGATTTTGTGCACCTATAGTTTCTAAAAATGTTATTTGAATATCCTAAAAAGAAAAATTTCAAATAAATTTCTAATTCTTAGATAACATTTTTTTAATTTTAAATTAAAAGATTATCTGGAAATTTTTAAAACTAAGTATCATTTAAATTATAATTAAGGAATTAACCAACATTTAAAAAAACTTTAAAACTCGCCAAAGTCGCCCGTTTAACAGGCAACTTATGGGAGTAAGTCGCCTGTTTAACGGGCGACTTACTCCATTTCCTTAACCCCCGTGAAGACCCCATTTTCTGCCCTAAAATCGCAAACGGCGCAACACATTTCTGGAGTTCAGCTTCTTCCGCGAGGTAAGCTCGTTTGAATTTTTTTTTGTGTTAAATTTCTTTCCTTTAGTAGTATTCTTCATTTGAGTGGATTATGTTGAATGTTTAGGGTTCCTTTAGTGATTAGAGTTAAGATTTGTGTATGCTATGTGTTTTTTTATTGTGAAAGCATGAAGATTAGTTTGATCTGTGGACAATAATTAGTTCTTGCTAGGATTTGTTTGAGATAATATATAATGATATTATTTTCAGAGATATAATGTGTTGAACATATAGTTTTAACATCAATGTGGAAGTCAGAAGTAACTCTTACCAAGTTTGAGGGATTATAAGGGATATTCAATTCTAAGATTATTTTAATGATATATATATTTAAATATATTGACTTAAATGCTTATGTGTGGTTTCATTTATTTAATTGTAGGTTATCATAAGCGATACGTAGTAGTGCAACAATGTATGGATGGGGAGCATCATTTGTCCTTATGTATGGCGACAATTGTCTTTGGATGATAGATATTCACCAATATATATTGGGGGGAATAGCCGGCCCTTGCAAGTGTCTGCTAAGATAAACTTAGAGCAACTAAAGATTAGGATTCTGAAAGCCCTTAAATATGATACGTCGAAGCACACAGTAAACTTAGTTTGTCATCTGCCTTTAGGGAATGAGTTCATAGCTTCAGCTGTGGAGGATGATGAGGTATTTCAGATGGTGTTATCGCATGCAATTGGGCAGATACTTCTACTTTATGTAGAGGTTGAAGGCACTGATGCGATTCCACATTGACATAAGTGGAGGCATTAGTGTTTTGTATCATGAACCTTTTAGTTGCTTTAGTTAGATTTTGCTGTTGTTTTTTTTATCTCATTATGCTACTATTAGTAAGAAAAAGTAGTTCAATTTTATAATTTTGCTCTTTCATTTAATTACTTATAGAATCTCTTAACTCAACAACACAATTTTTATTTTGACCTACAAAATAAGAATTACTTCTGGATGGAGTTTGACTAAAAAAGCATAAGATAGAATGATCCATTTAAGTAAAGTTGCATTACCTCTATTATATTTATATGAGAAACCTAATGATATTTAGAGAGTTGTGGTAGACATTAGAATAGTTGCATATTAAATATTTCTAAGAAAGCTTAAAGATATGAATGATTTGAGAGACAATATAATGGTAGGCACCATCCAAGATATATCAATATAAATTGATTTGACAATATAATTTTGTAGGATTTGAGTTGACATTACAACTCAGAAAAAAAATCCATAAACTAGTACTCATACAACAGAATTTTTGTTTTTGTTTTTTAAACTAAAAGGGGTAAGTCGCCCGTTAAACGGGCAACTTACTAGCAGTAACTTTTCTCGTTGCTTGTCTGCTTGTCCAGCATATAACGGCTAGCTGAGACAGGGTGGGGGTAATGAGCATAAGTCGCCCATTAAACGGGAGACTTATATAGCAAGTCGCCCGTTAAACTGGCGACTTTGGCGAATTTTAAAATTTTTTGAACGTTGGTTAATCCATTAATTATAATTTAAATGATACTTAGTTTTAAAAATTTCCCAAGATTATTCTTTTAACTATTGATGTAACACTTCCTATTTACAATATTAACCATTTTATGTATTTTTCTTTTAGTATCATGAGGTTTTAACTGATATATAAGAGTTTTATTTATTTATTCAGCATCTAAACTATCAAATTATTCTCTTAACACAGATGATATTTCAATTATAATACAAATTTTCCTTGAATTAGTATAAGGTCAAAATAGGACGACTACAGTATTTTATAAAATGAATTGTGAAGTTCTTGTAGAGAAATTAACTTAGCTATTTCGGTTACAAAAAGCAGTTTTTTACTGCAAAAATTTTTAAAAAACAATGAGAAATCAATAATCAAACAAAATTGTGATTGATATATAAGCAAAGCAGCTAGAAAACTGTCCCAAACGGACCCCATGATTTGCTTTTGCTCTCAACTAGTAGTCTTTCAACTACCAATTTTAAAATGTCTTCACGAAATTCGGCATATTAAATCATATGATACTGATCAAATTTATCATGTCTTGTATATCATATATGCTCCTACTTAATTCACATGATTGTACATTAAATCTAAATTTGAAGCCCTTCACATTGATAGTACTATACAATGAAAAAAAAATCATAGCAGTATAAATGAAAATTCTGTGATAGATTACGAAGTAACAATATTCTTAGCCTATATAAAGAACATATATCTTTCAAATGTTTCTTTAGAGCATGGGGCAAAGCTTCATTATTCTTATAGGTGTATTAAGAGTTTCACACTTACAATATAAGTTTGTGATTTCCTTTCAACTCAAAAAATTATGCTTAAAAATAATTATTTAATCATAATTTTAAATAATGAGACAAAATATATTTATGATTTAAGATAATTATATCATTTATGTATATAATTGTTTTTAGGGGTAACTATAAATTAATATATATTTAGTCACAATTACAAACTTTTTGTTCTAGTTTAAGTTTAGATGAGGAATACCAAAATGAGATTTATACTTTTCTCAAGGATTCATATCAAAATCAATTGATTAAATCACCTTTGTCACATGGATAGTTTAAGAAGCGTTGAAAATAAGGTGTCATAAATATTGATGATGTCAAAAGGTTTTTTTCTTTTTTTAATTGAATCCAGGATAGTTTAGTCCATTACTGATGGGGTACTAAGATGCTTTAAGAGAGATTGGTGGCTAAATATATGAAATCTTACGGGTTTGATGTGCTGGTTGAGAAACAGATAGATTATATTGGTGAGAAAAAACAAGATAATAATAGTAATGAAGTTCATGGTGAGAATTGAAGGTGTATGGGATTAGAGAGGAGCTTTTGATCAAAGTTCTTATCGATCCCATGATGGCGATAATAAAAGGCTATATCTTTTACTAATTGAGCATGCTAATTTAAGCTTTTTCATATATGCAGAGGAAATAACAAGAAAATATCTGAATAAAAAATATCATCTATAATGAATATATATGCATAAAATTATAATTATTGCAGATTCTTATAATAAATATTTAATACATTCGATATTATCGATACGGTACTATCAACAAAATAGAAAACCTCTTTGCCAAACCACTTGATGGTTATGCTTATTGTCGATTTCTTTGCAAGTTGGGCATTCTTGACATTTCAATTACAACTCTAACTTCAGGGATAATATTGGACCAAAATTACGGAGGAGGATTTCAAATGTTCATATCACCCAAATTTTTGGGCTTAAAAGTAGGAAAATATTATTATTCTATATTTACTTGAATTGCCTTTATTACTATAATAGGTTATCTATTCCCTATATTTTCTTATATTTGAATTTTATAATTTTTTTCAATATATATTTAGTAGTTGAGTGAGAGAATAAGATTTATAATAATATTTTTATCCTTCTTTGTGTTTATCATTTTCACATCTAAAAAAACCTTCACTCTTAAATGGCAGACTCAAATCTCCCTTCCCAAGTAGAAATCCCTACCTCCAAAACCCCACACATTATTCCAACCCTTCATTATCATGGCATCCTCTCAAAAAAAGGCAAATGGACATCAGAAATTTACAGTTGGCGTGATTCTGAAATCATATATCTCGGTGTCTATTCCACGCCAGAAATGGCCGCCATTGCTTATGATGTGGCTGCGCTTGCATTCAACGGGGACAAAGCGGTGTTTAATTTTCCTGATGCAATACGGTCACATCCCGTGCCAAAATCGAATTCAATTGTTGATATTCAAGCTGCAGCAGCCTTAGCAGCAAAACGGTTTGGTGCAAGGCCTAAGACTATGGACACATCTGAGGTGTCACCACAAGAGACAGGTGAGTGTGTGGATGAGGAGGAACTACTCAATATGCGACAGATTTTGATTGAGATGGCAGAGTGGTTGATGGTGAGTCCACCAAGATTTGACCCTCCTAAGTCTGATTAGCCGATAGAAGTCTTGGAAGATAATAATTTATGGAATTTTGATGAGTAAAAAGGATAATGGCATTTTGGGCTATCATTAAGGAAATTAGCTTGGGATATTCTCATCAAATATTTCATTAGATATAATTTAATATTGTTGGATTTATTTTGAGATAAGTATGATCAAAATGTTCATTTATTTGTATTTCATATTATATCTCAAAACCAATTCTTATTTCTTAATCCTCTTTCATTTTGCAATTTCTCAACTGAATTAATATTTATTAAGTCCAAGTTTTCTTCCTCAAATTGGGTTGAATAGGAAAATGTTTTTATTCATGTTAATGAATTCTTCTTCCTCTCCATCGTGAATGTGTAAATCTCAAAAACAAAGAGGCTGAGTCTTTCTTTCCTTAGAACTTTTCGACATATTTACTTGGAAGATTTAACCCTTTCATATCATAATGCGGTTACATGGTTGAACAAAAATCACATAGAAAGTTAATTCTTTATGGAAAATCTTATAAATTATTTTTTTAATTATAATCACTCATTTTTATATTCACAACACCAAATTATAATCTATAAGCTTGAGCTTGTTTTGTAGACTTCAAAGCATCCATTTATTAATTTTCGTGTATTCAGATATAACATATGAACTGCATGCAAACAAATATATAGAACACCTTGTATACAATCACATGAATTATAAAATATTAGATGTGATGGGCCAAAAAATTGGAAATATAAGGTCACAATTTTTTTGGCTTGACAAAGTAATATTAATAGTTTCATATATTTTTTTTAAATGTGACTTTTATAATTTAGGCGTAGTTCTTTTGATAGCCTCTTTGCTCTCAAAGTAACCCAACTCCTAAGCACCAACCATCAACCTAGCCACTAGCTCCGCTCTCGCACTTGTTGCTGGCTTCCTCGCTCATGACTTTTTCGGCCTCCTACACTATTAAAGCCCTAGTCATCATATCTTGTCGATGGCACGATTTCCAATTCAAGTTTTTCTTGCTTCCTCTCTTTCACTACAAATAAACACAAGATGAAAGAATAAAAATGAACACCCATCTAAATATCGTTTTTACAAAAAATCTCAAATAGTCTTTCCTTTAAACAACTTATAAATTCATAGGTACCTTAAATTAAACCCTGAGAAAAGGAGCCAAAATCTACATTCAATTTAGTTTTGCAAAAGAAATCTCAAATTCTAGAATATCCTACATCAAATAAAAATGTTTGTAAAAAGATGTAAAGCATCTCCATTGAATAAGAATTCTCAAAAGCTACATTAACGCATGCCGTTGGAAACATCATTGGCTATGTTATTATTTTTAAGGATATTTTGGCGATAAAAGAATTATTAAATCCTTGTACACCTTTTATGCAAGAAGTGTATTCATTGATCTATCTAGTTCATGGCATTAATAGGTAAACAAGTCAAGTTATTAATCAAGCTCGAGTTTATTGTGAGCTTAATCAAGTCGAGCTCAACTTAAGGTTAACAATTACATATTTGCCCAGAATATTGAAATAAAAGGAACAATAATATGGGAGATATGGTGGCTTTGATGTGCTGAGAAATTTGAAAATAAAAAACAAAAATTTTTTTGAGAGAGATTCATATTGACTTTTATCGCATAGCATACATCAAAAAAAAAAAAAAAATTCAAACTATCTTTGTTACTTTTCACAAAAAGGGAACAAAAATCCATAATTTAGGGAACCCAATCTTGAATTTAAAATTCAAAAAATGAACTTACATTTTTAAAGTTAAAATTCATCTCTATCCTTAAGTGGTCGGACAAATGAGGTAGGTTAGGCATGCTTATCATATTGTCATTATCATCATTCAACCGTGCATATTTTCTATCCCAATCTTGACCACAACCACAGGAAATCTCCATCAAGAGATCAGATCATCAATACTTAAATGAATACGATCTCTTTGGTATTTTCAGAATCTCAAGGCCAAATCATGTGTTGTTTCTTCTTATAAACATCTTTAAACTGGATAATTAGATTGGTAGTAACCTTCACGAACTAATCAACAATTACAGGTCCTCTTTTAAGAAGATTTCACACTTGTGAAATCATATCTTTAGGTGGAGGAAGGTTGATTTTCTTGGGGAAAACTGATCATCATGCAGATCTTCATGCAGATTTTATAATAAAGGATTCTTAATTTGTATTTGGTCTTAGTCCGTTGCTCTTTTGGAATACAATTTTTTCTTTCATACACAATTTTTTATCACTCATTGAACACCTTCACTTTGGCTGAATCAGTCTAAAAAATTGTACAAGAATTGCTTATGTGAAGACGTGTATTATAATAGGATGATCTGTTTTTCAAGGTGCACGAATAGATTAACAAAATGATGCAAACATTATATTTTGATTTTTATTCGCAATCTACCAAAAACTTCTGATATAATCTGTGGACGGCAATCGTGAGCCATTAGTCTTGAACTTTGGTTTTGTGTGGCTTGAGTTCCAAAAGCGAGGCAGAACAATCTATCCAAGAAGCCAAAAATTAGGATTCTGTAGCATTTACAACATAGAAGTTTTAAAAAAGAAAAAAATGGTGCATGTAGAATAGAAAGGATGTAGACTAATTCAAAAACAAGATTTATGGATTACCCCAGTAATGAAACTAAGTTATAGCAGCAATATCTCACCGCACAGGATCATGAAAATAGAGAATATAACCCCTATTTAAACGCAGAACAACCTTGAGATTTTCCCAACCTTCGCAGAAGAAATTCTCCAAGTTCAGATCACACTTGCACAATACAAATTTATAAATAATTATAAGGTAAGAAAGAACCAATCCATAAAAACGTAAACAAGAAGAGTATAACTAGCAAGATTGTCACCTCGATCAAAAAATCGCAAGCCCTGTCTAAGGCAACGAGAACAGTCAACTGATCAGAATCGAAATGACTGAGGGTCTAGGTAGGTCCTAAGGTTAAAAAAAATGATCAGAAATGACTCAGAGTGGGGTTATCAACTGATCCAAACTTAATCAAAATTTGACACATAGTTAGATCATCATAGACGGAGGCATATCTGCAGCTTCTTGGTGCAATGAGACCCCGGCTGGCCGCCTCATAAAGCGAAAAAAAATGAACATAATTTAAAAAATAATATATATATATATATATATATATATATATATATATATATATATATATATATATATATATATATATATATATATATTATGATTATTATTATTATTTCATTATGCTTGGCACATTCCGAATATTGATATAACTGAGATATTGCTCAACTAATTATCTCATACTTCGTAAACATTTTACTATTCTTCATGTTAATAATGCTGTTGTTGTTGTAGATGTTACATTCTAATGAAAATTTACTTTTTTTTTTTTTAATATTATTGCATACTAAAAAAATATGATGATAGAGAACTTTATATCTTAACTTTGAATGAAGATCAAGCATGCAAATGGATAAAAGAAAAGAATATTGGAGCCAAAAAAATTTTCTGTGGAAAAAAATTGGAAATGCAAAATTCATGGTGTCTGGTCTAGTTGAAATAATATATTATATTTTTGGAATTTTAAGAGTTTAGTCCTTCCCACAACTAAAGAAGACGTGATTATAAAATTGGAAGCACTTGCTTGATCTCCTGGAGTTCTAATAGAGATTATAGGAGAAGTAGTTCGGAGATGATGATGCCAAATGAATGATGTCAGTCATACAATGTTGGTCGAAAAATGGTGATTAAATAATGATGGTTGGATGATGCAAAATTGACTATAAAAGTCAGACGATGATAGTCAGATGATAACAATATTAACTTGGACATCCTCTCAATAAACTAAGGAAAATCTCATCAATTATAACTTTAGCCTTTCTTTTAATTAGCGTGTCAAAAAAAAGAAAAAAAAACTATTGAAAATTTTACTCTAAAAATTATCAATTTGATCTAAATTGATCGGAAAGACTTTACTAAGTTTAGAAAATACAACCGTTGAGTTCAAAACATCATAAAACAATCCTACGAACCGAGAATGCAAAAAAAAAAAAAGACCCTTCAAGACTAAAATTGGGATCAAACTGGGCAGAGCTAGCTAGCTGATTGGCCACCGCCAGCGGTGCACCTCAATCTATTGGCCATTTATCAATACCAAGGAAAAAAAATTATTATGTACCAAAGATTATTTCAATCTATTCGTATATAAAAACATAGGTAATTATAAAAGAACAATCTATATCAACTTCAAGAGACTGACGCTAGAGTCTACAATCGATAGCGCAAAGTTGCAATCATTTTTTGAGATGTTTGTGTTGATATTGTTGTTAGATACAAATCATATTAGGATGGACATGAAACTTTATTACGATATCTCTTGTATCTCTTTTTCGTTTGTTTGTGTAATACAAACTTTTTAGAAGCAATACAAATATCAAGATAAAACTAAAGATCACATTTAACTTTTAGTTTAGTTACAATATCAATAATCTTTTTTTTCCTCTTCATAATATGTGAATCTAACATAAAAAATATGATTAAATATGTGACTTTTAGTCATAAATTTAAATAATATTATAATACTAAATATTAAATCATATCTTAAAAGTATATATATGATTATGGATCAAATTTATGATAGCTAGCTTTGAACGCCAATGTGTGCCTTATAACATCAAGATCCCTAAAAAAATAGAATCACTTTCTTAAAAGAGAAAGGAAGTTTTGAATATAGGTCACATGTTATTAATCTTTGCAGATTATACTAGTTGTATATTAGAATATTCAAGGTGGTAGAGTCAAAAAAATTATTATATTAGCTTTACATGAATATTCAGTACACAAACAAATGAAAAAGAGATACAAGAGATATCGTGATTTTTTCGAGGAAATTTCTATGAGGGAAAACCTATAGGGTAAGATAAAGTAAAAATGATTCAAATTGTGTATATTATCGGCAATAGATGATGCCTTTTGTTCTTAGTTTGTTAGTATGAGGTGACTCCAAATCTTAACCTATGGCAATTATAAGAGAAATCAATCAAGATGTTTACTTATTGATAGTTATTTGTCAGAATATTTCTCGAAGACATTAACATATGTGGAAAATGTTGAGAGAAATACATAAAAATGCTTAATCTATCCAATATTTTTATTAGATATTCTTAAATAACATTAACTTATGTGGAATAGACAAAAAATCCATAAAAAATGTTTGGCTTATGTGATATTATTTTTTACAGCATTGCTCGATAACATTAACATTTGTGGAAGAGATCGAGCGAAATCCACCATGAATATATGATGTAAGATTATTTTTCAAAGTATTGCTTAGTTACATTTTTCACGACTCCACCCTTTAAAATTGATTTGGCATCTTTAAGAACAACTTCAAAGGTGTCGATAATCATCTATATAACTATAAAATATGAAAAGCTTCTTATTTGCTAAATCATAATTATGATTACAGAATCTACTGATAATTTCTTATATAATTGAAAGTAATTAAATTTAATTACCTCAATAAATCAAATCTTTCCTTTTTCCTAGTTGAAATGAGACTTTCACCCACTAGATTTCTTCATGTTTCAATTTTCTTCCTATTGAAAAATCACATACTGTTGCTTTCCATCAAGGAATAATATTATATATATGTTATTCCCTAAATCTGAATAGAAAATAAAATAGGAAATCAAAATCACTTAGAAAGAAGAAAATTTCAACCCAAATTCTTCCTCTTTCTCTTCCAAATTTCTTCATCTGTGCTCAATTGAAACATAGACCCCTTTTCTTTGGTTTAAATCTAGAAAGTGTTTACACAAAAATTAACAAGATGCACAAACTTACTTTCATTCTCTTTCTTCCTCTTAGCACAATTTCTCTTGGTTGAAGCTTCTCATGCGTGTTTGATTTCACTGGAGTGAATGAATCAGAGTTATCTTTCATGAGGAGTTGCTACTTTTCACTCCCACACATGATTCTCAACTCAATCCCACGTTTTGAACCCATTAGAAGCGTTCATGCCTACATTCGGTTAACCTGATGCTCTCCCGCTCATTCCTACTTTGCTTGGGTTCACTCACCTGCTGGTAGGGCTGGTTCATTTGAACTGGCTAAATCGGTTCATATAACATTAACTTGTATAAAAGAGTTCAAATCGAATCTCCCTATGATCTATTATACATTGATTAAGAGGGGCCAAATGATATATGTATCTCAAATCGAAGGTAGAAATTTGTAAATCTATAGGCTGTTACTACCCTTTCGAGTTTATGATTGTGACCATACTTTAAGAATAAAAATGTAATTGGGGATTGTATATATAATTTGAAACTCACTTGAAAGTTTCTTGTGAAACTTCTAAAATTTACAAGAAGTATTGAGAGGGATCATGATTAGTGGGTTTGCATTAGATGAAGAGAAAAATATTATATGAAATAATTTGCTTGATATAATTATGCTTGAAATATTACCAAACAGGTTGACCCAAACAAAACCCATTTTTCAAACAGGTTGACCCAAACCCAGAATTTTGGGTTAGGTCAAATATTGACACCCCTAATATACGCATAGTTAAATAATAGTTACAAGAGATATTAAAGGTTTACCTCATAATTAAAATGACTCAATAAGTGTAAATTATTTGTTGCAAATGATAGTCTTCCTCATAATTCTGAAATGTATTGAGATAATATAGTATACTTAAATTATATAAAACATATTATGTGATGGAAGTTGCAAAATTCATTTGGCATGAGAGCTTATCTTTAAGTGATCATTTAATATATGGTTGGTTCACTATTGAGAGAAACTAGAAACTATGAAGTCTAGTATGAAACTTGGTATTGACAATAGAAGTCAAAATAGTGTTAATAACATGCATCTGCCTTATAAATAATGTCATACATGGACAATACTAGTGATGTTGGTTGAAAAAATTAGTGGTAGTTGGTGTAGTTAGGCAATAGTGGTCAAAAGATTGTAATAGAGCCACGGTGGTTAGAGAATTATATTTAGATGGTTGTGAGTGGAGGACTACATTTTAATAATGGCATTCAGTGGACTGCAATTTGACCATGGTGATTAAATGGCTATAATAGAGCAATGATAGTTAAAGAACCATAATGAGGAGAATGTGATTAAGATGTCATAGTCAAGCAATGATGGTTGGAGAAGTATATTCAGGGGATGATGGTCAGAGGGCTGTAGTTGCACCATAGTGGTCAGAGAAGTGTAATTAGGAGACAATGGTAGGAGAAACGTAGTCAAGTGATGATGTTCGCAGGACCGTATCGGGGCAATGGTGGTTAGGAGACCATAGTTTACAGATGATGGGTGGAGGAGTGATAACTCTTATATTCATTAAGTTAATAGTTTATTAATGACCTATTAATGACCCAATAAAAGCAAATTGAATTGCTTGCATTTCTAAAAATTCTATTGGGAGTGCAGCGCTATATTGGTGAACACAACGACATTTTCCTCTCTATTTAGAGGGTTTTAGATTAGTGAGTGCTGTAGTGCTGGAGAGGAGGGAGCTGTGGTGCCAACTCTTTTGTTCTACAGTGTTTTGGGGCAGTGCTACGACATTGTGGTGATATGTTAAATATTAATTTTTTTTAAATATCTAATTCCACTACCGTAATTTAGTTCCTAAGCCATCTTTAGCTCCATTTTCATTGCCCTTGGCTGTGGAAGAGAGGAGAGAGAGGGGGGAGGTTGATAGACAAGAGAGAGAAATCCATCTTGGATCATTTTTGTTTGTCCTTCCAGTTATGAAAACTATTCTGATGGCATTAGGTAACATTTACCCTATACCTATTTTTAATGATTTTGATTTATGTGATTTTCTTCTCTTAAATTTGAAAAAAATGCCACATCTCATGATCTAGTTAACTTTCATCGTGTGACTTTTAATATGTGATAAATATCACCATTCTAAACAAATTGACATGATCATGAAATGGATATTGCTATTGTTTATATTGGTGTATTATTAATTATATGGATTGATAATGTTCATACTAGATGTCACATGTTCATACTCATCTAATCTGAATGATTATATGCATATTGCTTCTATTTCATGCATATTACTTCTATTTTATGCATTAATTATCATCTTAGGTTTTGGTTACCTACTAGGCTGTTAGCTCATTATGTGGTTTACATGATTTTAGAGAGAAGGTAGGGACCTAGGGCAGTGAGATTGATCTAGAGTTTGTTGGTGATATGTATTTTATTTTTTTGTTTTTAATTTTGTAGTCATGAATGCATAAGGGATAAACAGATGCAAGAGATAGTTTTTATGGCTATTGTATATGTTTCTTTTGGGATATAAAATGTATAAGTATATATTTTGATGATAAAAAATATTGTTATATTGTGATATTATATATATATGAATAATTAATGGCTTTAGGTGATTACTTAGAAGATTAAAAGAGATAATTCTCCCAAATTAGACCATAGGAGGACTATAGTTGAACAATGGCAGTTTGAAGAAGGTCATGGAGCAATGATGGTCAAGGACCATATTTAGATAATGGTGATTAGCAAACTATGGTTGGGCAAGGGTGGTCATAGGACCGTGGCTTAGTGATGATGATCTGAGGATTATGGTATATATATATATATATATATATATATATATATATATATATATATATATATATATTATATATATATATATATATATATATATTGGGGAACATGCAATTGGAGAATAATGACATCACACCAATGATCTCCCATACTTTAGTCCACTACTAAGAGTAATATGATGTTTGAAGGGAGATCGATCGCTAAAAATGAGAAATAAGAAATCTTGTAGGATTGATGTGTTGGTAGAGAAAGAGAGAGATTAGAGTGGTGAAAAGAAAATAAGATGGTGGTACAAATGAAGGTCATGCAGAGGATTGAAGGTGTATGGGATAAGAGAAGATCTTTTGATCAAGTTTCTTACCCCATGATAATAGTAATAAAAGGCAACATCTTTAATTAATTGAACATGCTAATACAAGATTGTCTATATATGCAAGAGGAAACAATAAAAAAGAAACAAAATGAAAGAGAATATCCTCTTTAATGAACATATCTACAATAATAATTGTTATAGATTCCTATTTTAAACATTTAGTACATGTGATATTAAAGATATGGTAACACTTGAAGCCAATCGGTAAACCTCTTTGCCAAACCACTTTATCATTATGCTTATTGTCAACTGCTTTTGCAAGTTTTGTGTTCTTGATATTTCAATCCCAACTTGGCGGGGGAGGGCGCAATTTGAGGAGGATTTCATATATCCGTATTTTCCTTATATTTTTTTGGCTTAATCAAAGTAAAAAATTATTTTTATTCTATTTTTATTTGTATGAGCTTTATTAATATAACAGGTTGTCAGTTCTCTATATTTATGTATATTTCAATTATATATATATATATATATATGAATAAAATAGAATAGGATTTATAAAAACATTTTTGTCCATATTTGAGTTCATCATTTTAACATCTTCAAAAACCTTGTAACTCTTAAATGGCTAACTCCACTCTCCCTTTCCAATTACAATCCTTACCTCTAGTGCCACACCCATCGGTCATCCATCACGCTACCGTGGCATCCACTTGTGAAGAGGGAAATGGGTAGCACAAATCTACAATTGACTTGACTTTAAAACTTTATGGATTGACACTTATTCCATGCTTGAGATGGCTGCCACTGCTTATGATGTGGTTGTACTCGCGCTTTGAGGTCACAACATGGTACTTAATTTTTCTAATGTAGCACGATCACATCATGTGCCCACATTGACTTCTACTATTGATATACAAACAACTACGGTGATAGGAGCATCATAGTTCAGTGTGTGGCCTGAGGCTATGGACACATTTATGGTGTCATTGCAAGAGATATGTGAGTATGTAGATGAGGAGGAATATTTAATATGCCACAATTTATCAACATGGCAGAGGGGTTGATGGTGAGTCTATCAAGACTAAGCTCACCAGAGTTTGATGAGTTGCTAGAAGTCTTAGAAGAAGAATTTACCTAGTGAATTAACTTTTATCAAGTTCTCTTCTTCAGCAAATTTGGTTAAACAGGAAAATGGTTTTATTTATGTGATTGAACTATTTTTATTTTCAATCTTAAACATATAAATCTAAAAAACAAAGAGGCTAAATTCTTCTCTCCTCAGAGTTTTTTGGCTTACTTTACTAGGAAAATTTGACTCTTTCATGTCATAATGCGACTACGTGGATGGACAAAAATAATTTAAAAAAGTTAATTATTTATGAATCATATAGGGGTTATTTGGTTTGCTTCATTTAGGGTTTAAAGTATTCCGAATGCAGGGATTTAAAAAAAAGGATGCAGAGTTACATTTCAATGCAGTTGAAATACACTGACTAGTTCATTTTTTTGTGTATATGGAATTTATTTGATGGGTGATTAATAAATACACTGCAAATGCAAGCATGACCACTCTAGCTGGCCACCACCTCTAATCGCCGCCACCACCTCTAACCACCACATACAGTAATCGCTACCACCTCTATCTGAAGCCACCTCTAATTGCCACCACCACCTCCGATCATCTTCACCTATAGCTGTTGTCGCCACTTCCAGCCATCGCGCCACTTCTGGTAACAATCGACCACCGTCGCCACCTCCAGCCACCTCCACCTCCTATCGACACCACCTCCGACCAGCCTCCACCACTAGCCGCTGGCCAATCAGACACAACCTTCTTACACTTTACATTGCCACTTTACTTCAAACCAAACAAAAAAAGTAAAATCATGCATTCTTTTTGCAATCATCCAAACAACTCTAAAGTATTATGCATTCATTTTTCAGACAACCAAATCGCCCTATAAATGATTCTTTAATTATGACCACTAATTTTTACAGTCATAGAAGCAAAATATCTATGAGCATAGGGTTCTTTTGCTAACTTCAAAGCATCTATTTTGGTGTTTTTAGATATAATATACGAATTACATACGAGCAAACATATGCAACACATTATTAGTCATGTATTCTGATAAAGTTTGACTTTATGTACAATTTGGGCATAGTTTTTATGAGAACCTATTTTTCTCTCAAAGTAACCCAACTCCTAAGCACACCAATTATCAACCCGAGTCACTAGCTCTGCTCTCACACTAGTTGTTGGCTTGTTGCTCCTAACATTTTTGGCCGCCTACACTGTCGAAGACCTAGTCATTGTCTCTTATCGATGGCACTATTTCTTGTTCATGTTTTCATGGCTTCCTCTCTTTCACTACTTAGGTCATTAATTTTTTTTTTGTTTTGTTCCATTCTTACTCAGGCTACCTAGCTCTCCTCTTCTTTTTAAAGTTGTGTTCCACAACTATGTTCCCAAAATGGTAGGAAATAAGTTTCCATAGATTTATTTTAGATGGAGTGAATGTCACTTTATATATTTAATTTAGATGAAGTAAGTGTAACCCCATAAGTTTATCTTAGATAAAGTGAGTGTAACTCCTTAATTGAGTACGATTTTTATTTTTTTTAATTTTATTTAATATGGATATCATATATCATAATTGGATGTCAATTAGATTACATTCTACGAGAAGAGGCTTAACAAATGAGTTTTAATATGGAGTTCAATTATTTATAGATTCCACATGTCATCAACAAATAATTAACATGAAACTTTACCAAACAGATCCTACGATTTGCTTTTGCTTTCAAATAATAGTTTTTTTTTAGCAAAATTCAGCGAAATTCAACATATTAAATCATACGACACCGATCAATTTTATCATGTCTTCAATATCATATATGCTCAACTTAATTTACGTGATTGTACATTAAATCAATATTTCAAGTCAATCACATTGTTAGTACTATACAATGAAAAAAAAAATCATGATTATGAAAAAACTTATGTACATCCGCAAAAACATTTTTTTACTTGTGTTTTCCAATAGGCACATACCTATCAGAATTGTCCCTTGATAAGGACTATGTGGTGGCTGAAAATTAGACTTCTGTTAAATCTCAACATTTAATTTTGCTTTCTTTGCCAACATTATTCATTTATTGCCAGGAGAAAGTTCAAACAATCTAAGTACTACTACTCACTTTAAAGCAAAAGAAATATATTTAAAACCTTAATACTTCGCTGTGATTAGCATCTTTAGCAACAAATCTGCCATTCAATCTTCTATTCATCGTGCATTATTTACAAATCCTTTGGAGTGCTAACCTCTGTCCAAATTTACTTTTGCTATTGTAAATTTCTTTCTCACTAGAAAATTATTGGATGCTAATAATAACATGACAATGGTATTTATTAAAATTAGTTCAAAATTTTTGGTTCAAGATAAGGCTTAGATCATATACTAATTATAACACTGAGGAAGGTAACAACATTGATAAGGAAGGTATTATCGATTTTTTTTTAGTGGGCAGGGAGAGGTCGAATCAGAGGGGAATAAGAGACAATTATAGTAGTGACTAGAATAGAGGAGCAATTAGTTGAAGATAGTAGTAAGGAGAAATTGGAGTAGATGATAATGATGAGGAATATGAAATTGGAGATTGATGACATCATGCCACTGATGTCCTAGCCATGGGAGTCCGGAGACTTTATTCAATTATTGATAGGGTACTAAGATGTTTCAAGAGAGATTGGTGGCTAAAAATAATAAATAAGAAATCTTGTGGGTTTGATGTGTTGGCAAAGAAAGAGAGTGAGTAGAGTGATGAAAAAGAAAACAAGATGATAGAACTAATGAAGGTCATGAAGAGGATTAAATGTGTAAGAGATCAGAGAGGGTCATTTGATCAAAATTCTTATCCCAATATATTGATAATAATAACTATATCTTTAATTAATTGAATATGCTAATATAAGCTTTTCTATATATGCAAGGGAAAATAACATAAAAAGAAACAAAATAAAAGATAATATCTTATATAATGAAGATGTATACATAATAATTATTGAAGATTCTTATTATAAATATTTAATAAATTTGATATTATAGATATGGTAACACTAGGAACCAATTAGCAAACCTCCCAGACCACTTGATGGTCATGCTTGTTATCGTTTGCTTCTCAAGTTGGACATTCTTGACATTTCAATTATAGCTCCAACTTCATGGATAGTGTTGGACCAAAATTGAGGGGGATCTCAAATGTCCATATAAGTTTACTATTTTATCCTTAATCATAGTAAAATACTATAAGTATTCTATATTTTTTAGCATGGGCTTTATTACTATAACAGGTTATCAGTTTCCTATATTTGCTTAGATTTGAATTTTAAGAATTTGTTTATATATATTCAGTAGTTGAGTGAAATAGAATAAGATTTATAATCTTATTTGTTCCCTTCTTTATGTTCATCATTTTAACATAAAAAATAACCTTCCAAATCTTAAATGGCCGACTCCACTCCCCCTTCCCAGGTACAAATCCCAACCTCCAACACCCAACCCAGTGTTCCTCCCTCTCATTATCGTGGCATCTACTCCCGGTGTGGCAATTGGGTAGCACAAGTTTACAAGAGTGAAGACCCTAAGAAGATATATCTCGGGACATATTCCACGCCAGAAATGGCCGCCATTACTTATGATGTGGCTGTTCTTGCAATCCGTGGGGATAATGTAGTGTTTAATTTTCCTGACATAATACGATCACATGTTGTGCCAAAATCAAATTCAGTTGCTGATATTCGAGCAACAGCAGTGGCAGCAGCAATACAATTTGGTGCGAGGCCTAAGACTATGGACACATCTGAGGTGCCATCACAAGAGATAGGTGAGTATGTGGATGAGGAGGAACTATTCAATATGCCACAGATTTTGATCGAGATGGCAGAGGGGTTGATGGTGAGTACACCAAGATTTGGCCCTCTAGAGTCTGATTAGCCACTAGAAGTCATGGAAGATAATAATTTATGGAATTTTGTTGAGTAAAAAGGATAGTGGCATTTTGGGCTATCATTAAGAAAATTAGCTTAGGATATTCTCATCAAATATTTTATTAGATAAAATTTAAAATTTTTGGATTTAATTTGAGATAAGTTTGATCAAGATTTTCATTTATTCATATTTCATGTTCTATCTTAATATCAATTCTTATTTATTAATCCCCTTTCATTTTGCAATTTCCATTTTGCAATTTCCCCCATGAATTAATTTTAATAAAGTCCAAGTCTTCTTGTTCAGGTTGGGTTGAATAGGAAAATATCTTTATTCATATGAATTAATTCTTCTTGCTCTCCATCTTGAATGTGTAAATCTCAAAAACAAAGAGGTTGGATTCTTCTTTCCTCAGAACTTTTTGGCATATTTACTTGGAAGATATGACCCTTTCAAGCCATAATGCAACAAAGTGGATGGACAAAATCCCATAAAAAGTTAATTATGTATGGAAACTCTTATAATTTTTTTTAATTATAATCACTCTTTTTATGTTCACAACAATAAATTACAATCTGTGCTTGAGCTTCTTTTGCAGACTTCAAAGCATCCATTTTCGTGTATTCACATATAACATACGAATTGCATGCAAGAAAATATATAAAACGCATTGGATACAATCACATTAATTATAAAATATTAAATGTGATAGGATAAAAAAATTGCATATATATATGGTCATAATTTCTTTTGGCGTAACAAAGTAATATTTAATTTTTAGTCACGTTATAGAGTGTAGTTTTATGTATAATTTGGGCATAGTTCTTCTAAGATCCTCTTTGGATCTCAAAGTAACACAACTCCTAAGCACACCAACCATCAACCCTGGCCACTAGCTCCACTCTCGCACTTGTTGTTGGCTTCCTGCTCCCAACTTTTTCGGCTGCCTACGTTGTTGAAGCCTTAGTCACTATCACTTGTCGATGGCACTTTTGCCTATTCAGGTTTTCATGGCTTCCTCTCTTTCACTACTTAGGTCGATAATTTGTTTTTTTAATTTTTTCCATCCTCATTAAAGAGGCTATATTTTCCTCCTCTTGTTAAAGTTCATTACCCAAAATGACACGGAACAAGTTTCATAGATTTATTTTAAATGGAAAGAGTGTCGCTTTATTACACCATAGATTTATCTTAAAGGAAGTGAGTTTCACTCCTTTAATGAGTGTGTTTTAACATATTTTTTATTTTATTTTAATTGGATTGACATGCAATATATTAGATCCTAGAAAAAGAGGTTTAACAAATGAATTTTCATATGGAGCTTTATAGGTTTCACATGTCAATTACAAATTATTCTTGAGTGTAAAATTGGATGTGCATATTCGAAACATAAGAATCAAATTTTACAAGAAATTGATAAAGTACGTGTGGATTTATATAACAGAAGGTTTTTACCAACTTATTTATATTGGACAACTCACGATGAATATGATTTCTAGCTATATTTGACAACTCATGCAAAGAAAATAATTGGTTCCCTTAACATATTTGTAGATCAATGCATGATTTTCTAAAATAAAGATATTGAATTACTAAATTGTAAATATTATAATAGAAATTAATATAAATCCAATACTAAATAGAGTATCAAAGATGTTCCTAAAAAAAGAATGCACTACTTGCCTTTAATACCATAACTATGATGGTTATATGTTATGCCTAGTTTAATTGAACACATGAGACGACATAAATGTCATTAATATGCAATATGTGTGTATGTCATTTCCTTTTAATGGTGAAGCATAGAAGTCTTTTGATAAAATATTTATAGATTCTATAATTGATAAACAAAATGCTCGTATGGATGGTTTCACACCATATAGTCAGATAGCTAGCCCATATTCATATTAGCCAATTATTATTACTTACTATGAATTACCACCAGAGTTATACCTTATAACTCCTTATATGATTCTTCAAGGAGCGAAACTATAAGATCAAGGAATATGTTGAACATTATACGACAATCAAGAGAGGGGCTCAGTTGGATTGGGGATAAAATATTGGGGAGGGGGGGGGGGGGGGGGGGGTGGGGGGGGGGGGGGGGGGGGGGGGGGGACTTTGTTATTATGTGGGATCTGAACGATTTTGCCTAAACTAGACAATAAAATAAGGAGGATTGGGCTTCTGGTGAGGGTGGTTTTGGTGCTTATCCAATCGAAAAAATTGTCCATCTCTAAGTGGCTATTGTTATCCTATCTTTGATTTCAATAATCTTACTATTTGAGTGATGCACATATTTTAATTTTGTTAGAAGTAATAAAAGTTATGATATCTCGATATTTATAAAATTTTAACTATGTAAATTTAAATATGTTATAGATCTGCTCATTCTGCTCCTATTGATATGATCATAATAAATTTTATTGGTTATTTTTGAAATTTGAGGTATATTATTCAAATTTGAGTTATATATATATATATATATATATATATATATATATATATATATATATATATATATATATATATATATATACATATATATATAAATATACAAAGGAAATGATAATTAATTATTACATTTGATCTAGACAAAATGAAGGACAAGCATGCTTAATAAGGTTTATTTGACATGACATGCATAATTGATATGACTCATTTTATCATAACATATGCACTATTGTTTATATGTTGAGATTATAAGTGTGTGAAAATAAACATATTACATTGTCTTATAAATATCTTTTTATTGATTTACATGTCTTTTCACATGCACAAGAAATTAATATAATGAATTGGATCTTAAGTATTACATTAAATATGACTTTGTCATATATGCATTGTGTAATATATGTATGTAAGAAAGGCTGCTACTATATGATTCAAGTTGGCAGCTATATGATAATCTGCCTAGAAGGGTGGGTTGATTAGCATTATTTTAAACCTCAAAAGCATAAGGCATATGATATGATTATGATTATCAACACGCTAGGGGTGTTAAATCCTATACATGATGCACCTAAATGTTCTTATTAATATAACATGATATGATATGATACTGTATGGAATAATATATTATTCGATAAAAAAACACACATGACATTATTAGCTAGGATACTTGACTTGTAGTGTATAATATATTGATGATGTTATATAATATATGATAATATAAATTAAATATTATGATTCTCTATTATTTATGATGATTGTTCCTATTGAAATGATACGATATCAGGTTGTTGTTGACCTCATTTTTATATGAGGTCATTAGGACCCAATTCAGATCTCAGATTAATCCAGACCCTAGGATCAATTCTGATCTTGGATCAATCTAGCCTCTTAACTAATCTAAATTCTAGGATCCTACTAGACTCCATACCCTAAGATCTACTTAGGTCCTAGGATTCTTCTAGATCACAGACCTTAGGATTTCTAGACCTTATGATCCTTCTAGTCTCTAGATCCTAGGACCTTCCCATACCCTAGGTTTCTTTTAAACTCCAAACCTTATGACCTTCCTAGGTCTTAGGATTCTAGAAGACCCCAGACCCTAGGGTTTCTTAGATTTTAGAACCCTTACAGAATCTAGACCATATGATCTACCTAATCCTTAGGATCAACCTAGACCCTGGGATTCATCTAAATCCCAAACCAATATGAATCCTTGGTCAATCCTTATTCAAATCAATCCAAACCTTTGATCAATTTAAATCTTAATCCAATCCAGACATTAATTCAATTCAAAGCTCAAATCAACTCTAATCTCAAATCTACCTAGGCTCTAGATCCATTTAGGTCTTAGGATCTTCTTAGACCTTAGATCTATTTAGAACTTGGAGTAACTCAAACTCTATGATCAATTTAGATTTAAATCAATTCTGACCTCAATCCACTCCAGATCTTAATTCAATTCAAAACCTCAATTAAAATCCAAATTTCAGTCTAGTTCAAAATCTAAACTCTAATTCAAACCTTGATCCTGCCTTTGATTTAGCTCAAATCCTTTCAAATCACTTATGATCACCCCAAATAATCATAAATGATTTGGATAATTCAATTCTAATCATTCAAATCCAAAACCCAACTCAAACCCAGAAATTCAAACCAAAACCCAAGGCCAAAGGTCTGAGTCCTAAAAGCCTTTTCTAGTGAATTTTCAAATATTTCAAAACCCAATCAAATGACCTCTGATTTAGAGTTTGTCAGTTGCATACTGATGTGATATGTATCTAGAGGCAACCCTCAAAATTTGAGCTCATTATAAGGACTCTAACCCCAGAAATTGAATTGATTTCCAAATGCTTTAAAACCTTTAAATATTTATGGCTTATGCCACTAGACCTATCACCCAGTGGATTTTGACCTTGGAGCTTTCTCCAGAGCCTCCAATCACTTCCAGACCCTTGATTATGACTCATTAAATATTAAATTATATTTTGTTGGACTCATTTTGACCCCAGTTGACCAGGGATCAAAATGACTAAAATACCCCTTAGGGGTGTGAATAGTCATCTTGGATCAAATGATCTCCAAATTAAATGCAACTACTTCCAGCAAGTTTCAAATATCAAACAAAACCTGTCAAATCTAGACCTAGCCCCTGGGTCAACCTGTTTGACCACGTCAATCTAGGTTGACTAAATAGGCCTTTAAGGGTTAAAAAAGTTCATTTTGACCAAATGACCTCCCTAGATTATGGGACCACCACCAGTTGACTCTGAATGTCATTTTGAACTGGTTAGACCCAATCCCTGACCCCGGGTCAACTTGGTTGACCAAGTCAACCTAGTTGACCCATTAGGCCCATTAAGGGCCTAAATAGGTCATTTGACCCAGATGACCATTTTGATCCTCCAAATCACCTCCACTGGACTCAAACTATCAAATCAAACCCATTGAGTTTAAATTCAGGTCTTGGGTCAACCTTGTTAACCAAGTCAACCTAGGTTGACCTAAATCCCCCTTAAGGTTTAAATATGTTATTTAAACCCATTCAACCTATCATTTTTTTAAGCTTCAAAATAACTTCTAATCTTTGGTCCAATCATAGCCTCATGATTGACCGTTAAATCCAAGTCAGAGTTGACCAAGTCAACTTAATGTATTTGGTCAAATCCCATTAAACTCTCATATGTTCATTCAAACTCCACACTTTGATCTTTGAGTCATTTCTAATCCCTTAAAACATATCTTTAAGACCTCCTCATGCCACTACATTAGAAAATATGACATTTTGACTAGTCAAACCAATCAAATCAAGTTTCCAAATGGGTCAAAGTTGGTCAAAATGGTCCCTTGGTTCATTTCCACCTCATTTCAAGTCATCCAAGTTTTTCATTTAGTTTATTAGGTCCCCCTCATTGCCACTTCAGCAAGGCTTAACCTGTTGACTGGTCAAACTAGTCAACAAATGGTCAAAAGACCATGGAATGGCCAAAACACTTGATGACATGGCAAGTATTCCAAGCCCTTTTGATCCCAGCTGTCTTAACAGACTCTAGAACATTCTTTGAGTCTTTCTCAGCCATTAGATCAGGATCCTAAGTCTCCTATTAATCAGACATGCACATATGAGGATAAAGCTCACTTTCCATGTGGCTTGTCCTCTTGTCCTTGATTCCCCCTGCTCCCACCTACTCCAAAGCCACTTGGCAGCATCCTAGAAGCCTATCAAACAAATCCTAGCCTTCCATTCTACCTGAATCATTTTTAAATAGGACAAAACCTTTACATGAGCCCCCATTCGAACCCTAACTCTCTCTTGATTGAAATCCCCAAGCCTTAGTTTCTGCTCCATTGAGTTCCCAAGGTTCCCAAGGTCTTCCACTTCAAATTTCTAGCTCAACTCCACAGTTAACAGCCCACCGGCGATGAGCTTTCCGACAAACAAAGCCTTAATTTCGTCCAGCTCAAACACCAGTCGATCCAATGCGTTTCGAACTAGGGTTTCTTCAGCAAACTTGAGCATGGACTATAATATTAGAGAGCCATTACATGGATCAAATCATCCACTAAATCAAGGTAAATCCTAAACCCTAGTCTAGAGCACCTAGGGTTAATTAGCATTTTAAAATGCACATTTTAAGCTTTGAAATATATACCACATTAATGCTCTTCATTCCTGCATACTATGTTTAAAATATAAATCCATTTGATTTATCCGATCTCGAGAACAAAGTAATTTTAGATTTAGGGCTTCAGTTCGCTGCATGCATGGTCTACAAGTTATTTGGACTGTTGATCGTTCGATCATAGGTCCGAATTAAGCCATTCCATAGCTTAGTTCCACCACGCAGTCGGTGACGCGATTCTGTTCATTCTCCGGCTAGATCCTGGCTATTTATTCCAAATGGTGGAGGATCAGACTGCATCCGCTTCGAGCTAACACATATTAATAAATCGTGTGGACCCAACCATTAAATGCTAATGATTATCGACGGTGCAATCATTAGCATTTAATGCTGCCACTGGCAATGATTAGCCCTTTGTTTTTTGATCGGACAAGGGGGATGATGCCATGTAGCATCCCAGTCGTTGCCGCCGTTAATGATTAGGTAATGTTTTTTAAATTATGATTTAAGTTTTTTTAATACAAAAAATTCTAAAAACTTTTAAAAATTAATTAAAAATTAAATATAAATATATATTATATATTAAATTTTAAAAAAAAAATTAATATTTTAATTTTAAAAAAAGTATTAATTCAAAATATTAAAAATATTTTAAATTATTTTAATTAGTTAAAATTTTGATATTTTAAATTAATAATTAATTAAAAATGATTAAAATATCTTATAAATTTAAAATTTCATTTTAAAATAGATTTTAAATTATATGATAACTATTTAACATATTTCTATTTTAAAATTAAGGTTAAAATAAAATATTTTATATAAACATATTAGATAATTCTAATACATTGGGTATTTAATTAACTATTTAATTAATATTGATTTAAATATTTTAAAATAATTAAAATTTTAAATTTTTTTATATATATTTTAAAAATGTGAGAATTATTTCAAAATAATTAATTTTGAATCAAGTGTAACATAAGATATATTTTATATTTTAACAATTTTAAAACATTTAAGTGTTTAAATATTTGATTAATATCTAATTAAGATTAAGTTTAAATGGTTCCTTTAAAAAAATTCAAATAAAAATTATTCTAAATAACTTTAAAATTTTAGAAACATTTGAGTTTTAATTTAATTTAATTTAAAATTACTTTGAATATTAATTAATTTTAAATTAATTTAAAATTCATTTAATTGGCTTAAACTTTAAAAATTTAAAACAAATTCAAATAAATTCAGAAAAATATAAATGATATTTCATTAAATATTTTAATTTAGAATTAACTTTAAAAGTTAAAAATTTATTTATTTCAAATAATTTGAATTACTTTAATATTTTCAATATTTAATTAATATTATATTAAATATTTTTAAAAAATTAAAAAATTATTTTTTAAGTTATTTCAAATAACTAGAAGATCTCTCAAAATTATTTTAAAATCATTTTGATGATATTTTTAACTATTTAACTTTAAAATTTTTATTTTATATATAAGTTTATATATATATATATATATATATATATATATATATATATATATATATATATATATATATATATATATATATATATATATATATTTAAAACTATTTTAAAATTATATGTTTTTAAAATTTTTTTTTATTTTGAGGGATCCATTGGAATTTTAAATGTTGGCTATGCTTGATTGAATAGCATTAATGATGAGCAGTGATTAATCTCGGATAATTACTTTGTTAATTATTCATATATTAGTCTTTCAATTAATTAAGTGTTATTTTATCTTTTGCATGTCTAAGGTGCACACACCACCTAGTCTTAGGGATCTCTTAGATTAGGGATTGATTGTGCTTATGTGTGCTTAGGGTTAGAGAGAACAATTGATTTAAACCTAACAAACCTAGTGTCATTAAGGACACTAATTAAGGACCTTATTTAGGGAACTTAGGAAAATTCCAATGATTAGGATAAATTTCCAATTGACTTGAAATTGTGAACATTTGAACTTAGTGACACATATAGCCTTAGGAAAATGTTTCACTGAATTTTGAAATAATTAAGCCCTCTAATTTATTTAATCAAGATTAAACCTTAATTAAGCCTTAAAGCTTCCAGAAAATGCAATAAATCAAATTTAAATTCAAAAATAACAAATAATACCTCTAACTGACCAGAAGTCAAGGCTTTACATATGAAAAATAAAATCAACCAGATCTAATTTCAGATTTAAGACTAATTTAATAATCATTAAAATGTTATATTTAATTAAATTAATTAATTAAAAATAATTAAAAACTCCAAAAATTTCTCAAAAATTTGATAATCCCTCCTTAGATCATTCCTGATCTTTGGGGTGATTTCAAGAAGATTGGAGGTCATATGGACTCAAATCATTAAAACACCCTTAATTAAACTAATTAAATAATTCAATAAATACACAAAACTTTGAAAATTTATAACTAATCATAGAAAATCCCAAAGCAATCAAACTCAAAGGCATTCAACTCATATTAAGGTCTAATATTTACCAAAAATATTAAATTTCTAGAAATCATTCAAATTTTAAAAAGTCAACTTTTGGTAAAACCTAAGTCAAAATCAAGTCAAAACTTCAAACCTTCATAATAAAATATAAAAAAATCCAAATCCAGTGTACTTATAGTCTAACTGATCATTTTAAGGTCTAGTGTTTTATAAAATTATTAACATTCCAAAAATAACTCTTAATTAAAAAGTCAATTTTTGACCCCTTAATTAAATGATTAAAATAATCCAGAAAATTTCAAAGCTTAATAATTAATTTCAAATTCTAAAAATTATTAAATTAATGTTCAAATCACTCAATCAACCCCTTAATTCATAACAACTTCTCCTGAAATAAAGTTTTAAGGCTGGACTACTCCGAGTTGTGGGGCTACGTTTCTTAAGGAGGCTTTGATCCTCGAGCCTGGTGGCACAACGCCACGAATGGATTCAATGGAGTGTAAAACTTTAATTTTAAATAATTAATGATTATTTAAATAAATTTAAAATCCTTAATTCAAATAAACTAACCTGGTTTATAGGCTGGACTACTCTGGGCTGTGGGGCTACGTGTCCTAAGGAGGCTTTGTTCCCCAAGCCTGGTGGCACAACGCCATAAATCGGTTAATGGAAAATTTAAATAAATTCAAATCTTAAAATTAGAAGCCAATCAACTTTAATTAAAATTTAATTAACTTTTAAACTTAATCAAATCAAATCCACTTAATCATACCGATTACTACTGGGTAACCTAGTCCTACGAGGCTATTAAATTAGCCCCGAGGAAAGTGAAATAAACTTCACGGCCTCAGGGAGCAAAAAAGGTGGTATCCAAAAAATAATTAAAACTAATTCTAAAATGAGTTTGAAATCATTAAGACTTAAACTCAAACTAAAATTCCTTAAGCCTCTCAATCAATCAGAATGTCAAAAAACTTTAACCAAATGCCCTTTATAGGACATATCCAAGCTACACAGCTTACCCCACACACTTTAGATGGTTTTCTAGGACAACCAACTCTAGTCTTAGGCTAGGTCGATGTTTACTTTTCTGCTACTTATGTGTGCCAGGTTTTTTGTGGTTTTCATTGCATGCTGGTTACTAGATTTAAGTAATTGATATGGATTGATTATTTATTTAATTTCTGTAATCTGCTTTTGATTTGATTATATATTAGATCTACCACTATGTTAGGGATGATTTGTACTAATTCAATCTTATACAGGTGGTCATGCTCGTATAGGGCAATTGAAATAAAGGGGGCAAATAATTAAGCTTTCAAAATTAATGATATTTTCTGCAGGTTCTCCAGAATGCTAAGACCCCCTTTAATATTAAAAGAGCATGGCTAAGTATGGCTGGTTTGAGTATTTTAAATTTTAAATATATTAACTATTTAGGATGTTTATATAAATGTTGATTTCTTAGGATAACCTTGCAGGTGTTTTGTGTCTAGAATTTTCTATTTTATTAAATGTAATATGAGAAATTTTTGAGTTGTACAAGTGATTTGAGATGGGATATATACATATCCTACTTAGATTCCAAAGAGGAGAGGACATCCCTTAAGGGAGAGTCCTCCTCCATTTGGAAGCCTAAGTTAGGATACTTTCAAAGTATCCAAAGAGAAAAGATAACACCCCTTTCCGGGGGGAGTTTCTTTTCATTTGGATATCTAGACCCGAAGATCCAAGGAGTCTCGCAGAAGGATGAAGAAGTAAAGAATGAGAATAATCATAATTCTCAAAGTCACTTGAGTCTTAGGAGTAGAATCTAGGTTGTAGTTAGTTGTATCTAGCCACTTTACTTTTCTTACAGACCCTGGGTTGTATAATTAAGTGGCACTTGCCACATGGACTCTCAATTTGAATTTTAATTTAATTAATTTAATTGAATGATTGATTGATGTTGATTGCGATTAGGATTTGCCTGCTTTTCTTAGTTTTTTTGGCAATCTTGCATGTTGTATTTTGATTTAGCCTATAACCCGATCGGAGGCTCATGAGGGTATGAATAAAATTATTTCTACTTTAGTTAAAATTAAAATATTTAAGTTCACATATAAATTTAACGATTTAAGAAGTGAGTCCGGGACCGTCGGAAGTTTTTTATTGTATAATTATTGTATCTTATTTCCACTTATTAGGCACCTCCCCGCCTGTGAGTTTTGGCAGACCACTTGGCCTATGAGGGTGTAATTCTATCAAGGGGATCTATGCAATCTTTAGGATAACACCTATTTTTAACCCCTTTAACTTAAAATTTCTTCATTTTGATTCTAGTATTTAATCGAGTCAACTAACATGCATCACATTAGTAACAAATTAAGATTGAGTCTAAATTTTTAATTAAATTTTTAGCTTATGCATTTCACCCAACATAAGTCAAAGGGGTCAATTAGGAATCTGCTCTATATGTCAACCCTAACTCCATAAACTTATCTTAAATAATGTCCCTAATCACTTTACATTAAAGACCGGATATATAATTTTGAAGCGTTTAGGTAGTTTAGCTGGCTCCCTAATCCAGGTAGGGGCAAGTCTAGATTTGCATTGCATTTGCTTGGTTCGGGTCACTGATTATTCAGTGCACATCTTAGACTTAGGATATGAGGTAGATGTTTAATCTTAAGTCCTCAATCTCTGGGATTTGAATCCTATTCTTTAATAAAATCAATCATTCAAACCTAAAATCTCTTTCAATCAAATTTGAGCCCAACACTTAGGATAGGCTGGGGTGTTTTTGAAGTAATTTAGAATCTCAAGACACCTCCTACCCTTCTTCCTTTGAATCCAAAAATAATTGTTCAACCTTGAACCAATCCCTATTGAAATTCTAACCCTTACCTCCTTTGACATCAAGCTTTGAAAATCTTAAATGAAATTTGTATCACTATTTTAATCGAGAGTATTCATAGGAAATTTTTGGTTTCCTACGATGTAATTAACTATGAGGGCTTGCACTCGTAGGAGATTTAGAAACCCAGATCAAATTTTCAAAATTAAGTTTTCTAAACCTCAATTAACTTTCTTTGGAAAAATTAAAAGTCAACGATCATTATTGTCATTTTTAAATGATTGGTGACAGACGATATCCTCTTTCCTCGGGAAGATATATCATATTGTTATCATAACTTTGATCATGAAATTAATGATCTCTTTATTAGATTATTGCAATCAAATATTTGATCAAACATTATTTTGATCTTCCGAGATCATATGTTGTCTCCCATTATATTTGACTATGAGAATTGAATTAAATCAAAAGTTTTGAAATTTAAACCCATTAGGGAACGATATGTTCACCTCCCAAGGTGATTTATCATTCATAATAACGTGTTCAATTTCAAAATTAAAAATTTCAGAAATTAAATATTTTCCAAAGAAAATTAAATCTTTTTTAAAACTAAACTTTTTCAATCAAATAGTTGTACATATCAAATACTATATAATAAGATATATGTAATGATATATTATTAATCATGCTAATATGAGTTGACTATTATGACACATGATATCAAGTACTGTATCAATGGTATATTGCTATTCATGAGCATATGATAAATGAAAATACCATATTAATCAAAATACCTAATGTATCATTTAAAAGATATGAACTACAATATGCATAAAATTTATCATTGAATAGATTCATA
Organism: Dendrobium chrysotoxum; assembly: GCA_019925795.1. Classification (NCBI taxonomy): domain Eukaryota; kingdom Viridiplantae; phylum Streptophyta; class Magnoliopsida; order Asparagales; family Orchidaceae; genus Dendrobium; species Dendrobium chrysotoxum. The sequence continues at coordinate 32,134,088 of CM034309.1, read as the reverse complement.
TACAACATGATGACATATAATAAATATGATATCACAATGATAATTTTAGTCATGCTTCCACTATATATATGAAAATTTATAGTTCGTTTATGATTGCATTGCATATAATATACATGAGTAGCCTAAGGATTTACTTAAATAATTCCTATTCAGTGTTCATGATTCATTGATTGATAGCATGCATATTTGTCCATTTTTGTGCATTGAATACAGTTGTAGGTTTCGTGTAACCTATTGTGCTATTTGGTCATTTTATATGTTTATATATTTTTAAGATGGGTAAGGTCCTAATGTAGTAAAATTGAGGTTATTGCTAGTGGTATATTTCTTCTAACATTATAGATAAATTCTTTTGTAATAATAAGAGAATTATATTTTAATGAGATTATGAAAATAATCATAATTATTGTATAAAATATTTTACTATGAATAAATCTAAGATATGTATATGTATTGGATGATGTTATATTTTTTTCTATAGTTTGATGATTTTAGATGATTTTAGTGGCCCAGTTATTGAATTGGATGATAAAAAGAAATTATCTCTAATAAAAGATCTTTGGCAAATCTGCTATCTCACACTTGATCTGATATAACCTATTAAGAAATCTAGGTTATATTAGGATGGGCCGTAATAACAAATAAGCATGCATGAATGATTGTTGCACATGAACTAATAAGAGGAGTTATGTAAAAAGTTATCTCTCTCTAAGATATGTGCTATGTCACATCAAAGGAAAAGTGGATGCTAGATCTAAATAGATATTTGTAAGTGTAATTATGTTAATATCATTAATACATATAATATATTACTTCTGTTTATTTTATTAAAGTCAGTACTAATTTTAATATTATTTAGGATAAATTTATGAGATTGAAAGAGGACTCTAGTCACTCATCTACATAAGGAGCTTCTTTCCCATGAAAATATGTTGATTTATGGACATAGACTAATGGGAATTAAAGAAAAATATATTATATGGAGCTAGGTCTCATGGTTGTGTATTATATACACCACCATCATATATATCTACTAATATGCCATCACAACCACATGGCATACAAGAGTAAGTGAGGAGTTTGGTCACTATTATAATTGTGAAACTCCAGAGTCAGGTGGAAGCTATGTGTTCTGATGACCTGATATAACACGGCAATGATGATAGAGTTAACTCAAGGTTGATAATGACAATCAAGCAACAGAGTTTTGATGGCAGTGGTTAGTCACCGAGGGTTCACTAATAGTGGCGCTCAGGGACTCTTCAAGCTTCATAGCATTTTTTGAATATCTAGCCAATTAATCCTCTTCATTTAGGCAGAGGAGTGCTTATTTAAAGGTTCTTTAGTGGCATGCTTCATAAATATAGAGAAAATTCAAAACAAATATGGAGTATTCAATTATAGATTATTTCTTTAGCATTTAAGTGCCTTAATGGCATCTCCAATAGGAAAACCTATTTTCTACTTCAAAATATAATAACTGTTACAATCAGGGATCCCGAGCTTGTGATTTTGATGATAACAAATATTATGGATTATCTCCTTATTTCTCCTAGTATTTATATTACATATTTGCTTTTGTGTGTACTAACATTTTAGGCATATCATACACTATGTAATGTAAGATTCAGGGCTCAAGTCTGGGTAAAATATAATAATATTTTGCATGAGTATGCATTTTTATTTATTTATTTTATATTTCTTGAGTCATAGTCACGTAAAGGTGTATGCTAACTTGGCGATCGTGCACACACACACAGGAGAGTGAGAAAATAAATTTCAAAATTTTTGAACTAATCATATCATATGAACTAGGTTTTAGTGCACTATTAATTATTAAAAAAATTAATTAAAATGATTAATTGAGTAATTAATATTTTTGAACAAATCATACTATATGAACTAGATTGTACGGGACATTTAGTTTATCTCAAAAACCCTAGTCACCAATCAGATTTAGGTAATTATTTTAAAATTTAAATTTTGAACAGATCGTACTGTACAAATTTGTTCGTACTGTATGATATTCAAATTAATTCCTAAATTAATTTCCATGATTTGCCGATCAAATCATTATTTATTTTATATGGCAGATCATACCGTACGACGTATATCGTATATTATGATAATTATAGTTAAATTATGATAATCCCAAGGATTATCATGGGTGAATTTGAAATTTTGAACTAATCATATTATATAATGTAGATTATACTGTACAATTCGATTATCCCAGAGATTATCTTGTATGATCTTAAGATGAATGAACTAATCATACCGTACGATTCAATGATCATATAATATGATCGGTATGTAAAGTTTGAACAATTCATACCATGATTGTTTAAGCCGTACTGGATGAAATAGGTTATTGACCTAATTGTACTAAATGAACCCAGATCATACAATATGAACAGAAATATTTAAATTTAAAATTTAGGGTTATTTTTGAAGCCTCATATTAAAGCTCTCTCATTAGACTTTTTAAAAATCTTAGGCTGTTGAGAGATTTTTATGAGGGTGCTTAAGAGATATTGTAGTTTTAGAGAGGGAAAAGGAGAAGTTGTGTGAGGGTATTCATGCAGTTTCTCCAAGCAAGCTTTTACCTTGGTTCCTCCAAGTCTCTTTGTTGATCTTTTGGGCTACTCCAGGGAGAAATTCTTCAAGGCCGAGGATCCTGGGGTTCTCTACCTCACCAGGAGGGTGAAAAGGATTCCAAGTTCTATACCTCACCAAGAGGGAATAAAGGATTAAGGTTCTCAGCCACACCGTGGAGAGATGGAAGTGATTTTGTAAGGGCTTCTTTTCCTTGCTATGGGAGCTAAAGGAGAGTCGCTAAAGGTTTAGTGCAATACCCAGAAAGGAGGACTTCGAGGGGTGGCCGTAAGTCAAGATTTGACTGAACCACTAATAAATTTTTGGTGTGCTCGTTCTTTTATACTTTTATTTCATGTATTTTTATTTCCTGCATATTACTTTCCAGACATCTGAGATGATAATATTATGATAGCTTTGGATTATTTTTTTGAAAAAATTATTATAAAAATTTTGAAAATCAAAAGGAACAAAAATACTTTTCTGTTCAATCAAAAATATAAATTTCATTTTGTTCTTTGATATTTTCTTTCGCTTGTGCTGTAGCTTGACATCTTTTTAAAAAGACAAACCTTTTAGATAAAGGAATTTTTAAAGCACCAATTCACCCATCTCTTAGTTTTCCTTGGGCAGTTCAAGTTGATCTAACGACCCAAATGAACTTTCAATTGGTATCAGAATGGGTCTCAAAATTAGTGATTTAAAAATCCTTAAGAAAAGATCAAATGACACATTTTGGAAGTAGGAATACGACAGAGAGTTGTTCAATAACTTGTCCAACATTATTTGATAATATTCTATTTAATTTTTTGAAAATATATATGTCTACATTTTCATAATTAATGGACTATAGAATATGACATATTATACAAGAAGGCTATTATGCACCGTGTAAACTTGTGAATGTTATCAAAGTTGAAACAACTTTTAGTGAATGGAGCTTTGAGGATAGAAATCTTATACAACTTAATGCTAAATGTCTGAACTATGTGCACTTAAATCAGTTAACTATATAAGTGTCTCTACCTGTACTACTCGCAAGGATATCTGGGATAGATTGTGTATTACTTACGAGGGTACTAGTGAAGTTAAATTGTCTTGGTTAAATATTTTGCTACATGACTACAAACTATTTTGCATGAAATCTAATGATACAGTCTTTGGCATATACACTAGATTTACTCAAATAGTGACATCCTTGAATGCTTTAGGTAGAGAACTATCATACTCTAAGAAAGTGAATAAAGTACTTTGTTGCTTGCCTGATTGGTTAGATGCAAAATTCACTACTATTTGTGAATCTAAATATTTAAATTTTTACACTATTGATAATCTACTTGGCTCTCTCATTACTTACAAGCAAAATATGAGACAAAGACTTTTGGAAGCAGGTGATAGGAGGAAGGAGAAGACTGTGGCACTGAAGGTTGATGATTCTGATAGCAAAAGCTCTGTAGCTAAACAAGACGATGATATAACATTTATGACCTAGAAATTCAAGAGCTTTCTAAAGTGAAAGAAAGGCGTCATCAACAGTGAAACAAAGGTAAATTATGTAAAAGTATAAAAGTTTCCACTGACGCTATCTTCTTTGAACGTAAGAAGCAAGGTCACTTAAGGTCTGATTGCCCCAATCTTAAAACTCACCATACAAATGAAAGGGAGAATAAAGGATAAATTTTAAAAAGGGGAATCAAAGGACACAGAAGACTTTATTGGCAGACTCTGCCTCATATTCATCAGAACACAAAACAAAGGAGGAGGTAACAAATTTGTGTGGCAAATGATAATCTTGATCTTTTTGATTAAGATGAGGTATGTCAATTATCCTATGATGAGATATTTACTATTTCTAAAAAAAATCATGACTCATATAAAAAGCTAAAGAAATAATATATTAATTTAATTTTTTGATTTAAAATATGAGCATGAGTTATTTGTTAAACAACAAGCTAATTTTAAATCTGAGCTTATTTCACTGGACAAAGAGCATGCATCTCTGTTAGATGAATTTGATGATTTGAATAAGAAACATATTGACTAACCAAGTCACAAAATTCCTTGAAATTTGAATATATTGAATTAGAGGATGCATTTAAGGATATAAAATCACTTGCAATGAACGAAACCATAGTGAGCATGCATTGACACTTGAAGTTGAAAGCTTCGAGAGTGCAAATGAATTCTTGAGAGAGAAAATTCATGTACTTCAAAATAATAAAACACCACCTACACTAACACAATGCTATAACCCCAAAATATAGCATGCATCTCACATCCCTAGAAGGAAGTACTACCACTCACATAGGTTAGTGACTCCATTTCCAGGTGTTAGGTGTTATTTTTGTGGCATGGTAGGATACATAGCCCGCACTTACATTATTCACTATAGAACACATTTAGTGTGGAGGCCAAAGTCATTTGCATCACAACACATCATACATCTATCTCATCCATTAAAGCATATTGAGGAACCCAAACTCACTTGGGTTCCCAAACCTAACCTTTGATTGACATTGTACGGATGCTCTCACAAAAGACCTAGTTACAGTATATGGTACCTAGACAACGGATGTTCACATTATATAAATAGAGATGTTAAGCAATTCATCACACTGGAGGCCAGGGCTGGAGGCAAGGTTATACTAGGAGATAAAACCACAAGGAAAATGGTGTGTTCGGGTTATGATTGGTAATTCTAAATATTTTATTATTAAAATTTTTTACTAGTAGATGGATTGAAACATAACTTGCTAAGTATTAGTCAACTATGTGATAAAAGATTTGACATAAAATTTCTATCTACAAAATGTTTGATCAGTTTAAATAGAAAAATTATTGTAGAAGGAAAAAGAATAAATAATATTTACATGCTTAATTTGAATTATGTTGATTATTTAAATTTTTTATGTTCGAAACTTGTTGATGAATCATGGCTATGACATAGGAGATTATTTCATGCAAGCATGGAGACACTTTGAAAAATAACTCAGAAAGACCTAGTTAAAGGCATACCAAAGTTAGAATTCTCTGAGGACCACCTATATGGTGCCTACCAATTAGAAAAATAATTAAAATCACCATTTCATTCCATGGAGGACATTACCACCTCTAGGCCACTAGAGATCTTACATACGGACTTGTTTGGGTGAGTTAGTATAGTTAGCTTAGGTGGGAAAATCTTTAGATATATAATAATTGGTGATTACTCTAGATTCATCTGGGTTAGATTCTTATCTTATATGTTTGAGGAATTTAGAACATTCTCCAGTTGGATTCAAAGAAAATTAGGATGTGAAACATCTACTATCAATAGTGATCATGGTGGAAAATTTGAGAATGATAGGTTCAAATCCTTCTATAAGGAGTTAGGAATTAAACATAACTTTTTTGCCCCTAAGACCCCTCAGTATAATGGGGTAGTTGAATGAAAGAATATAACCTTAGTGGAAGCTGCTAAGGCAATGCTAGCTGAATATTCTCGCCATAAATATTTTTAGCTGAAGTGGTAAGTATTGCTTGTTATGTTTTGAATAGGGTAAATGTTAGATCAAAACTTAAAAAGACAACTTATAAGTTACTTAAGGGAAGGACACCTAATCTTTCACACTTTTATGTCTTTGGATGTAAGTGCTTCATTCTTATAAATAGAAAATCTTCTCTAAAAAAATTTGATTCTAAATCTGATGAGTGAGTCTTCTTAGGTTATTCCTCTATAATTAAAGTTTATAGGATCTTTAATAAGAGGACTTTAGTTGTAGAGGAGTCAACCGATGTGGTATTTGATGAATATGATAAATATGGTGAGCCTAGGTTAGAAGAAAAAGAGGAGGTAGAAATTATCCAAGGAGTAGAATCTGTTGACTTAGGAGATAGAGAAGAACCTCAGGAATCATTGCCTAAAGAATGGAAATACTAATCTAGTCATCCTAGGGAGCTCATCTTAGGAGATCCATCTATAGGAGTTAGAACTAGGCATGGACTTAGAAAGGAGATGAGTCATTCTACATTCATCTCTATGGTAGAACCCACAGATGTAGATTAAGCTCTATCTGATGAATTATGGATCCTAGTTATACAAGAAGAGTTAAACCAATTTTTTAGGAATGATGTATGGGAGTTGGTTAGCAGACCTAAGGACCATAGTATAGTACACTACAAAAAAATTAACTTTTAACAACATATATATTAATAAATTTTTATCTAAATGCCTTAAAAAATATTTTTTAGGGCCCATATTCTAATTTGGTGCTAACAGATGGATTTGGCTCTAAAAGAGTGATTTGGCAGTAAGAGAGAAATTTGTGCGATAAGTTTTGTGCCCTCTTCTTTCATCTAGCTCATATTCAAATCTATTCACCTCCTTCATTAAATTTATGTGTCTGACCTGTGTTCTCTTTGTCTAGCATTCCTAGTTCTTACTGATCGCTCCTGATACCTCGGCAATCATGACCACATCAGGTATTTCTTCTCGTGGCTTTCAATCGTTGGCCTTAATCCTTCTTCGAATGCCCAATGCCCACCGTCTTGGGTTAAATAAAGTTTTCTTCTTTCTTCTTTTTATTATCTAGGTTCCTGAGGTCTACCATTTACTTGCCACTCGCCAAACGATGATTGTTTCTATAGTGCTGAAAGGTAAATGTTCCATTGATCTTAAAATTTCATGAATCATTCATCAGGATGTTAGTCTGACTTTAGTTCGCTTCATTTTCTTATTCGATTGACCGCTTTCCCTATTTATATTGAAAAGACTCATTCTTGCATTACATTACTTTTTTTTTTCTGATGTTTTGATGTTAACAAGTCTGCATTTAAAATACATTCATGATAAAATATGAATTTTTTCTTGGCAACCAAAATTTGTTCAGGAACGATGAACCACCCTAACAATCAAAATTTGTTTTGGGGGCGCTGCCCTCGGAAACCTCTACAGGGGCATTACCCCTTAACCCCGCGACCTGACTAGGCACTAAGTAGGTATTCAAAAATAAGATGAATGATTCTAGGATAGTGATTAGAAATAAAGCTAGAGTAGTAGCTAAGGGGTACAATCGAATTGAAAGAATTAATTTTGAGGAGACATTTGCCCCTATAGCTAAGTTAGAAGCATTATAGTACTGTTAGTCTTTGCTTGCTTTAGAGGTTTCAAGTTGTATCAAATGGATGTAAAGAGTACTTTCCAAATGGGATTATCAAGGAAGATGTTTATGTAGAATAACTCCCAAGATTTGAAAATTCAACCTAACCCAATCATGTGTACAAATTTAAAAAAAGCTTTGTATGGATTGAATCAAGCACCTAGAGCAAGGTATGAGAGACTTAGCACATTTCTCCAAGATATATCCTTTATTAAGGGTAGTGTAGATACCACCCAATTCCTAAAAAAAGTAGGAGATGATCTACTCATTATTCAGATATATGTGGATGACATATTATTTTGATCAAATACTAAAAATCTTAAATCTTTGTAATGATTTTTTAAAAACCCTGAGTAAAGAGTTTTAAATGCATATGATGGGTCAGCTTACATTTTTTTTAGATTTAGTGTAAAGTAAAGGGATGATGGTACCTTTCTGAATCAAAGTAAATACATTAAGGAAATTCTAAAGAAATATTTGATGAAAGGTGCTAAAGCAAATAATACACCCATGAGATATACCATTCAATTAGATAAGGACGCAATTAAAAAATTAGTCGATCAGAAAAAGTATAGGGGGATAATCAGATCATTACTATATTTGACTGCTAGCAGGCCAGACATAATATTTAGAATTTATCTTTGTGCTAGATTCTATGCTGATCCCAATTAATCCCATATGATACAGTTAAGAGAATCTTTAGATGCCTTCTAGGCACCCAAAATTTAGGTGTCTGGTATCCAAGACATTGCTCTTCATTTGAAAAATATTGGATATTTAGACTCAGACTTTACTAGGTGTAGAGTAGATAGAAAAAATACTTCTAGAATTTGCCAATTTATAGGAAAATCATTAGTTTATTTTTCTAGTAGCAAGCATAACTCAGTAGCCCTATCCAACATTGAGGCAAAATACATAGTAGTAGAAAATTGTGTTACTCAAGTCTTTTGGCAAAAGTAACAAATCCTTGATATTGGACTATCTATAAGGATCATTCTAATCTTATGTGATAACACAAGTGCCATATGCATTTCCAAAAATCCAATTCAGCACTCCCACACTAAGCATATATATATATATATATATATATATATATATATATATATATATATATATATATATATTATACATCATTTCATTAGAGATTATGTAGCCAAGGGATATATAGAACTACATCATGTAGCAAATGAGGATCAATGGGTAGACATTTTCACCAAACTCCTCAACTTTAATACCTTTAGCACATTGAGAACTAGATTAGGTGTCATTGACATTCATGCTTGATTCATAGTAAAATTAAAATCAATAACTTATGTAGCTATATAGTTTTGTGTGTTTTCATGTTTATTATATTTTTGATTTATTAATTTTTTACTATTTTGGTTTATGTGTTTAATAAATATTCCTAATCAGTAGAAGTTCCTTGATCATCACACACCACATATTTAGAAAAAGGGGGAATTTTTGAAAAATTAAAAATTTTTTACATCATACTATACAAACCACATTCATATTGTACATTTCTTACACTTCTACACATCCTCACTGCTCATGAAATCAACAGTCTAGATCTGGAAAATAATTACTCATCATACTATACTAATACCTATTCATGCTATACGATCCATGTGTTAGTAACCATTGGACAAATTTAATCGACCAGTACGACATTCAACTCATCTTCATACCATATGAACACCTATTCGTACTGTATGAACCTTTAGTTAAAAGTCATACCAAATGACTCCTTAGGATGAACGTCTTTTGTGAAGATCATCAAGTACGAACCTAATCGTACTATATAATTTGACCACTTTTTTTATAGATCATCTAAACCACTTAAAGTCTTCTGATCATTTAGTACGATCATACTATACGATATGTTCAAAAATCTATAAGAGAAATAGAATTCTAAGGATTAAATCACATTATTTCGAGCCTTCTCTTCACATAAACCTTAAAGCCTCCATCCTCATCTTTTCATATGGCAAGTTGTAAGTGAGCCCATTTGCTTCAAGGCAGTTCCTCTCATCGTCCTGTCAACAACTGATTTCAAACACTTGAGGATGAATCTACATATCATCGCTTCAAAGAAGCCCATATCACACCTTCTCGAATTTTTAATCAGTCTGTTCTCAACTATTAAGTAATGAACATCTTTGCATCCACTACTTTGCACTTTCTCTTAATAGTCACCTTTCCTTTCAATTCTAAACATCACTTTAAATTTTTTGCGAATCTCAGAGTGAATGCTGATATTTCATCTATGTAATCCTATGTCTATAAACATATTATAGAAATAACCAAATAAGACCTAGCTGAATATGTTTACCTGTTAACCGAAGGGGTAAATCCATATAACTTAGCCTCTAGGACCGACTATATTTGGAATACAATCAATCTAATTCTTAGGAACACTCCAATAAATTAACACCAGTCCCTTATCCACTCACTTAGACAGAATGCTCGAATCATCCAGCATGTTATCCACACTTCTATTCTTCCTAAGGCTAGAGATAGAGTAAATATCACCCCATTTCTATCTATTGTCACCTATTTTGTCATGAATAGCACTGCTTTTGATGAATCAGACATGATCATTAATTATTTTCAAAGCCTCACTTCCCTTCATCTACGATCAAGCAGATGTAAGCATAACCTCGCACTAGGACACTTAATCATCCACGTCTTAGATCATAAGTATTAACTTCTGTATCCCGCACCAGTCGACATGTTCTCGGTTTTCTACTCTGATGGTTCCTTTCACTTTATCTTATGTCGACACCACGGGGACGAGCATGAGGTAGAGCAAGAGTTCAATGAGGTAGGGGAAGAAGCACATCCACCACCACCCCTAGTTCCAACACTAACTACTGTACCAGGACCAGCACCTGCAGCCCAGTCTAACCTTTACACCACTATAGTAGAGGGTTTTTCTAGCCTGAATATGATGATCACTTTGCATATCGAGGACTGCAACCAATATTGGATGTAGATTCAATAGTAAAATGATGCGCTCCTATAGCACCACCAGTAGCTTCAACAGTAGCATGAGGCCGATAGGGAGTGGTTCACCAAGCAGTTTACTAAATTTTCACTAGTATTTTCAGCCACCACCATCACCACCATCTGATCAGAGGCCGTCCTACTTCTAGTTTGTGTGTTATTGTAGTTTCTATTTTTTTTATTTGCTCATATTTGTATTTATTTTCATTGTGTTGTCTCTCCTTTTTTGTGTTGTCAAAAGGGAGAGTAAGTGTTTAGTTGTATTTGTTTCTATGTTATTTAGTTCAATTTATTTTTTGTATATTTGTGTTCCTTATGTTGCTTTATGGCTTTGCATTTCAAAATTTAAAATAAAAATTATTTTCCCCTATCTTTTAAAGTAATTCATCTAGTGAAGGGGAGATTAGAAGAAAATACAAACAACTTGCAATTTTAACCAATAATGTTTGTCATCATAAAAAAGGGGGAGATTAATGCAATTCGAGATCCTGAGCTTGTGATTTTGATGATAACAAATATTATAGATTGTCTATTTATTTCTCCTAATATTTGTAGTACATATTTATTTTTGTGTGTACTAATAATTCAGGTACATCATACACCGTGCCATGGAAGATTCTTAGCTCAAGTCTGGGTAGAATAGGATAATATTTTGTAAGAGTCTGTATTTTTTTCTTTATTTTATATTTCTTGAGTCATAGTCATATAAATGTATATGCTAACTTGGAGATCGTACACACACACGGGGGAGTGAGAAAATTAATTTAAAATTTTTTTGAACTAATTATATAGTGTGAACTGGTTTGTACTATACGATCAGTTATTTAAAAAATCAATTAAAATGGCTAATTGAGTAATTAACATTTTTGAACTAATTGTACTGTACGAACTAAATCGTATGGGACGATCAGTTTATCTCAGAAACCTTAGTCGCCAATCAAATTTAGGTAAGTATTTTAATATTTAAATTTTGAATAAATTGTACTATATAAATCTATTTATATTATATGATATTCAAATTATGACCTAAATAAATTATCGTGATTAGTCATTCAAATCAAGGTTTACTTTATATGGAAGATTATATCGTATGATGTATATCATACAACATGATTGGTAGAGCTGAATTTTGATCATCCCAAGGATCATCCTGGATTAAACCTTGATTTTTGAACTAATCGTACTATATGATATAGATCATTTGGACGGTTGACAAAGACGATGTTCGATCGACCTAGACCACGACTGCTTAACTCGTACTGGACAAAATAGGTTTTTTACCTAATCGTATTATACGAACCAAATAGTAATGTACAAACATAAATGGTAGAACTAAAAATTTAGAATTTTTCAAGCCTCATATTAAAGCTTTCTCATTAGACTTTATAAAAGTGTTTGGTTGTTGAGAGATTTCTATGAGGGTGCTTGAGAGATCTTGGAGTTTTGGAGAGGGAGAAGGAGAAGTTGTGTGAGATGGAGAAGTAGTGTGAGGGGATTCACACAGTTGTTCCAAGCAAGCTTTTACCTTGGTTACTCCAAGTGTGATCTTTTGGGCTAGTCTAGGGAGAAAGTCATCAATGTTAAAGATCGTCACATTCTCTGCCTCACAATGAGGGTGAAAAGGATTCTACATTCTTTGCCTCACTAGGAGGGTGGAAAGGATTTAGGTTCTCAGCCGCACCGTGGAGTGGTGGAAGTGATTTTATACGGGCTTCTCCACCTTATTGTGGGAGCTAAAGAAGAGTCACTAAAGGTTTAGTGCAATACCTATAGAGGAGGACTCCGGGGAGTGAGCGCATGTCAAGATTTGACAAAACCACTATAAAATTTTTGGTGTGCTCGTTCTATTCATACTTTTATTTCCTGCATATTACTTTATGGAAAATTGAGATGATGATATTGTGATAGCTTTGGATTATTTTTGTGAAAAAACTATTATAAAAAATCTTAAAATCAAAAGGAACAAAAATATTTTTCTGTTCAATCAAAAATATAAAATTAATTTTGTTCTTTGATATTTGCTTCCGCTTGTGTTGTGGTTTGACATTGTTTTAAAAAGACAAACCTTTTGGAAAAAGAAATTTTTAAAACTACAATTCACCCCCTCCCCCCCTCATGGTGTGCCTTGGAAAATTCAAGTCGGTCTAACAACCCAAATTGAATTTCAGTAACAATCATATATTTCATGTCCAATTGAATTCCAATTTTAATAGCAAAAAAGAATTTTTTGTGTATATTATTTATCATCTCTATTTTTATATTTATTTTCAACACAAAAAAGTGTTTCTATGAATAGTGCAATGACGTGTTGCACTTTTCACACACAATATAAAACACAAAAATGCATTTCCATTTTCTGTTTGGGTGGAGGCTCACAGGAGCTGCAAATGGGTGAATGTCATTCGGTTGGAGATGCCCTAACGATGTTGAAATTAAACCTTCTTAAGCTTTTTGGATTCATCTTGTCAAACTGCTCGATTCGACAATAAACATGTTAAATTTGGAGATCATTTGGTCATCCAATTAATGTTTTAAAGCTTTTAAATACACTTTAGGCCATGGATTTAGGATCATTTGTGCTCGGATTGGACTTTATGGTGTCATTAGGTTCATCTCGTTGAGATGCGCAATTCGACTATAAGTTTATAAAAATCGGAGTTTGGATGGTCACGAATTTAATTTTGAATGTTTTCAAACCAAATGCCGATCAAGGCTTATTTTAGGTGATGTATCAATCAAGATACAATTTTGGTCCAGATGTTCTTGGAAATCATTGATTTATGTCAAGATTAGTATCTTTTATGTATAATTTGTATATAATTTGTATTGCACTCATGTTAAATTAAATCCAATGATTTTGTGCACCTATAGTTTCTAAAAATGTTATTTGAATATCCTGAAAAGAAAATTTTCAAATAAATTTCTAATTCTTAGATAGCATTTTTTTTAATTTTAAATTAAAAGATTATTCTTTAACTATTGATGTAACACTTCCTATTTATAATATTAACCATTTTATGTATTTTTCTTTTAGTATCATGAGGTTTTAACTGATATATAAGAGCTTTATTTATTTATTCAGCATCTAAACTATCAAATTATTCTCTTAACACAGATGATATTTCAATTATAATACAAATTTGTCTTGAATTAGTATAAGGTCAAAATAGGACGACTACAATATTTTATAAAATGAATTGTGAAGTTCTTGTAGAGAAATTAACTTAGCTATTTCGGTTGCAAAAAGCAGTTTTTTACTGCAAATTTTTTTAAAAAACAATGAGAAATTAATAATCAAACAAAATTGTGATTGATATATAAGAAAGCAGAGCAGCTAGAAAGCTGTCCCAAACGGACCCCATGATTTGCTTTTGCTCTCAACTAGTAGTCTTTCAACTACCAATTTTAAAATGTCTTCACGAAATTCGGCATATTAAATCATACGATACTGATCAATTTTATCATGTCTTGTATATCATATATGCTCCTACTTAATTTACATGATTGTACATTAAATCTAAAATTGAAGTCATTCACATTGTTAGTACTATACAATAAAAAAAAATCATTATTCCCATAGAAAAATTTATGTACATCTGCAAAAACATTTTTTCCTTGTGTTTTCCAATAGGCAAATACCTACCAGAATTCCTCGATGAGGACTGCGTGGTGGTTATTTCACTTCATCAATTACAATATGCAATGGTTATTTCACTTCATCGAGTATTGTTCTTAACTCAACAAGATGATTCTGCTTTTTAATAGTTATAATTATCGTAAAATATTTATCGGTAGTGATTTTAAAAATATTTCTCTTTTTTTTTATATGATCATTCTTAATTATAGTTACTTCTAATCACAAATTTATTAACTTTATCCTTAACAAATAAATTAACTAAATAATTAGAGTTTCAAACTTTTAATATTATTCATGTGCATTTAACGTGCTTGTAATTACAACAGTATAAAGGATAGTTTAAGAAGCAAAGTAACAATATTCATAGCCTATATAAAAAGGACATATATCAAATCCAATGATTAAATCACCTTTGTCACATGGATAGTTTAAGAAGCGTTGAAAACGAGGTGTATGTTAAAAATGAATTTAAATTATAAATCACAAAAGGTATTTTCTTTTTTTAATTGAATTTAGGTATATCTTAGTCACGGGAGTCCAGTATACTTTAGTCCATTACTGATGGGTACTGAGATGCTTGAAGAGAGATTGGTGGCTAAAAATAAGATATAATCAATTATGGGTTTAATGTGTTGGCAGAGAAAGAGATATATTATATAGGTGAAAAAAAAAAACAAGATAATAGTAGTAATGAAGTTCATGGTGAGAATTGAAGGTGTATGGGATTAGAGAGGAGCTTTTGATCAAAGTTCTTATCCCATGATGGTGATAATAAAAGGCTATATCTTTAATTAATTGAGCATGCTAATATAAGCTTTTCTATATATGCAAGATGAAATAACAAAAAAACATCTGAATAAAAAATATCATCTATAATGAATATATATACATACAATTATAATTATTGAAGATTCTTATAATAAATATTTAATACTATAGATTATCGATACGGTAACACTATCAGCCAAATAGAAAACCTCTTTGCCAAACCATTTGATGGTTATGCTTATTGTCGATTCTTTGCAAGTTGGGCATTCTTGACATTTCAATTACAACTCTAACTTCAGGGATAATATTGGACCAAAACTACAGAGGAGGATTTCAAATGTTCATATCACCCAATTTTTTGGGCTTAAAAATAGGAAAATATTATTATTACTATAATAGATTATCTATTCCCTATATTTTCTTATATTTGAATTTTACAATTTTTTCTATATATATTTAGTAGTTGAATGATAGAATAAGATTTTTAATAACATTTTTATCCTTCTTTGTGTTTATCATTTTCACATCTAAAAAAACCTTCACTCTTTATGGCAGACTCAAATCTCCCCTCCCAAGTAAAAATCCCTACCTCCAAAACCCCACGCATCATTCCAACCTTTCATTATCATGGCATCCTCTCAAAAAAAGGCAAATGGACATCAGAAATTTACAGTTGGCGTGATTCTGAAATCATATATATTGGTACCTATTCCACACCACAAATGGCCGCCATTGCTTATGATGTGGCTGCGCTGGCATTCAACGGGGACAAAGCGGTGCTTAATTTTCCTGATGCAGTACGATCACATCCTGTGCCAAAATCGAATTCAATTGTTGATATTCAAGCTGCCGCATCCTTAGCAGCAGCACAGTTTGGTGCGAGGCTTGGGGCTGTGGATGCATCTGAGGTGTGTCAGTTGAAACTATTTGTGAAATTTAGTATTGATCTGATCAAACTTTTTGTTCTAGTTTAAGTTTAGATGAGGAATACTGAAATGAGATTTATACTTTCCTCAAGGAGTTATATCAAATCAAATGATTAAATCACCTTTGTCACATGGATGGTTTAAGAAGCATTGAAAACAATGTGTCATAAATATTGATGATGTTAACAAGGAATTTAAATTATAAATCATAAAAGGTTTTTTTCTTTTTTTAATTGAATTTAGTAATACAATAATTAATAAAACAACATCAAGCCTTTCTCCCACTACGTGGGGTAGGCTACATGAATCATTTTACTCCATTTTGTCCATTATTCTATACCATTATGTCATAAACACAATCGTCAATAATGATGATATAATAAAGTATTAATAATTTCATATTCCTACCCTAAATATTTAAGTATACGTAATAATAAAGGTATTGTAATTATTCACCTACAAATTCAAGAAATATTGTAATAATAATAGATCTAGTCAATATGAGGGAGTGAACCAATGATAGGTGACCTCAAGCGATAAGTAGTGAAGCACAAGATTGAAAAGATCATAGAAGGCGAAAGCAAGGAAAAGAGTCTAGGCAGTCAACTCCAATAGTTTGGTGAACTAAGCCATGATAATATGGTAAGTACGACCATATAAGATTAGTATATAATAATGGGGATGGTGGATTAGAAGATGGAGAAGATACAATATCTTGATAAGGGGATGGAGGAAAAGTCGTAGGTGAGGAGGGAGGTTTGAGTTTCTAATGGAGGCTAAGGAAAAGAAGTCAAAGAAGTGCTTATAAGCTATGATGAAACCGATAAAGTTATATTATTAAGAGATTTTAAGGAGGATGGTATAAACATTGATACAGACGATGAAAATTGTGGCATTGAGAAATGTATTATCAAAATTCTTTTCTTTTAGTGTGGGGATCAAATCAGAGTGGATTCCAGATAATTATAGTAGTGAATAAAGGAGGAATTAATTTAAGATGGCTATGTGGAGAAACCAAAGTAGGGGATGATGATGAGGAACATAAAATTTGAGATTGATGATAGCACACCATTAATATCCTAGCCACGGGGAGTCCAGGATACTTTAGTCCATTACTGATGGGGTACTAAGATGCTTGAAGAGAGATTGGTGGCTAAAAATAAGAAATAAGAAATCTTATGGGTTTGATGTGTTGGCTGAGAAACAGATAGATTATACTGGTGAAAAAAAAAACAAGATAATAATAGTAATGAAGTTCATGGTGAGAATTGAAGGTGTATGGGATTAGAGAGGAGCTTTTGATCAAAGTTCTTATCCCATGATGGCGATAATAAAAGGCTATATCTTTTATTAATTGAGCATGCTAATATAAGCTTTTCTATACATGCAAGAGGAAATAACAAAAAAAACATCTGAATAAAAAATAACATCTATAATGAATATATATACATACAATTATAATTATTGAAGATTCTTATAACAAATATTTCATACATTTGATATTATCGATATGGTAACTTTATCAGCCAAATAGCAAACCTCTTTGCCAAACCACTTGATGGTTATGCTTATTGTCAATTTCTTTGCAAGTTGGGCATTCTTGACATTTCAATTACAACTCTAACTTCAGGGATAATATTGGACCAAAACTACAGAGGAGGATTTCAAATGTTCATATCATCCTAATATTTGGGCTTAAAAATAGTAAAATATTATTATTATTCTATATTTACTTGCATTGCCTTTATTACTATAATAGGTTATCTATTCCCTATATTTTCTTATATTTGAATTTTATAACTTTTTCTATATATATTTAGTAGTTGAATGATAGAATAAAATTTATAATAACATTTTTATCCTTCTTTGTTTTTATCATTTTCACATCTAAAAAACCTTCACTCTTAAATGGCATACTCAAATCTATCATTAATTAATATTAATCATTATTAATTATAGTTAATTATAGGCAATTATAATTAATAATAATTAATTTTAATTAATAATAATTAACTATAGTTAATTATACTTAATCATAATTAATTATAAATAATTAATTATAAGTAATTAAATATTTATAATTAATAATTAATTACTAATAATTAAGTATAGTTTATTATAATCAATAATTATTAACTATAAATGATTAATTGTAACTAATTAACTAAATATAATTAATGATTAATTAATAATAATTAATTAATTATGATTAATTAATCATAACTATAATTAACTACTAATTAATTATAATTAATAATAATTAATTGACTAAATTTATAACAACTAATAATTAACTATAATTATTAATACTTAATTATAACCAATATTAGCAAAATATCCTCCAATTTTTGTTTGCCATTGAAACTAATGCAAGATTTGAGCAGAATTTGGCAGGATTGATCAAAATCCTGTCAAACAGAGAGCTAAACTCTCCGTTTAGTCTAGTGTTCAGTGGCTTTGAGGGATTCGGCCGAAGAATGCACAGGAAGGGAGAAAGTTACCTTCACAGCTAGAGGCTCTCGTCGTCACTCCCAATCGGAGAAGAGGGAATGCCGTCGAGGGGGATAGGTCGACTAGGGCAGTCGTCGAGTGGCTTCACGTGGAGAAGGCGGGTGTGTGCAGGTAAGGTTCTCTCTCTCTCTCTCTCTCTCTCTCTCTCTCTCTCTCTCTGTGGATCGAGTCTTGCAAACAAGGAAGGGTAGAGGTAGCTCGACTCTGGGAGGCAATCGGGAGGCCAGGAGCTGTTGGCAGGAGATAAGAGAGCAAGAGAATGGGAGGCGGGTTGGAGGTAGGGTAGAGGTAGATCGGAAGAGGCGAGAGGAAGCTTGCGGCAAGAGGAGTCGAGAAGAGAGGTCTTGTAGTTGGATGAGGCTCAAACAGAGGAGGAGATCGGCATGTTAGGGCTGGAGTTTGGCTTGAGGAGGTCGCGGGTTCAGAAGTCGAATGGATTAGTTGATTTCAAGTCAGTCATCCAATATCATATGAATATCGTATAATATGATTAGTTCAAAAATTATGGTTTTGTTTGGTACGATATTTGGGATGACCAAATTTCATCTCTATCAGTCGGTATGATCCAGATCATATAGTACGATTAGTTATTATTAATTAAATCATAATTTGATTGACTAATTATGGGGGTCAATTTAAGCAAGATTTCAAATATTCATATCGTACGATTAGAATCGTACAGTTTGATTAGTTCAAAAATTAAAATTTAAAATTTTACTTAATTTAATCTGGCGGCTAGGATTTTCAGATTAGAATAAATCATACAGTACAATCTAGATCGTACAACATGATTAGTTCATAGAAACTAATGGTTCAATTTTTCGTTAAGCCCATTGTTCATATACTGATCGTACAGCACAATTGTATGTCGTACAGTACAACTAGTATAAAAAATTTCAACTTTTTAATTTATTCTCACTCCCCCTGTGTGTGTGTGCACGGTCACCCAATTGCATACACTCTTTTGTGGCCAAACTCAAGATATAGAAAATAATAAAAAATAAAATTACAGACTTTGTTTACTTGACATTTCTATTCTATTAATTCTTGAGCTTTCAGCAGCCTTGAGTAGTGTATGTCTTACAGGTAATGTTAGTGCTCATAAATAGAAAAAATATTTAATGAGAAAAGTAAAAATTCATTCAATAATATTCGTCATCATAAAAATCAGAGGCTAGGGATCTTGAATTATAACATTTTTTATTAGCATATATGATTTCTATTTACATACATTTATATCAATATATTTTTAACAATATCTGAAATGCATATATCATAATGAATGTGTACATCAATCATATTGATTTTATCAATTTTATAATTATTTTTATATTTATATTTTTTATTTATAAATCCTTCTGAGTGCTAATCTTTGTCCAAATTTATTTCTTCAATCATTCAATTTCTTTTCCACCCCAAAAATATTGGATAGTAATAATAACTAACAATGATATTTATAAAATTCATTTCAAATTTTTTTTTGGGTTCAAGGTAAGGCTTAAATTATACACTAATAATGGCAATTTGTTTTAATTCAAGGGAAAGGCTTAGACAATATAACCACATGACCATATAGTCACAAGATATTTTATTTGTTTGAGCAAATGAGTGTTGGTTGAGCTAGCCTTAGCTCAAGATAGGATTGATGTTGATTGTGATAGTTAGCTTTGATCTCATAGCCAAATGAATTCATTGAATGGACTATTTCTCAAGATATTTTTGATCAATAGAGATGAGGTGTGTTGATTGAAATTTATGATCCAAAATGAGATTTATTCTTTTCTTAAGGATCCATATCAAATCAAATGATTAAATTACCTTGCCACACGGATAGTTGAATAAGCATTGATAATGATGATGTTGAAAAGGAATTTAAATTATAAATCATAAAAAGTAACTATCTTTATGTAATTGAATTTACTAATACAAGATTTTTTATGTATAGAAAAGAGAATATAACGATAAAAAGAATTATAATCATCAATATAACAACATCAAGCCTTTCTCCCACTACGTGGGGTAGGCTACGTCAATCATTTTAATACATTGTATCCATTGTTCTATACTATTATGTCATAAACACAATTGTCAATAATGAATTTTTTTTTAATTAGTAATAATTTCATATTCCTACAATAAATATTTAAGTACACATATTTATAAAGATATAGTGTTATTCTCTTACAAATTCAAGATGATGTATGTTAGCTTAATTATAAAAAATATTGCAATAATAATAGATCAAGTCAATATGAGTGAATGAACCAATGATAGGTGACCTTCTCCAAGCGATAAGTAGTGAAGCACATGATTGACAGGAGCATAGGAGGTGAATGTGTGGAGAAGAGTCTAGGTGGTCCACTCCAATAGTTTGGTGAACTTAGCCATGATAATACGACAAATATGACCATATAAGATTGGTATATAATAATAAGGATGGTGGCTTACTAGATGGAGAAGATACAATCTTCTAAATTATCAAATTTCTTTTCTTTTTGTGGGGGAGGGCAGAGGGGGTGGGGTGGGGTGGGTCAAATTAGAGGGGAATTAGAGACAATTATAGTAGTGACTAGACTAAAGTAGGAATTAATTGAAGATAGTCGTGAGAAGAAACTTGAGTAGAGGAAAATGTTAAGGAACATGCAATTGGAGAATAATGACATCACACCGATGATCTCCCATACTTCAGTCCATTACTGATTGGGTACTATAATGTTTGAAGGGAGGCCGATCTCTAAAAATGAGAAATAATAAATCTTGTGGGATTGATGTGTTGTCAGAGAAAGAGAAAGATTAGAGTGGTGAAAAGAAAACAAGATGGTGGTACTAATGAAATTCATGGAGAGGATTGAAGGTGTATGAGATTAGAGAGGATCTTTTGATCAAGTTTCTTATCCCATGATAATGATAATAAAAGGCAACATCTTTAATTATTGAACATTCTAATACAAGCTTGTCTATATATGCAAGAGGAAAGAACAAAAAAGAAACAAAATGAAAGAGAATATCCTCTATAATAAACATATCTACAATAATAATTATTTTAGATTCCTATTTTAAACATTTAGTGCATGTGATATTAAAGATATGGTAACACTAGAAGCCAATCGTTAAAACCTCTTTGCCAAACCACTTGATCATTTCGATCATTTCAACTGCTTTTGCAAGCTTTGTGTTCTTGATATTTCAATCCCAACTCCAACTTGAGGGGGGGGGGGGCAAATTGAAGAGGATTTCAAATATCCATATTTGCCATATATTTTTGGCTTAATTATAGTAAAAAATTATTAGTATTCTATATTTATTTGTATGGGCTTTATAATATAACAGGTTATCAGTTCTCTATATTTATGTATATTTGAATTTTATGATTATATATATATATATATATATATATATATATATATATATATATATATATATAGTTGTCGAATAAAATAGAATACGATTTATAAAAACATTTTTGTCCATATTTGTGTTCATCATTTTAACTCTTAAATGGCTAACTCCACTCTCCCTTCCCAAGTACAATCCTCGCCTCTAGTGCCCCACCCATCGGTCATCCATCACGCTACTGTGGCATCCACTTGTGAAGAGGGAAATGGGTAGCACAAATCTACAATCGACTTGACTCCAAAACTTTATGGCTTGACAATTATTCCATGCCTGAGATGGCTGCCACTGCTTATGATGTGGCTAGGCTCGTGCTTTGAGATTGCAAACTGGTACTTAATTTTTCTAATGCAGCATGATCACATCATGTGCCCACATCGACTTCTCCTATTAATATACAGACAACGACAGTGGCCGAAGCATCACAGTTTAGTGTGTGGCCTGAGGCTATGGACACATCTGTGAATAGAAAAATGATTTTCTTTATGCAATTGAATTATTCTTATTGTTAATCTTGAACATATAAATTAAAAAAAAAGTGGCTAAATTCTTCTCTCCTCATAATTTTCTAGCTTAGTTTATTTGGAAAAATTGACTCTTTATGTCATAATGCGACTACAATTATTAAAAAAGTTAATTATTTATGAATTCATATAGGGGTTGTTTGGTTTGTTTCATTTAGGGTGTAAGGTATTTCAAATGCAGGGTTTTGAAAATGTTGGTGTTTTGTGTGAAGTAAAAAAAAATGTAGAGCAAAATTTCAGTATATTTGAAATACACTAACAAGTTCATTTTTATTGTTTATGGACTTCCTCAGATTTGGTTGATTAATAAATAAACTACAAATGTACTGCTTGCTGACCCCTCCAGCTGGCCACCATGTTTGACCGCCCCACCTCCAGCCACTACCCCCTCTGACTATCACCACCTATGGCTGCCACCACCTCTGACCGCCACCTCCAATCATCATTGCCACTTTTATCTGAAGCCACCTCCAGCTGCCCCCACCACCTATGATTGCTTCCACCTATGGCTGTTGCCACCACCTCTAGCCACCGCCACCAATTTTGGTAACCACCGGCCTCTGCCACCGCATTCGGTAGCCTCCACCTCCGGCCGACACCACCTATGACTAGCCTCCACCACCATAGATTTATTTTAGATGAAGTAAGTGTCACTTTATATATTTAATTTAGATGAAATAAGTGTAACCCCATAAGTTTATCTTAAATAAAGATAGTGTAACTCCTTAATTGAGTGCGGTATATTATCTTTTAAATTTTATTTTAAATGGATATCATATATCATAATTGGATGTCAAATAGATTACATTCCAGAAGAAGAGGCTTAACAAATGAATTTTTATATGGAGTTCAATTATTTATAGATTCCAAATGTCAACAACAAATAATTAACATGAAACTATCCCAAACAGATCCTACAATTTGCTTTTGCTCTCAACTAATAGTGTTTTTTAACAAAATTCAGCAAAAATTCAGCATATTAAATCATATGACACCGATCAATTTTATCATGTCTTCTATACCATATATGCTCATGCTTAATTTACATGATTGTACATTAAATAAATATTTCAAGTCATTCACATTGTTAGTACTATACAATGAAAAAAAAATCATGATTCCCGAAAAACTTATGTACATCCACGAAAACATTTTTTTCCTTGTGTTTTCTAATAGGCACATACCTATCAGAATTGTTCCTTGATAAGGACTACGTGGTGGCTGAAAATGTGACTTCTGGTAAATCTCAACATTTAATTTTTCTTTTTTTTCTAACCTTATTCCTTTATTGCCAGGAGAAAGTTCAAACAATCTAAGCATTGCTACTCGCTTTAAAGCAAAAGAAATTATATTTAAAACCTTAATACTTAGCTGTGATTCGCATCTTTAGCAACAAATCTGCCATTCAATCTCCTATTCATCGTATAGTGTTCTTAACTTAACGAGATGATTCTGCTTCTTAAAAGTTATAATTATCTTAAAATATTTATCAATATTTATATTTGTTAATTGAAGTTGCTAATATAAGCTTTTCTACATATGCAAGAGAAAATAACAAAAAAAGAAAATGAATAAAAGAGAGTATCCTCTATAATGAAGATGTATACATAATAATTATTGAAGATTCTTATTATAAATATTTAATACATTTGATATTATAGATATGGGAACACTAGGAACTAATTAGCAAACCTCCCAGATCACTTAATGGTTATGCTTGCTATCGCCTGCGTTGCAAGTTGGGCATTTTTGACATTTCAATTATAACTCCAACTTCAGGGATAGTGTTGAACCAAAACTGAGGAGGATCTCAAATGTCCTAATAAGTTGAATATTTTAGACTTAATCATAGTAAAATATTATAAGTATTCTATATTTTCTTTCATGGGTTCTATTACTATAACAGTTTATCACTTCCCTATATTTGCTTAGATTGTAATTTTATGAATTTTTCTATATATATTCAGCAGTTGAGTGAAAAAGAATAAGATATTATCTTATTTGTTCCCTTCTTTATGTTCATCATTTTAACAAAAAAAAAACTTCCAAATCTTAAATGGCCAACTCCACTCTTCCTTGCCAGGTACAAATCCCAGCCACCAACACCCAACCCAGTGCTCCTCCCCCTGATTATCGAGGCATCTACTTCAAGAGTGGTAAATGGTTTGCACAAGTTTATACGGGTGGAAACCCTAAAACGATATATATCGGAACCTATTCCACAGCAGAAATGGCCGCCATTGCTTATGATGTGGCTATGCTTACAATTCGTGGGGACAATGCAGTGTTTAATTTTCCTGACATAATACGATCACATCCTGTGCCAAAATCAAATTCAATTGCTGATATTCGAGCAGCAGCAGCGGAAGCAGCAGCACAGTTTGGTGCAAGTCTTGAGACTATGGACACATTTGAGGTGCCACCACAAGAGATAGGTGAGTGTGGATGGGGACGAACTATTCAATATGCCACATAGTTTTATTGAGATGGCAGAGGGGTTGATGGTGAGTCCACCAAGATTTGGCCCTCCAGCATCTGATTAGCCGCTAGAAGTCTTGGAAGATAATAATTTATGGAATTTTGATGAGTAAAAAGGATAATGGCTTTTGGGGCTTTCATTAAGAAAATTAGCTTGGGATATTCTCATCAAATATTTCATTAGATATAATTTAAAATTGTTGTGATTTATTTTGAGATAAGTATGATCAAAATTTTCATTTATTTGTATTTCATATTAATGCTTAAAACCAATTCTTATTTATTAATCCTTTTTCAATTTGCAGCATCAGTAGCACAATTTGATGCGAGGTCTGATACCGTGGTCACATCTGACGTGCCACCACAAGATATAGGTGAGTATGCAGATGAGGAGGAACTATTCAATATGCCACAAATTTTGATTGAGATGGCAGATAATAATTTATGGAATTTTGATGAGTAAAAAGGATAATGGCATTTGGGGCTTTCATTTAGAAAATTAGCTTGGGATATTCTCATCAAATATTTCATTAGATAGAATTTAAAATTGTTGGATTTATTTTGAGATAAGTATGATCAAAATTTTCATTTATTTGTATTTCTTAATGCTTAAAATTGTTGGATTTATTAATGCTTAAAACGAATTCTTATTTCTTAATCCTCTTTCAATTTACAGCAGCAGTAGCACAGTTTGGTGCGAGGCCTGATACCGTGGTCACATCTGACATGCCACCACAAGAGATAGGTGAGTATGTGGATGAGGAGGAACTATTCAATATGCCACAAATTTTTATTGAGATGGCAGAGGGGTTGATGGCGAGTCCACCAAGATTTGGCCCTCCAGCATCTGATTAGTCTCTAGAAGTCTTGGAAGACAATAATTTATGGAATGTTAATGAGTAAAATGCTATCATTAAGAAAACTAGCTTGGGATATTCTCATCAAATATTTCATTAGATACAATTTATAATTTAAAATTGTTGGATTTATTTTGAGATAAGTATGATCGAAAATTTCATTTATTTGTATTTCATATTAATGCTTAAAACCAATTCTTATTTATTAATCCTCTTTCAATTTGCAGCATCAGTAGCACAATTTGATGCGAGGCCTGATACCGTGGTCACATCCGACGTGCCACCACAAGAGATAGGTGAGTATGCAGATGAGGAGGAACTATTCAATATGCCACAAATTTTGATTGAGATGGCAGATAATAATTTATGGAATTTTGATGAGTAAAAAGGATAATGGCATTTGGGGCTTTCATTTAGAAAATTAGCTTGGGATATTCTCATCAAATATTTCATTAGATAGAATTTAAAATTGTTGGATTTATTTTGAGATAAGTATGATCAAAATTTTCATTTATTTGTATTTCTTAATGCTTAAAATTGTTGGATTTATTAATGCTTAAAACGAATTCTTATTTCTTAATCCTCTTTCAATTTGCAGCAGCAGTAGCACAGTTTGGTGCGAGGCCTGATACCGTGGTCACATCTGACATGCCAACACAAGAGATAGGTGAGTATGTGGATGAGGAGGAACTATTCAATATGCCACAAATTTTTATTGAGATGGCAGAGTGGTTGATGGCGAGTCCACCAAGATTTGGCCCTCCAGCATCTGATTAGTCGCTAGAAGTCTTGGAAGACAATAATTTATGGAATGTTAATGAGTAAAAAGCTATCATTAAGAAAACTAGCTTGGGATATTCTCATCAAATATTTCATTAGATACAATTTATAATTTAAAATTGTTGGATTTATTTTGAGATAAGTATGATCGAAATTTTCATTTATTTGTATTTCATATTATATCTCAAAACCAATTCTTATTTCTTAATCCTCTTTCATTTTGCAATTTCCTCATTGTGTTAATTTTTATCAAGTTCAACTTTTCTTCCTTAAATTGGGTAGAATAGGAAAATGTTTTTATTCATGCGACTGAATTTTTCTCTCTCCATAATGAATGTGCAAAATATAAAAAACTTTCTTCTTTCCTTAAGAACATATGGGCATATTTACTTGAAAGATTTGACCGGTTCATGCCATAATGGAGCAACATGGATGAACAAAAATTGCATAGAAAGTTATTTCTTTATGGAAAATCAAATAAATTATTTTTTAATTATAATCATTCATTTTTATTTCACAACAATTTCCTGTTTTGTAAATATATTTATCTGAATCAATTGTTCTTTTTTCTCTCAATTACAATATGCACGTGATGGTTATTTTAATAGTTATAATTATCTTAAAATATTTATCGGTAGTGATTTTAAAAATATTTCTCAGATATATATATATATATATATATATATATATATATATATATATATTTTGATATGATCATTCTTAATTATAGTTACTTCTAATGACAAATTTATTAAATTTATCTTTAAAAAATAAATTAACTAAATAATTAGAGTTTCAATTTTTTAATATTATTCATGTGCATTTAACGTGCTTGTAATTACAACAGTATACATGAAATTTTTTATCCCATGATGGCGATAATAAAAGGCTATATCTTTTATTAATTGAGCATGCAAATATAAGCTTTTCGATATATGCAAGAGGAAATAACAAAAAAACATTTGAATAAAAAACATCATCTATAATGAATACATAATTATAATTATTGATGATTATTTTAATAAATATTTAATACATTCGATATTATCGATACAGTAACACTATCAACCAAATAGCAAACCTCTTTGCCAAACCACTGGATGCCTATGCTTATTGTCGATTTCCTTGCAAGTTGGGTATTCTTAACATTTCAATTACTACTCTAAATTTAGGGATAATATTGGACCAAAACTACGGAGGAGGATTTCAAAGGTTCACATCACCCAAATTTTTCGGCTTAAAAATAGTAAAATATTATTAGTATTCTATATTTACTTGCATTGCCTTTATTACTATAATAGGTTATCTATTCCCTATATTTTCTTTTATTTGAATTTTATAATTTTTTCTATCTATATTTAGTAGTTGAATGAGAGAATAAGATTTATAATAACATTTTTATCCTTCTTTGTGTTTATCATTTTCACATCTAAAAAAACCTTCAATCTTGAATGGCAGACTCAAATCTCCCTTCCCAAGTAGAAATCCCTCTCTCCAAAACCCCATGCATCATTCCAACCCTTCATTATCATGGCATCCTCTCAAAGAAAAGCAAATGGACATCAGAAATTTACAGTTGGCGTGATTCTAAAATCATATATCTCGGTGTCTATTCCACGCCAGAAATAGCCGCCATTGCTTATGATGTGGCTTCGCTCGCGTTCAACGGGGACAAAGCGACGTTTAATTTTCCTGATGCAATACGGTCACATCCCGTGCCAAAATCGAATTCAATTGTTGATATTCAAGCTGCAGCAGCCTTAGCAGCAGAACAGTTTGGTACGAGGCCTAAGACTATGGACGCATCTGAGGTGCCACCACAAGAGATCGGTGAGTATATGGATGAGGAGGAACTATTCAATATGCCACAGATTTTGATTGAGATGGCAGAGGGTTTGATGGTGAGTCCACCAAGATTTGACCCTCCTAAGTCTGATTGGCCGCTAGAAGTCTTGGAAGATAATAATTTATGGAATTTTGTTGAGTAAAAAGGATAATGGCATTTTGGGCTATCATTAAGAAAATTAGCTTGGGATATTCTCATCAAATATTTAATTAGATATAATTTAATATTGTTGGATTTATTTTGAGAAAAGTATGATCAAAATGTTCATTTATTTGTATTTCATATTATATCTAAAAACCAATTCTTATTTCTTAATCCTCTTTCATTCTGCAATTTCCCAACTGAATTAATATTTATTAAGTTCAAGTCTTCTTCCTCATATTGGGTTGAATAGGAAAATGTTTTTATTCATGCGAATGAATTCTTCGTCCTCTCCACCGTGAATGTGTAAATCTCAAAAACAAAGAGACCGAGTTTTTCTTTCCTTACAACTTTTCGACATATTTACTTGGAAGATTTAACCCTTTCATGTCATAATGCGGCTACATGGTTGAACAAAAATCTCATAGAAAGTTAATTCTTTATGGAAAATCTTATAAATTTTTTTAATTATAATCACTCATTTTTATATTCACAACACCAAATTATAATCTATAAGCTTGAGCTTCTTTAGTAGACTTCAAAGCATCCATTTATCGATTTTTGTTTATTCAGATATAATATATGAACTGCATGCAAACAAATATACAGAACACCTTGTATACAATCACATGAATTATAAAATATTAGATGTGATGGGCCAAAAAATTGGAAATATATGGTCACAATATTTTTGGCTTGACAAAGTAATATTTAATTATTAGTTTCATATTTTTTTTTAATGTGACTTTTATAATTTAGGCGCAGTTCTTTTGATAGCCTCTTTGCTCTCAAAGTAACCCAACTCCTAAGCACCAACCATCACCTAGTCACTAGCTCCGCTCTCGCACTTGTTGCTGGCTTCCTCGCTCATGACTTTTTCGACCTCCTACACTATTAAAGCCCTAGTCACCATATCTTGTCGATGGCACGATTTTCAATTCAAGTTTTTCTTGCTTCCTCTCTTGAAAGTTCGAAAGGGATGTTAAGCCCTAGTGAACTAGTCCCGAGGCTAACCAAGAGGGGGGGTGAATTGGTTATTTAAAAATTTCACGATAACTACAAAAATCTTTTCGATACTTAGCAGCGGAAACAAGTAAACAATAACGAAAAGATCAACCAACGATATTCACCCAAGCAGTTTATATTGAAAAGTAAAATGCAAAACTGAATCAGAAAGGCAAACCAGATTTTATAGTGGTTCGGTCAACTTGACCTACGTCCACTCCCCGGAGCCTCCCCTCCGGGTATTGCACTAAACGAAAGTGACTCTCCTTTTGCTCCCACAGCAAGGCGGAGAAGCCTGTACAAAACACCTCCTTTTCACCACACGGTGAGGCAGAGAACCTGACCTCCTTTCGCTTCCTCCTGAAGCAGGCAGAGAACCTTCGAACTCCTTTTGCTTCCACCTGAAGCGGGCAGAGAACCCACAAACTCCTTTCGCTTCCTCCTGAAGCGGGCAGAGAACCCGGATCTTCTTGCGAACGATCCTCCCACGAAGAACACCGACTAGACGACAGACGACGAGTGGAGAAGACGACTCTGATCCGTGCTTGGAGCAACCTTAGTGAATCCCTCACTAACTCCCCCTCACAAGATCTCTTCTCTCTCTCCCAACTCTCTCTCTCTCTCTAAAATTTCTCAGGGAAGGAAGGCAGCAAAAGATTTTTCCAAAAATTGGAAAAAGTTCTTTTAAAGGAGGGCTTAAAATTTGCCCTAAATCTCAACTTGTCGGCCAAGATCGTCCAGGACGATCGGTAGATCGTCCTGTACGATCAGTTCAAATTTATCTGTTTCAGCCTGGACGATCTGGCTCTTCTGGACGATCACTGGACGATCTGGCTCTTCTGGACGATCAGTAGAAAAAGTTGTTCATATCGTCCCGTACGATCCTGCGATCGTCCGGGACGATTAGTTCAAATTGAAGGAAATCATCCAGAAGACAGTTCGGGTCGTCCAGAGAAATCTTTGCTGGACGACCAAAAAATGACTTGATCGTCCCGGACGATAGGGTAATCGTCCGGTACGATTAGTTCAAAAAGGCCCCAAATCGTCCTGTACATAGTTCTGGACGTACAGCTGAAATGCACAAGACGATCACGATCGTCCGGGACGATCCTGCGATCGTCCAGGACGATGTGATCGTATCAATTAAACATTAATTGCTTTCCTTAATTACCAGACTAATTTAGGCATGATTGTAGTGAATCGTCCAGGACGATACACGTATCGTCTGGGACGATTAGACCAAAATACTTAAAATAAAACTTGCCTAACTTAATCTGGCGGCTGGGAATTTCTGATTTGAGAATATCGTCCCGTACGATCCAAAGATCGTCCAGGACGATCTGCTTAATCAGACCTTCTTAACTTAGTCGCCCTAATTAGGGTTTCTGTTTTAACTGGATCATCCAGGACGATGTGGATATCGTCTAGGACGATCTGAATAAATTTTCAACAGAAACTCTAATTCACTTAATCTCTCTCCCTGAGTGTGTGTGTGCAAGGTTACTTAGCTAGGGAATCAGTTACATTACAATTGACTCAATAAAAGGAAAAATCATACATTTGACACACTTGGACCCGATCTTGAGTTGGCTTGAGTGGCTCGCGGTCTTTTGTGCCTGAAACAGATTAGCCAAGCAAAACACACTGGAAACATGTTTGTCATCATCAAAACCAGATTTGCAACAATCTCCCCCTTTTTGATGATGGCAAACATTTGTAAAGTAGTCTGACAGTAAAAGTAAACTAGGAGATCAAACAAACAAACATTTTTAAATTTTTATTTAACAGCTAAAACAATACAGGAAACATTGACTCAGAAAACAGAAACAGACACGACTACAACTGACTCCCCCTTTTGACATCACAAAAAGGAGGAGCGAAAAATATAACACAGAAATAAAACATAAAATAAAACATATTGATTTTAGATTCAAAAACCAATGACAGGACAATTGACAGCGCTGAAATCCAAAAAAGGTTGGAAATAATCAACTTTCGTAACTCCGACCCCGGGCACCTTATCGATGCAAACCTCTTTCAACACAAAAATCCGATTCAGAATAAAAGACATTAGATTTGAAAAGAAATCCTTTCAAGCCTCGTTCCAGAAAAATATATGATATAATAGTGTTACAAAGTAAAAAATCAGAAATCATGATTTTCAAAACCCAAGCTTTTGAAAATATTAAGTGGCGCACAGATTCCTCTAAGACATTTAACAATCTGAAAGGAAAGAAAGCTTGTTTTGGGCTCATTTTGTGTCTCTTTTTCAAATTGGTTGGCGCTTTGCGCATCTTTTGATTTTTGATACACTTTGTGTATCCAATTTGGCAATTTCGCATCTTTTCAGTTTTGGGCTCATTTTATGCCTCTTTTTCAAATTATCTGGCGCACTGCGCATCTTTTATAAGCTTTCTCCTTTTCATAATCATTAAAGAGTCTCAGCTGTGAGATTATCTTCCAGACATAGGAGATGACTCTCCTTAGTAAGGAAGAACGATTCACAAAATAAAAGCCATACACCATATGATAAATGCAATCACTTGGTTTAGAAAATCAAACTAATGACTCAAGACTTTGAAAAACACTATTGATATGAGGCAGATTACTGTAGGAAGATAAAATAATCTCTATTTCAAAAACTAATATTTTAATTTTGAAAAGGATTTTTATTCAAAAGAAACTACACACCAGTAAAGGAGTTAGAGGAAGAGAAACAATTATCAATGTTTCTTCCCTTTAACAGATTCAGCGAAGTCAATCACTGCTTATCAGCTTCCAAACCAAAACAAGGTAAAAACTCCCAGTCAAAAATTCAGATCACCAGAAGTAGTGAGCGGTGATCAGATCTTGAAAAGCATAAAACAGTAAGTGCAAGATATGAACCTGTAAATAAATAAAAAACAGGTAGAAAATCATAGCAAAGTAAATACTCAAATCAAACTAACAAAAAGGGTAACATAGAAATCAGCAGAAGAAATAAAATCAACTGAAAGCAAATAATCAAACCAAAACTAATTAACAGAAATCAGAAATCAGAATACAAAAACTAACTAACAGAAATCAGAAAACAGAATACAAAAAACTAACTAACAGAAATCAGAATACCAATCATAACAGTCATAAATCAGCAGTCATCAGAATCAAGCATTTATATCAATCACTCCTAATCTGGTTCTCAAAATGCTGAATGAGTCAAAGGCCAGTGGTTTAGTGAATATGTCAGCCAGCTGATTTTCAGTTGCTACATGATGTAGCTCAATGTCCCCTTTTGTAACATGGTCCCTAATGAAGTGATGCCTAATGTCAATGTGTTTGGTCCTAGAATGTTGGATTGGATTCTTA
Source organism: Dendrobium chrysotoxum (assembly GCA_019925795.1). Lineage (NCBI taxonomy): Eukaryota > Viridiplantae > Streptophyta > Magnoliopsida > Asparagales > Orchidaceae > Dendrobium > Dendrobium chrysotoxum. Next base: position 32,101,138 of record CM034309.1, on the reverse strand, counting down.
GAGATACAGATGGCACTGGTATTATCACACAGAACAGAAATTGTGCCAACGGGTACTCCTAAATCCAAGACTTGCTGCTTCAACCAAAGAACTTGGGCCACACAACTCCCTAAGGCAATGTACTCAGCTTCAGCAGTGGAAAGTGCAACTGAGTTCTATTTTCTACTGGACCAGGAGACTAACGACTGTCCTATAAATTGACAAGTCCCAGAGGTACTCTTCCTATCCACCCTACACCCCACAAAGTCAGAGTCAGAATATCCAATGATCTCAAAAGAGGTGCTATGCCTAGGGTACCAAATTCCTAGGTTTGGGGTTCCTAAAAGATATCTAAGAATTCTCTTAATAGCAGTCAGGTGGGACTCTTTAGGATCAGCCTGAAACCTAGCACAAAGACAGACACTAAACATGATATCAGGTCGGCTAGCAGTCAGGTAAAGCAGTGAACCTATTATCCCTCTATACTTCTTCTGATCAACAGATTTTTCATTTGAATCCTTATCTAACTGAACTGAGGAGGGCATGGGAGTATTGATTGGCTTGGCTTTGTCCATTTCATATTTCTTCAAAATGTCCTTAGTGTATTTTGATTGATTGAGAAAGGTTCCATCATCCGTTTGCCTTATGCTAAACCCCAAAAAGTAGGACAATTCTCCCATCATACTCATCTCAAACTCTTTACTCATTGTTTTAGAAAACTCTTCACATAAGTATTTATCAGAAGATCCAAAAATTATATCATCAACATAGATCTGGACAATGAGTAAGTCATCTCCTAATCTCCTCAGAAAAAGGGTGGTGTCTACGCTCCCCTTAACAAATTCTCTTTCTAACAGGAATGTGCTAAGCCTCTCATACCAAGCTCTGGGTGCCTGTTTCAATCCATATAAGGCCTTTTTTAATTTATAGACATGACTTGGATATTGGGAACTCTCAAAACCTGGGGGTTGTTCTACGAAAACATCTTCTTTAATTACCCCATTTAAAAAGGCACTCTTGACATCCATTTGAAACAGCTTAAATCCCTTATAACAGGCAAAGGCTAGTAGCACTCTAATGGCTTCCAATCTAGCTACAGGGGCAAAAGTTTCCTCAAAATCTATCCCTTCTATCTGATTATACCCCTTAGCCACCAATCTTATCTTATTTCTCACCACCACACCAGAATCATTCATCTTATTCTTAAAGACCCAATTGGTTCCCACAATACTTTGGTTTCTAGGTCTTTCTACTAACTCCCAAACATCATTCCTTACAAATTGATTCAATTCTTCCTGCATAGCTAAAATCCAAAACTCATCCGACAAGGCTTGATTGATGTTGGTGGGTTCAGTCATTGAGATAAAGGCAGAATGGTTTACTTCCTTCCTAAGTCCATGCCTAGTCCTAACACCTTCAGAAGGGTCTCCTAAGATCAGTTCTTTAGGATGACTCGAAGAATATCTCCAATCTCTAGGCAATAGGGTTTGAGGTTCTACCCTTTCCTCCAAATTTGTATTTCCAACTCCTTGGGTAACCTCAATAATCTCTTCATCTTCTACTTCAGATCTGGACTCCTTAGGATCAGATTCATCAAACACTACATGGGTTGTTTCTTCCACCACCAAAGTCCTCCTATTGAACACCCTAAAGGATTTCCCCACACTTGAATATCCTAAGAACACTCCTTCATCAGATTTGGGGTCAAATTTTCCTAAGGGTGACTTCCCGTTGTTCAGAATGAAAACCTTACAGCCAAAAACATGGAGGTGGGACAGATTTGGTGTTCTACCCTTAATGATCTCATAAGGTGTCTTGTTCAGTTTGACTCTCACATTCACCCTATTCAGCACATAACAGGCAGTGTTCACCGCTTCAGCCCAAAAGTATTTTGGAAGTGAATACTCGGCAAGCATGGCTCTAGCGGCTTCCACTAAGGTCCTGTTCTTCCTTTTAGCTACCCCGTTCTGCTGAGGGGTCCTAGGAGCTGAAAAATTGTGACTAATCCCATGATTCTCACAAAAACTTCCAAATCTTTCATTTTCAAACTCCCCTCCGTGATCACTATGGATGGTAATAATCTCACATCCTAACTTCTTCTGAATCCAAGTAGAGAAAGATCTAAACTCATCAAATGACTCAGACTTGTGTGACAAAAACTTAACCCAAGTGAACCTTGAATAATCATCAACAATCACAAAACCATAGACTCTCCCCCCTAAGCTGGCAGTGCTAATGGGTCCAAAGAGGTCCATGTGAAGAACTTCTAAAGGTCTAGAGGTGCTAATGTCCTTAACAGAGTGAAAAGAGGACTGGACTTGCTTCCCCAACTGACAGGCATCACACAGGTGATCCTTAGTGAACTTAAGCTTGGGCACACCTCTAACTAAGTCCTTTTGGGTGACTCTCCTAAGGGTTTTCATACTGGCATGATACAATCTCCTATGTCATAACCAAGACTCATCAGCAGCAGTTTTTAAGCAAATTGAATTATCAGATTTAATGCTACTTACATCTAGCTTGTAGACGTTGTTGATCCTTTGCCCCTGCAAAACAACTTCATCATTTAAGCTTAAAATGCAGCCAGTGGGCAAGAATTTGATGCTGTATCCCTTGTCGCAGAGTTGACTGATGCTCAGCAGGTTGTGTTTCAGTCCATCTACAAGCAAAACATTATCAATCATAAAGTTCTTTGAATCACCAATTATACCTGTGCCTACCACCTTCCTGGTGGTGTTATCTCCAAGTGTAACCTTGCCTCCAGCTCTGGCCTCCAGCGAAATGAACTGATTTGCATCTCCAGTCATATGTCTAGAACATCCGCTGTCCAGGTACCACATACTCTCACGAGGTCTTGTGTGAGAGCACACCTACAAAATCATCAAATGTCAGTCTTAGGAACCCAAACAGGTTTGGGTTCCTTCTTATGAAAAGAAGAATGCGATGCATGCGTGCTGTGCTGTGCAACAGGCAGTTTGGGTCTCCACACCCAATGTGTACTACGGTGAACAGTACAAGTGTGTGATATGTGTCCTAACATGCCACATGAAAAACATCTAACACCAGGAAAATGATTAACTAAACGTCATGAGTGATAGTGCCTCTTCCTAGTAGTGTATGAAACATTCTCTGATGAACTTGCAACAGAATTTTTAAAAGGTGACGGTGCATAAAATTGTTCAAAAGTAGGAGGTGTTTTGTTATTTTCAAAAGCACTGATTTTCACTTTCAAAAACTCAATGTGTTTGTTTAAACTTCCAATTTCAAACGTTTTTTCACTTTCAATACTTTCTAACTCAGATGCCAAATCATTCACTTTCTTAAAAGGAAGTTCTAATTCACCATGCGATATTTTTAACAAGTTATGCTCAACAATTAAATCAGAATGCTTTTTATTCAGTTCATCAAACTCATCTAGTAAAGACATGTGATTGCTATCAATGGTGGAATGATCCTTAATCAACACTTCATGCTCTTTTTGCAAAGTCAGATAATCTAGTTTCAAACTAGCATGGGTTTTCTTAAGCTTCCTATACGATGTATGAATCTTTTCAGAAACTTTAAATAACTGATCGTAAGTAAGCTCACATACCTCTTCATGGTCCGACTGACCAGGGTGATCATCCGCCATCAGACACAAGTTTGTTTCCTCCTCTTCAGCTTCAGTCTCAGAAGAGTCGGATGCAGAGTCTGCCCAGAACGCCTTCTGAATCCGCTTCTTGTCCTTTCTAAACTTTGATTTCTCCTCACTCTTCTCCTTGCTTGGGTGAGCTTTAAGTGTTGGACAATCGGCCTTAATGTGTCCAGGCTTCCTGCATTCAAAACAAACCGATTCAGATGAACCCTTAAAGTTTTTATTGAACTTACCCTTGTTCCACTTCTGATAGTTCTTATGTTTCTTCCTTAGAAAGCTTTTGAATTGCCTTGTGATTAAGGCAACTTCATCGCTATCAGACCCGGAAGTGCTAGCATCTGAATCTTTGGCCTTTAGTGCCACAGTCTTCTCTTTCTTGCGTTCACCTGCATCAAGTTGCCTTTGGTTCACCCCTTGCTCGTAAGCAATGAGTGATCCAAGTAAGCTGTCAATAGAGTAAGTATTTAAATCTTTGGATTCAGTAATAGCAGTAATCTTAGCATCATAAGAAGCAGGCAAACATCTAAGAATCTTGTTCACTCTTTCGTAGTTGGTAAGTTCTCTACCTAAAACATGCAAAGAGGTAACAATCTGAGTGAACCTTGTGTACATTTTTGAAATAGTCTCACTAGGTTTCATGCAAAAAAGTTCGTAGTCATGTAACAAGATGTTTAACCTAGATTGTTTGACTTCAGTTGTACCTTCGTATGTTATACATAACCTATCCCAGATTTCCTTTCCCGTTGTACAAGTAGAAACACGCATATAGTCTTCAGAATTCAAAGCACAAAAGAAACAGTTCAAACATTTTGCATTCAACTGTGCTAAATCACGATCATCAAACGTCCAATCAGCAAATGGCAATTCAGTTTTCACATTGTTAATCATTCGAAAAGGTGGTTCGTATCCGTCCTTAACTAACATCCACATGCGATAATCAATAGATTGTAGAAAAGTAGACATGCGTGTTTTCCAAAAATCAAAAGAAATATTGTCAAACAACGGTGGTCTGGTAATAGAATAACCTTCAGCAGTATTACGATTGTTACAGTTAGCCATTGGATCAAATTCAAAAGTTTTTAAACAGAAATTTTGAATCCCGCTCTGATACCACTTGAAAGTTCGAAAGGGATGTTAAGCCCTAGTGAACTAGTCCCGAGGCTAACCAAGAGGGGGGGGGGGTGAATTGGTTATTTAAAAATTTCACGATAACTATAAAAATCTTTTCGATACTTAGCAGCGGAAACAAGTAAACAATAACGAAAAGATCAACCAACGATATTCACCCAAGCAGTTTATATTAAAAAGTAAAATGCAAAACTGAATCAGAAAGGCAAACCAGATTTTATAGTGGTTCGGTCAACTTGACCTACGTCCACTCCCCGGAGCCTCCCCTCCGGGTATTGCACTAAACGAAAGTGACTCTCCTTTTGCTCCCACAGCAAGGCGGAGAAGCCTGTACAAAACACCTCCTTTTCACCACATAGTGAGGCAGAGAACCTGACCTCCTTTCGCTTCCTCCTGAAGCAGGCAGAGAACCTTCGAACTCCTTTTGCTTCCACCTGAAGTGGGCAGAGAACCCACAAACTCCTTTCGCTTCCTCCTGAAGCAGGCAGAGAACCCGGATCTTCTTGCGAACGATCCTCCCACGAAGAACACCGACTAGACGACAGACGACGAGCGGAGAAGACGACTCTGATCCGTGCTTGGAGCAACCTTAGTGAATCCCTCACTAACTCCCCCTCACAAGATCTCTTCTCTCTCTCCCAACTCTCTCTCTCTCTAGGATTTCTCAGGGAATGAAGGCAGCAAAAGATTTTTCCAAAAATTGGAAAAAGTTCTTTTAAAGGAGGGCTTAAAATTTGCCATAAATCTCAACTTGTCGGCCAAGATCGTCCAGGACGATCGGTAGATCGTCCTGTACGATCAGTTCAAATTCAGCTGTTTCAGCCTGGACGATCTGGCTCTTCTGGACGATCAGTAGAAAAAGTTATTCATATCGTCCCGTACGATCCTGCGATCGTCCGGGACGATTAGTTCAAATTGAAGGAAATCGTCCAGAAGACAGTTCGGGTCGTCCAGAGAAATCTTTGCTGGACGACCAAAAAATGACTTGATCGTCCCGGACGATAGGGTAATCGTCCGGTACGATTAGTTCAAAAAGGCCCCAAATCATCCTGTACATAGTTCTGGACGTACAGCTGAAATGCACAAGACGATCACGATCGTCCGGGACGATCCTGCGATCGTCCAGGACGATGTGATCATATCAATTAAACATTAATTGCTTTCCTTAATTACCAGACTAATTTAGGCATGATTGTAGTGAATCGTCCGGGACGATTAGACCAAAATACTTAAAATAAAACTTGCCTAACTTAATCTGGCGGCTGGGAATTTCTGATTTGAGAATATCGTCCCGTACGATCCAAAGATCGTCCAGGACGATCTGCTTAATCAGACCTTCTTAACTTAGTCGCCCTAATTAGGGTTTCTGTTTTAACTGGATCGTTCAGGATGATGTGGATATCGTCCAGGACGATCTGAACAAATTTTCAACAGAAACTCTAATTCACTTAATCTCTCTCCCTGAGTGTGTGTGTGCAAGGTTACTTAGCTAGGGAATCAGTTACATTACAATTGACTCAATAAAAGGAAAAATCATACATTTGACACACTTGGACCCGATCTTGAGTTGGCTTGAGTGGCTCGCGGTCTTTTGTGCCTGAAACAGATTAGCCAAGCAAAACACACTGGAAACATGTTTGTCATCATCAAAACCAGATTTGCAACATCTCTTTCACTACAAATAAACACAAGATGAAAGAATAAAAGTGAACACCCATCTAAATATAGTTTTTACAAAAAATCTCATAAGTCAATTTTATGCCCAAACCCAAATAGTCTTTCCTTTAAACAACCCTGAGAAAAGGAGCCAAAATCTACATTCAATTTAGTTTTGCAAAAGAAATCCCAAATCCTAGAGAATCCTACATCAAATAAAAATGTTTGTAAAAAGATGTAAAGCATCTCCATTGAATAAGAATTCTCAAAAGCTACATTAACGCTTGCCGTTGGAAACATCACTGGCTATGTTATTATATGTAAGCATCTAATAAACAAAAACGAGGCATAGTATTTCTAACGTAGACATAAATTATGAATTTTTATTTTGTCATGATATTGAGCCATTTTAATTTTTTTACTTGATAATAATTTTATTATTTTAGCTAAAGATATTTGTTGTTCGCAATGTATAAGTTACTTCTTAGTTGTCCTTGATTTTTTTTTATGGATTAGTAAGAATATTTTGAGTTATGTTAGATGGTTATGCAGGAAGTGTATTGATTGATCTACTTAATTCATGGCATTAATAGTTAAAACAATCAAGCTATTAATCAAGCTCGAGCTTACTGTGAGCTTAATCAAGTCGAGCTCAACTTAAGGTCAACAATTACATACTTGCCCAGAATATTGAAATAAATGGAACAATAAAATGGGGGGCATGGTGGCTTTGATGTGCTGAGAAATTTGAAAATAAAGAACAAAAATGTTTTTGAGAGAGATTCATATTGACTTTTATCCCATAGCATACATCAAAAAAAAATAATTCAAACTATCATTGTTTCTTTTCACAAAAAGGAAACAAAATTCAATAATTTAAGGAAGCCAATCTTGAATCTAAAATTCAAAAAATGAACTTGTATTCTAAAAGTTAAATTTCATCTCTATCCTTAATTGGCCAGACTAATAAGACCAGTTAGGCATGCTTATCCTATTGTCATTATCATCATTCATCCGTGCATATTTTCTATCCCAATCTTGTTCACAACCACCGAAAATCTCCATCAAGAGATCAGATAATCAATACTTAAATGAATACGATCTCTTTGATCTTCTCAGAATCTCAAGGCCAAATCATGAGTTGTTACTTCTTATAAACATCTTTAAATTGGCTAATCATATTGGTAGTAACCTTCACGAACTAATCCAACTATCACAGGCCCCCTTTTAGGAAGATTTCACACTTGTGAAATCATATCTTCAGGTGGAGGAAGGTTGATTTTCCAACATCCCATCAATTCAACTTCATTGGGTTGAAAACAGATGACCAAAATCATACTATGAGTAATTCTAAAATAATGAATCCTCAATTTGACTTTAAAATATTGATAAGACATTGACTTCTTCACCTCTTCTAACATTAATTGGTAATAGTGTGGATCTTCATGCACATTTTATAATGAAGGATTCTTAATTTTTATCTGGTCTTAGTCCATTGCTCTTTTGGAATACAAGTTTTCTTCCTATTGGATATCTCTTGGTTGCTGAAAGTGCACCATTGTGCAGCCACACACAATTTTTTATTACTCATTGAACGCCTTCACATTGGTTGAATCAGTCTCAAAAATTTTTGCTTTCAATAGATTGGCCAATTTAGCAATGATTATTGGAGATGAATTGTATGTCTTAATTCTCAGTCAGTTTATGCATGTCATCTTCTTTGCCCATGATAGAGAGAGTATGATTTCTTTTTTCTTCAATTGGGCGAACCAATATAAATAGAAATTTCTTGGCTTACTAAACTTTTTAATACTGTTTTGAAGACTAAAAAGATGCCAGATGAGTGGAGAATGAGTGTGTTAATCCCTATTTTTAAGAATAAAGGTGATGCACAAGATTGTGCGAATTATAGAGGAATTAAGTTAATGTGTCATACTTTAAAACTATGGGAACGAGTTATGGAGCATAGGTTGCGGCGTGATACTAATGTTTCTCAAAATCAATTTGGATTTATGCCGGGTAGGTCTACTATGGAAGCCATACATTTATTAAGAGGTTTGATGGAGAAATATAGAGAGAATAAGGAGGATTTACATATGATATTTATTGATTTAGAAAAAGCATATGATAAAGTTCCAAGAGAAGTGCTATGGAGAGTTCTTGAAAAGAAAGAAGTTAATAACGCTTATATTCAAATCATTAAAGATATGTATGTAGGAGCTATTACTTGTGTTCAAACACAAGGTGGTTTGACCAAGTATTTTCCTATTTCGGTTGGATTACACCAAGGATCAGCCTTAAGCCCATATCTTTTTGCTTTAGTCATCGATGTTCTCACTAGACATTTGCAAGAGGATGTACCTTGGTGTATGCTTTTTGCTGATGATATTCTTCTTGTTGATAAGACTAGAGAGGGAGTTGAAGGTAAACTAGAATTGTGGAGGTCAACCTTAGAGTCTAAAGGTTTTCGCTTGAGTAGATCTAAAACGGAATATATGAGTGTAATTTTAGTAATAATAGACCTAGTGAGGGCATTGTGACTTTGGCCGATCAAGTCATTAATAAGAGTACACGTTTTAGATATCTTGGATCTATTGTTCAGAGTGATGGTGATATAGATGGGGATATTATCAGCAGAATCCAAGTTGGATGGTTGAAGTGGAGGAATGCATCGAGCTTATTGTGTGATAGAAAAGTACCCCTCAAACTTAAGGGAAAATTCTATAAGATGGTGGTGAGACCCGCAATGCTTTATGGTGCTGAATGTTGGCCATTAAAAGAGAAGCATAATTCTAAGTTAAGTGTTGCAGAGATGAGGATGCTCAGGTGGATGAGTGGCTTTACCCTTAGAGATAGGATACGAAATGAGCATATTCGTGAAAAGGTTGGAGTAGCTCCAGTGGAAGATAAGATTAGAGAGAGTCGCCTTAGATGGTTTGGTCACGTAAAACGGCGGCCTCCCGATGACCCGGTTAGGAAAGTAGAGGTCTTAGATTTGACTTATGTTAAGAAAGGTAGAGGTAGACCTAAAAAGACTTGGTTAGAAAATATTAGAAATGATCTTTCTTTATTAGATTTAAACGAGAATTTGACTTTTAATAGGACACAATGGAGAAAAAGGATTCATGTAGCCGACCCCACGTAGTGGGATAAAGGCTTGATGTTGTTGTTGTTGTTGTATTGATAAGTCTAGATGCATGCCCTATTACTACATTTATCCAGAGGCTCAACAATCTATTTTCAACAAGAAAAGATTTTTGTTTCCTTTGTAGGTTGACACAGATATTTCGCTGATGCAATACCACATACCTATTGTGAAGGTATGAGCTGTGGAAGATAACTTGGCAAATGTTTAGTGGAACCACTTTGCATACCATCTCACTAATATAATCCTCAGTGATTTTAAACTTCAAGTGGCTTGGCATTCAACCTTTCATCTTTGCCCACTCTGAATACAAGACAACGTGTAACAATTGGAAGCGGGTATGGTATATAACCCCAATGTTTGTAGTAGCTTGGAAAAAATGAGATGCTTCTCCCTACAGGTGCAAATGATTGAGTAATTCCATACGCTTGAGCTTTTTTTTTTCAAATTTCAAAGCATCCATTTTCTGATTTTTGTGTATTCAGATATAACATGCGAACTAAATGCAAGCGAATATACAAAAAACATTGGATACAATCACATGTTTTATAAAATATTAAATGTGAAGGGCCAAAAAATTGCAAATATAAGGTCAAATTTTTTTTGGCATGATAAAGTAATATTAAATTATTAGTCACGTATTCTTATGAAGTGTGGCTTTTATAATTTAGGCATAGTTCTTTTGGGTTCCTCTTTTTCTCACAAAGTAACCTAACTCCTAAGCACGCCAATCATCAACCATAACCACTTGCTCCCCTCTCGCTCTTGTTGTTGATTTCCTGCTCTTGACTTTATTGGTGGCCTACCCTATTGAAGCCTTAACTACTATCTCTTATCAATGACACTATTTCCTATTCAGGTTTTCTTGGCTTCCTTTCTTTCATTACTTTGGTCGAGAATTCTCTTTTGATTTTTTCCATCCTCACTCAAGCAGCCTTACATTCCTTGTCTTGTTAAAGTTCAGTGCCCCCAACCATGTTCCCAAAATAGCAAATAACAAGTTTTTCATAGATTTGTTTTAAATAGAAAGAGTGTCACTTTATGTGTTTATTTTTTATGAAAAAAGTATAACCCAATAGGTTTATTTTAAATAAAGTGAATAAGAATCCTTTAATGAGTGAGATTTATTATATTTTATTTTATTTTATATTGATATCATATGTCATAATTGGATTTACATGCAATAGATTACTTGCTAGAAGAAAAAGCTTAACAAATGAATTTTTATATGGAGTTCAAATATTTGTCGGTGTCACATGTCAACAACAAATTATTTTTGAGTGTAAAATTGCCTTCTAATGTTGTTGTTTTGGGTGCTTCGCTTCATACTAGTGGTATTATTCCTTTTATGTTTAAGCATGCAAGGACGCAAGTAAGCTATCTTCATTTAATAATTTAATTTATGAATACATATGTAATGACATATTCTAAGGTAGTTAGATTACATGTTGTAACATAAAGTTTTATTTTAACTAGTATACCTAAAGTAAACAACAAAATAGGGAGAATTGGCCTTCTGATATTGGTGGTATGGGTGCTTTCCTTTATACTCTTGGTACTATTCCTTCCACTGAGCATAAAAAGGAGGCTAGTAAGTTATCTTTATTAAATAATTTAATTTATGTATACATATGTAATGTCATCTTCTAAATTAGTTAGATTACTTATAGTAACCTAATAGGAAAACTTATGTTTTTAAGATTTATGACAATTTTTATGCATATATGGAAATTTCTCCTTAGAAGCATTGTGATGCTGTAATGGTGGGGCTACCCTCTCTATTAGATATATGCCTGGATGTTGGCTTTACGACGTTGAATAGGTGGCACTTCAATACTGACGTCTCTCTTTTGAATATTTTAAATCTCTCCTTAAGAGCACTATGGTGCTAGAAAAATGTGGCGTTGTAGTGCTAGGTCAAAATTTTGGAAAAAATGCAAATTCAATATCAAAACATAATAAAAATCTAAAAGTAATTCATTTCATTCATTTAGATGAGAGAAGGAAGAAGAAAAAATGAGGAGAGAGAGAAAAGAGTTTGGGGGTCTTCAAGCCCTTTTCATTTATCAGACCAATTAAAAATGTATTTCTAAGTGGCTACTATTATCCTATCTTTATTTTTAAAGCTTTTCTATTTGGGTGATTCTCATACTTTAATTTGGTCAAAATTTGTAAAAGTTATGATATATTGATATTTAGTAAATTTTCATTGTGCAACTTTTATATTTTAGATCTACTCATTATGCACCTATTAGTATAATCATATTGAATTTTCACCGAGTATTTGTGAAACTTGAGGCAAATTATCCAAATTGTAGTAATATATATATATATATATATATATATATATATATATATATAGTAAAAATTATAATTGATTATTGCATTTGGGCTATACAAAATGAATGGTATGCATATTTGACATAACATTTATAATTGATATGACTCATTTTATCACAACTTGCGGACTATAGTTCATTTCTGAGATGACAAGTATAATATAATGAGCAGATTGCATTATCATAGAACCACCTTTATATTGATTTGCATGTCATTTCACATGCACAAGAAAGTGATACAATAAATTAGATCTTTAGTATAATGTTAAATATTATGTTATATATGTGTTGTGCAATGTGTGTATGCAAGAAAGACTGCTACTTTATAATTCAGGTTGACTGATTGGGTTATATTAGACAAGGTTGTAACAACATATAAGCGTGCATGAATGATTGTTTGCACGTTCACCTATAAGAGGAGTTGGGTAGAAAGTCATCTCTCTTTGATGTATATGTTATATCACATCAAAGGAAGAATGGATGCTAGATCTAAACCGATATTTGTAAGTTCAATATTGTATATTTTGATGCTCGAATTCATATATTGTATATTTCAAGGTTGTGAAAATCGAACCGGACAACGAACCGGAAGAAGGAGAGGTTCACGGTTCGACCAGTCGAACCGGATGACATAATAACTAATAATATTATTAAAAATTAATAAAATTAACATAATATAATATAAATATATGAGCATTTAATAATATTTATAAAATTTTAAAAAATATATAATAAAATTTTATAAATGTAAATATCATTTAAGATTAATATATTTATATACTTATAAGAATAATTTTTAATATAATATATAAATTTATAATATTAAAATTTTATATTATTAATATTTATAATATATATTATAGCAAATTTATAATACATATTGTCCAAATTTGTAGCCTAACTAAGCCAAAATTTAAAGCCCAACTAGCCCAAATAAGCCTAAAATCACATTCTAAATTATTCATGCAACTTTTTTTGTCCCACGTCATAGGAGGAGTTTGAGGTTGTTTCCTTAACCCTTTATAAAGTGTGAAATACACACTTTAAATAAAATAAATTATGTGAGATATTTGAGATAAATTGCATATATTATGATGTAATTAATCATCATATTTAATAAAAATATTTAAAAAAGTTAAAAAATATATAATAAACTAAAATATATTGTTTAAAATTAAATTAAAACAAAAATAATTTTTTATGAACTGGCCGGTTCTTTCCAACTTGGACCGGTTCACTGGCTGAACCGCCGGTTCAATTCAGTTTGATTTGATTCAATGTAAAACAAGTTTTATAAGATGGATCGGACCGGCCATTGATCGGTTCACAATTGATTTGTCAAATCCAGTTTTCAAAATAGTGGTATATTCTATCATTTGTTTATTTTTTGTTCTTTATTGCTTTATGGTTCCCACAAGACGGTGACACACAAAGACATAATTCATTATTCATCATCATTTATGTCTCTCACATTACATCATTTAAATTGAATTTATTTTGAATTCATCTAAATTTATGTCTCTCACATTACATCATAATAAAGTTAAACAAATTTTGGTGTGATTTGTTAACATCTAAATGTATATTTGAGGACCAAATAACAAGATAGAACATATGTAGTGGTAGTGCTCAAAATGTCCTTTTCTCAACCTAAATACACATTCAATTTTTAATTTTATCTTTTCTTTCATGAATTGTGATAAACTTTACCAATATATGATCACCATGGTCATCCATCTAGATCATATTTTAATTTCAATTCTAAGAAATCTCCTAATAAAACTATAAACAATAATTTTGTTTATTATTTACATATGCATGCCAAGCATTGAAGTCTATCTTTTTCCCAAATTACAAATTGTTCTTCTAATTGCGATGAAATTATTAATGTTCAAATTTAGGGTTCCTTTTTCTATACCATAAAAAAAAGGACAACATTTTTAACTATTATTAATAATTATTCGAAGTGTATTTGGATTTATATAATGAAACATAGTTGGTGAGATCGTAGTTGGCTGAGGGTGATCGGTGGGACCGTATTCGAGTGATGTATGTTAGAGGGAACTTAGTCGAGCGACGGACATTGGAGGAATCTTTGTCAGGCAATAGTGGTTGGAAGGACCGTCACTACAGGAAAATAATGAAATACCAGCGGAATTTCCAGCGGAAATAGTTCCTCAGGTCAAAGTGAGGAAGGTTTTTTTTTTTTGCTACAGGTTTCCGGCGGATAATTCGCCGGTAACTTTGTCGGAAATACGATATGACGAAATTTTCGGCGGAATATGTGACGGAACTTCCGACGGATAGTTTGACGGTGATTTCCGACGGTAAGACTAGGCATCGCTTTTATTGCGGCTGAATATCCGCTGGAACTTCCGACGGATAATATCCGCCGGTAATTCCGGTAGTTATTATGCCGGAGCATGGACACAAAAAAGGTGTCGGTTTGTCAAATATATCCGCCGGTTTTCCGTCGAAACATCCGCCGGAAATGCTTCCGGCAAAAAAAATGCGATAGAATTTTTTTTCCGACGCGCGTTTTACCGTCGGAGAGATTTTCGCCGGTAATCCACCGAAAACCGATTATTTTCGTCGCATTTTTCACTTTACTGGCGGATTTTGTCCGGTAATAGTTGTTTTTCCTGTAGTGTGCAGTCTGGTGATAGAGATCGATGGTGCTATAGCCTGGGGACGATATTCATAGGTGCCTTAGTCGAGTGATGGTGGTCGAAGGAACTATAATATGATGATGGAGGTTGATGGGATCATAGTCGAGCGGTGGTGGTCAAAGAGACCATAATTGGATAACCGTGGTTGGAGAGATCGTAGTCAAACAACAAAGGTTGGAGGGACCGTAATCAAGTGATGGTGGTCATGGGGACCAAGGTTATGAAAATCGGACCAGGCATCGAACTGGAAGAATATAAGGTTCAATGTTCAATGGATCAACCGGCCGAGGTTGAATCAGATAGTATAATAAATATTAAAATTATTTAAATAAAATCTAAATGAAATAAAAATCAATGTAATAATTATATAATTTTGTGACTAAAAAATAAGTAGAGTTCCTCATAATATTTTCTAAAATTTTAAATTTAAATATCTTCAATCTTTAAATTTGATATTTAATCAACATTTAATTTAGATATAGCATATAATTTAATATAAATTATTATTAATTTATGTTATATATTGAGATATTATTTGTGCATATAAAGTGTATCACAAATTTACATTTTAAAATTATATATATAAATCATTCACGGTATAGTTAAATATATAAAAAATAATTGTATATAAAATATAATTAAGTATAAAAAATTAAATAGATAAAAAATTAAATATTATCAACTTTAAAAAAAATCATATTATAAAAATTAATTAAAAATTATTTTAAAAAATAAGATATGTGTTGTAAATATGAAAACTTTCAATATAGCTATTTAGTCTTGCATTACTTTGGGAAAATTCACTTTATGTGGTTTATATTGTTTTTTGCTTTTGCACATGATATGAACTCAAAGAGTGGTGGAGCCATGTGAGAATATTTGAATTATGTATTTAATACTCATCTAAATGTTATGATATATTATATTCACATTAATTTATTATGTTTAATATTATATTTAATATTTAAATTTAAGAAAAAAAACTTGAATGACCACTTTAAAAATCAGGACTGCCAGTTCCCTAGTTGAATAGCTGGTTCTTGTAGGTTCAGTTCAATTTGATACAAAGCAAGTTTTTATGATGGATTGGATCGACCATTTGATTAGTTCATAGTTGAACCGGCTAGTACAATTTTTAAAATTAAGGTAGGAATCATAGTGGGCGACGATTGTCGATGGAATCATAGTTAGGCAAATGTGGTCAATGGGACCATAGTTGGGGGGCTAACATTAAAGGATCATAGTAGGTGATAATAATTGGGGGTCCAACAATGGAAGACGATGTGTAAAGATTTTATTGCGGTGATGAAATTTAGACAAATGTTTGGTTGTGGCGACGCCACTCGAGTGGAGGTCCGGCAACGACAGCAAGACGGAGATCCAACAACGACGATCGAGTTAGCTCAAGGTTGAAAGCGACAGTCGGGCAATGGAGTTTTGATGGTAGCCGCCGGGGGCTCGCGGGTAGTGACGCTCAAGTGGAGCTCCCGGATCCTTTAAGCTTCAGAGCATTTTTAAGTATCTAGCCATTTAGCCATTTTCATGTATGTAGAGGATAGCCTATTTATAGGTTTTTGAGTGGCATGTTCCATAATTAGGGAGATAATTCAAAACAAATATGGAGTACTCAATTATAGATCATTTCTTTAGCATTTAAGTGTCTTAATGACATTAGAATTAAACCTTCTTAAGCTTGTTGGATTTGTATGATGCCCTAGCCACATAAGTCCAAGATACTTTACTTCATTACTGATGGGGTACTATGATGTTTCAAGAGAGATTGCTGGCTGATAATAAGATATAAGAAATCTTATGGGTTTGATGTGTTGGCAAAGAGAGAGAGAGAGAGAGAGAGATATTGGAGTGGTGAAAAAGAAAACAAGATGATAGAACTAAAGAAGGTCATGAAGAGGATTGAATGTGTGAGATTAGAGAAGATCTTTTGAGCAAGGTTCTTGTCCCATGATATCGATAATAACAACTATATCTTTAATTAATTGAACATGCTAATATAAGTTTTCTATATATGCACAAGGAAATAGCAAAAAGAAACAAAATAAAGAGAATATCCTCTAAAATGAAGGTATATACAATAATAATTATTAAAGATTCTTAATATAAATATTTAAAATATTAGATAATATTATTGGTATGGTAACACAAGGAGAAAATTAGTAAACCTCGTTGTCAAACCACTCGATGGTCATGTTGTTATGGCCTGCTTTGCAGGTTGGGCATTTCTGACATTTCCATTATAACTCCAACTTCAGGGATAATATTAGACCAAAATTGAGGGGGGGATTTTAATTGTCCATATAAGCAGAATATTTTAGGCTTAATCATAGTACAATATTATTAGTATTCTATATTTTCTTACATGGGCTTTATTATTATAACATGTTATCAGTTTCCTATATTTGCTTAGGTTTGAATTTTATGAATTTTTCTATATATATTCAATAGTTGAATGAAATAGAATAAGATTTATAAGATTATTTTTACACTTCTTGTGTTTAACATTTTAACATCTAAAATAAATCTCCCAACTCTTAAATGGCTAACTCCAATCCCCCATCTCAAGTACAAATCCATATCTACAAAAACCAACCTAGTGTTCCTCCCTCTCGTTATCATGGCATCTACTTTCAAAGTGGAAAATGGAAAGCACAAGTTTACACTTGGGGTGACTGTAAAAACATATATCTCGGTTCCTATTCCATGTAAAAAATGGCCACCATTGCTTATGATGTGGGCGTGCTTGCAATTTGTTGGGACAATGTGGCTTTTAATTTTCCTGACGTAATATGGTCACATCCCGTACCAAAATCAACTTCAGTTGTTGATATTCAAACTGCAGCAATAGCAGCAGTAGCACAGTTTGATGCGAGGCATGAGACTATGGACACATCTGAGGTGCCATCACAGGAGATAGATGAGTATGTGGATGAGGAGGAACTATTCAATATGCGACAATTGTTGATCGAGATGGCAGAGGGGTCGATGGTGAGTCCACCGATATTGGACCCGCCAGAGTCTGATGAACCACTAGAAGTCTTGGAAGATGATCATTTATGGAATTTGATGAGTAAAATGGATAATGGCATCTCATGTTGTCATTAAGAAAATTAGCTTAGGATATTCTCATCAAATATTTCATTAGATAAAATTTAAAACTATTGGATTTATTTTGAGATAATTATGATCAAAATTTTCATTTGTTCGTATTACATACTATCTTAAAACCAATTCTTATTTCTTAATGCTCTTTCATTTCGCAATTTCCCCACTAAATTCATTTTTATCAAGTCCAGGTCTTTTTCTAGTGATTGGGTTGAATTGGAAAATACTTTTATTCATGCAAATGAACTCTTCTTCCTCTCCATCATGAATATGTAAATCTAAAAAGCAAAGAGGCTGAATTCTTCTTTCCTTAGAACTTTTTGGCATATTTACCTAGAAGATTTGACCCTTTAATGCCATAATGCAGCTACATGGATGAACAAAAATCACATAGAAAGTTAATTCCATATGGAAATTCTTATAAATTATTTTTTATTATAATCACTCACTTTTATTTTCACAGCAACAAATTATAATCTATGAGCTTGAGCTTCCTTTGCAGACTTCAAAGTGTCCATTTTCCAATTTTCATGTATTCCGATATAACATATGAACTGCATGCTAGCAAATATACAAAACACATTGGATACAATCACATGTATTATAAAATATTAAATGTAATGGGACAAAAAATTACAAATATAAGGTCATAATTTTTTTGGCGTGACAAAGTAATATTTAATTATTAGTCACATATTCTTATAAAGTGTGAATTTTATAATTTAGGCATAGTTCTTTCGAGCACCTCTTTTGCTCACAAAGCAACCCAACTCCTAAGCACACCAACCATTAACCCTAGCCACTTGAACCCCTCTCGCACTTGTTGCTGGTTTTCTGCCCTTGACTTTTTTGGCCACCTACTCTACATAGGCCTTAGCCACTATCTCTTGTCAATGGCACTATTTCCTATTCAAGTTTTCTTGGATTCCTCTCTTTCAATATTTTGGTCAAAAATTCTGATTTGATTTGTTTCATCCTCACTCAGGCAGCCTTACTTTCCACCTCTTATTATTGTTCAGTGCCCCCAACTTTGTTCCCAAAATTGCAAGCATCAAGTTTTTATATATTTATTTTAATTAGAACGAGTGTCACTTTATTTGTTTATTTAAATGAAACAAGTATAACCATATAAGTTTATCTTAAATAAAGTAAATGTTACTCCTTTAATGAGTGAGATTTATCTTGTTTTTATTTTATTTAATATGGATATCATATGTCTATGGGTCTCCAAAATGCAACTGTAAGCGGGGGTTAGAATGCAAAGGGATCGATCGCACTATCCCGTAATACAAAACGGTCATAAACCTGTACACTCTACACAAACAGGATAATGGAAGAGCAGATAAAATTATTCATATGATTATTCATGAAAAATAGTGGCTTTCACTTGCACATTCTCGATGGATATTGATATATATAATTCAATAGTCATGATATTTTCCCCATTCGATACATTAGCCTGAGTGAGATTTATTTTATGTGGGTGTTCATTTCCCATAGATGCGAGCCCCTATGGCTAATTATATCTTAGGTCTTGGGCTAAGAATACTCTTGATTAGCGATGTTATTTTATTCTCTTCTTTGTTTGGTGTATAGTGGGATACCTAGGTTCTTCTAATTCAAAGGAGATAGGCTTATGGGTTATTCAACACACAAATATCATGTAGTTAGTCAGTCGATCAAAATGGGGAGAAATTAAAAAATTAAATCACATGACAATCATGCAAGAGAAAAGGATGGAAGAGACATCATCAATTTGACTTAGATAAGTGGAATTTATAGCCTCCCAAGAATTGAGAGCTCACCTAATGATAAGGCGTTCAATAATATACTCATACCGCTAGCTTTTATACTATAAGAGATGTATAGTGCTTTAAGTTCTAATGCCCTTAACCTAGCTAATGCAAGATAGCGAGGGGACTAATAACTTAAATCTCACTAGGGACCTAAGCAGCCTTGACCAAGATTTATCAAAGTGCATAAAAAATGGTACCAACTAAAACTCCACCTAGTATTTTAAATCTATGAAGTCTCGTCTTATGCAAATATAAGAGTAGTGGGGAGGTACAAAAGAGGAATGGGCCTTAGGCTTGACCATGAATGGTATTATGCTCATGCAATGGTGGACTATCCCTCTATATGATAAAATAAAATCTATATGCTTAACTTATGCTATACATGAAGGGTAGGGCACATTAAAACTAGTTGGTAGCCACCATGAAGTGGACTAGGTTTGAAATATTAATTACACTTTAAAAAATTGACCCAAGAGTGGTTTTGCATTAATATAAAAAAAAGTTAACATCCAAAGAGCCTAACATATGGACTCTATTCAAGCCACCCTCAAGCAAAGTAATGAAACAAACCTAAAAAAGTCATACAGTTCTAGTGTGTAAATAAAGTAAACACATCAATCATCCATAAATAAATAATAAATAAGTGGTCAAAAGTGCAACTGGGTTCTACAATATATCCTAGGAAAAAGGAAAATAGGTAGCGGAGCTCTATCATAATTATAACTTAGCCCTAAAACTATATAAAAATGAAATGATATATGGGGTCTTGATTTATCCTCACATGTTTGACTTCTAGCCTTCTAAAATTCCTACATACCTACATAGCTTTCCTAACTAAAATTACATATGAAAAAGAAAATTATATAAGCTCTTTACAAAATAAAGGTTAGCACAATAATTATAAATCAATTATATTTACATCCAAACATAGTCTTTAGGACCACTTTCTCAAGGGCTTAGTAATCCTCGTAGTACCTATTAAAGAGCGTATTTATAATGATAATTATAACACTTTTATTAGTCCCTTGGGAATGTGGCCACTTACATAATTTATTTCTATAAAAAGTCTAACCACTTAGAGAAAATACCCACACATCAATCCATAAATAAGAAACTAAACAACCATAAATAATTCAAACCAGAAATATAACTTCACATTATCACAAATACAAAGTGAAAAACAAAAAGTTGAAAGGTTATCCTAGATACATCCTACCCTAGGATGCCAACAAAAATATGTCCTATCCAGCACCTAAGTGTGTGTGAAAGTAGTGTTAACTAACTAAACTAATTTTTAAGTGAGGGATTCAAGTTGCAAGATCAAGTTCATATGGTTCAATTTATTAATCCAAGAATTTCTCTTTAAGTGATTAGTCATTTAGGGTGATCAATTAATTATAACTTAATTTTAGAGTTATAATTTTGATCATTAAGTTATAAAAAGCCCAATTACATAGGCCTGTGGGGCTACATGTCTTAAGCAGGCTTTAGTCTTCATGCCTGTTGTGGTAATTCCACATACCTCATAATTTAAGGGAGAAGGGTCAAATGACTTACACAAGTCACCCCCTTTTAAAAATTTAAAGCCACCCTTTGGGGCACAATCCAACTCCTTAACCACCTAGGTGTCTAGCCTTAGGTCTGATAGAACCCTTCTATATTCTTATGTAGTAAGTGTTCTATTCCTATGTTAACCTTTTAAAATCCATCAACCACCTTAGACATATGAAGCTTAGGATTTTTGTGGTGGGTAATAGGCCTGCTCAATATGTCTCCTATTATCCTCGCCACGAGTCTTAGGCCTATTACCCTCGCCTCGAGTCTTAGGAAACCAAGGAAGGATTAGCCAACTATATAGCCTTACAATCACACTAGCCTTAGTTAGGTGCAAGATTGTGATGGGTCATTTGCCCATTAATTCTTTACAAATCTGGCATAGGTTAGGGCTTGTGATTTCCAACCTATACACTTCACATCAAAGAAGAGGATATAAAAATAAATACAAATCACACATAGGTTAAGCCACTAAGGCTTAACTTGAAATTCATTTGCTATTCCAATATTGCATGTTATATTTAAAAATATATTTTGAGGAGTCTTCTCTCTTTTTTTATAAGATTATGTAATTTAACATCTACATCTCATCATTTTATTCATAGGATTGTCACAACAGACATGAGGACCAAAGCCTCCTTAGGACACGTAGCCCTATAATTTGAGATTTTCAGCCTATAAACTTTATTGATAGTATGGGTAGTATAAAAATGTTTTAAATAGTTTTCTTTTCTTTTTTTTTTGTTACATTAATACTCATAGGAAATAAATTTCATACATAGGTTCCATACTAGATTGAGACAACTAAGTCAAATTTATCACCTATAGAAAGACACACTACACAAAACTAATACATTAATCAACCTAACATGCTAAAGATCAAATTTTATTTCATTTTTTTCATTCTTAACATGTTTACAGAAATAATATTTAAAGGCTTAAAAATTATTAAGAGGTAACTTTAATAGTTGCTTAAGTATTTTATTATAAAAAAATGATCATAGCAAGGTCCACTTCGCACGAAAAAAATAGCTATGCACATGGAAAAAATAGGTAGCATACACTACAAATCTAGTTGACCATATGAAGGTCTCTAAGGCTCTCAAAGAGGGCAATTTTTAGCCAACAAGGCCAAAGCTTCATTGGTGCCCTAACCTATGTTTAATGTCTAATACAATCTTACCATATATCTTTGGGTGAAAGTAAAAGAACAGTCCATAATGTGTGTAAGTGTTACCAATTTGTTTTCAACAATGGAGGTGGTCTTAACAGAGTTGCAAAAGTTATACTTGACCATGAAGCAAGCTGGGGCATATGCATATGCCCCGAAACAACGAAGGAGCCTCTCCTAAGGCCCGGGGAGCTATGACCTGCCTACCAAGACATGTACATAATAGCCATGCAAAAAATATAAAGTAAAATAATGTGTAAGAAAATGACATGTAAATGATGCATTGGTATGTAAATGATGCACGTAACAAGATGACCTAAGCCTGTATGCATGGAGTGAAGTGATTTTTCCAAAGTTTTGAGTCAAATAATGACCCATGACTTTAAAAAATCAACTACATAAGTTGGGGGTTTCATCAAGCCTAGAGAAAATTAGGGAATGCGGGAAACATCCTTAGTTTTTTTTATTCGAGTTTATGCCCAAGATGATGTCTTGTTAAGGAGTAATTTACAAAATATGCTATAGATTTAAATGCAAATTATTCTCCAAATATTAATAAAAATGCTTTGATTTTATTTTTAAAATATGGGCCTCATCATTTTGATTGCATAGAGTCCATGATAATTTTTTTTAGCCTCGAAATAAATTTGTGCTAAATTTTTAAAGTTATGGGCATTTTTTAAATTTTTTTTTTTGGTTGACAACAAGCAGCAGTGGGTGGCTACAGGCGATAGGCGGTGGTCGAGTGGTGGATAGTGGACAGGCAGAGGACAACAACCGAGCTGGAGGGGGAAACAACCGAGCAGTGGGCAGCGGTGAAGAAAATTATGTAACCATATCAGCATTTGATATGGGCCATTGATCAACCATGGCTCGGATCAATGGTCCAGATCAAGACATGTTACTCCTGTAGGATCTGGGAAACTAGATCCTATGTAATGGGTTGGACAGATCGACTATTTGGCAAAATTTAGACTATTTAATCAAAGATGGACAGTCTATGATTTTTCTAATTCTTTCAAAATAGCTTTCTTAAGGAAATTTCTTTTATTTGTTGTAGGTTATCAACTGGGACCAAATTTAAATGAAATTTTTATGGAATGTTTATGAAATTATGAACTACCAACACCTTTATTTTGGGGGCAGTTATGATGTATTTTGAGAGTTATTCACAATTAAAGTGTTAACTAAAAGTTGTGATATACCGATCTTGTGGTCGAAATGGCTTATTCTTAGGCTCACTTTCTTCATAAAAATGTGGGAAAAACTTGTTTGAAAAATTCTTCTTCTTAAAATGCCTAGATTGTAAGTTAGGATGATAGGAAGAAAAATGGCCTAAGATCACCTTCAGTCTCCTCTCTAACAACCTTTTTTTAGTGGGGAAGAGTGCCACTATAGGAAAATCAATAATTATTGGCAGTCATTCCGGCGGTCAAAAAAATTGTCGAACTTACCAACGATTTAATCGCCAGTTAGATCGCTGGTATTAACTGACAGTTTACCCAACCGTATTTAATAATACACCGCCAAAAATACCGGCAGTATAATAACCCCCGGGTAGGCCACCGATTTTCTATTTTTGTGGCGCCTTTACCGGCGACCCAACCGTCGGTGTTAATTATTTTTGTTCCGGCAGTTTAGATCGCCGGAGGACTGCCAGAAATCGACCTAATATTGGCCAAACTGAGCCCTCCTCCACATTTGCTCACGTATCATTTTACTCGAGACGCTCGTGCTCGCGGTCGCCTCAGACTACCTCCGCAGGAATCCGGCCGCCGACAGCTTAACTACGGCCGATGATCACGCCCTCACTCTGGTCGCCGATCACGCCCGCACTCTGCCACCGAAACCCGTCGAGTACTCCGGCAAAGGTTTGAATTTTTTCTCTTACTAAACATTTTAATGTAAAACTTTGGCTTATATTTATTTCTTTGTCTTAGACTTCTTGCTTATTATTGAGTGCTTGTATGACTTGTTATGATGATTTTTTGACACTTTTGGATTAGTTTCTAATGTTTCATTTGGAGGAAATTGAACTCAAATTTTTATAGAATTACTTATTATAGAGTCCTGCGGTGGATAACTCCTAATTTTTTTTTAAAGATTTTTAATTAATTTTATAGTTTAATTTTTAGGTTATGCATCAAGACACCTTGACGCTTACACTTTACCTCACAAAAAGTCATATGTAAAATATAAAATATCATGTCACCATGTGCATATTCATATATCCCTTCAAACATAAATTTATGAATATAAATATGCACAATTTATACATATACACATACACATAAAAACGTGTGAGCATATATGTATATAACGCTTATGTGCATATTTTATGTATGGATAAACAGAAATAAGCTATTAACTAGCGTAACACGTTTGAGTAAGGCTTTGTTTATGTTTTGCTCATTAAATATACAAGCTTATAACAACTAGTCAAACTTGAGTTTTTTGATCGAGTCAAACACAATCAAACATGAATAATGTGGTTTTGTGATAGCTCTAATGGCTAGATAGGCTTATTTGGATCAAAATGTTTGCATTGGAGGCTACACCAGTTCCAAGTAGCTCACCAATAAAAGTGGGGGAGGTGATAATCACCCAAGTCATCATAAGAAATAATTCAAACTCATTGCTTATTACTCTAGATTCCACAAGAATATTTTGGGAGCCGTCAATCTCACAAACCTGATTCCTGAATGTCCCAAATATTGACATTAACAATGGGCAAGTGGATTACAAGTACTCTTAATTCTCATTCCCATTTCCATTCATTTACTAGTTGTGATTTTATTACAGTTCTGATTTCCAATTAATTTTTCAGATTTATCCTATATATTTATCACTATTTAGTTTGCATGGAACATCACTTGGTCATGCCTTAAGAACAAAGATTGATATGAACTTCTATTGAAGATGAAAATGATGAAAAACTTCTCTACTACATACTTATGTGTCCTATATAATTTCCCATTATTTCCTAATATCAGGTAACTTATTTTTGTTAATATTAGTTTAACAAACAAAAAGGTGCAATAGTACTATTGATAACAGAATTGGTATGGTGGAGGTGGGAATGCCACATAACGGTATGCTAGAGATCTCTAAAGCATTTTTTAACTCGAAGTTTTTTGTTACTGCTTTTAGTTTTTTTCATTAGCATTTCTGTAGTCATTTTATATTGTCTTTAGGATCTTAGGAGGATCTTTTTAAGTCTATTTTAAATATATTGGGTCTATTATTTTGAGTGATGGTGAAATAGATAGGGTTATTATTAGTAGAATTCAAGTTGGATGCTTAAAGTGGAGGATTATTTCGGACTTGTGTGATAATGTGTAACATGTAAATGTATTATACATATTAGTCATGTAACTTGTAAATGCATTATACATGTATACATACAACCTCCAAATATATTAGTCATATGTATCGCCCTACATTCAAATATGCCATATGTATAGATTATGTCACATGCAAACATATTATGTGCATACAACACAACTTGTAGATATAGCAGTCATACATAAGTTAGTAAAGTCTGAGCAGCATCCAGTATAGATTGGAGAGGGAGTATGGACAGATTTGAGTAGATCTTGGGCGAACCCTGAGTTCACCAAATTGAGAGAGCAAAATAAGCATAACAGAGCATCTGATTATGGGGGTTTGGGAAGATCCCTTCATACTGGTGGATCTGTGCCTCATACTGAACATAGATGACGACTAGTAAAAGCTTTCAATCAGTTCAATAAATATATGTATATTATTTTAACTATATATTCTGTTTCCAGAAAGAGTTTCTTGGCCAGGAGCTGACACCACTGGAGTTGCATACGAGGACTCACCAACATCAAGCTGATCATCAGTGGGTTGATGAAAAGGCAAAAAAAGCTCGTGTGAGTATAATTTTTGGAGTAATAAAATAGAATATAATTAATTTTCTAATATTAATTTATTTTATAGATTTATTCTTGTAAGATGATTTTATACGAGTTTGGGAAAGTCATTAGTCTACTAGTGAGGGATCATCTTCAGGATTGACCCAGTATTCTAAGTATCAAATGTGGTCAGATGTTATTGGAGGAAGGAAGAAGGGGAGGGTTTATGGC